>CALNXK010000380.1:40000-262475 GCA_942486035.1 Porites lobata
AAACTCTGTCGCGGTGAGAGGTCCGAAAGAGTTTCCAGAACTACTCTGCCTTAACGTTAAGAATAGTACTCCTCTGAGTTACTCATCTCTTTCTGGTAAACCGACTGTTTGACCACTCCACACGAATTGACAAATTTCCATATTTTAGAATTCAACCTGAAACAATGCGACTCTCTTGGGAATAACCATTTCTAAAGAATTAATTAAGGTAATTCCTTTGAAAATGATGTACTATTCAGATTTTTTATGTCCTCACCCCCATACCCTGAACCCCGCCCTTTCAAGACTTCCACAACTCGGGCTTAAAAGGAACAAAATGGTGGCAGCCCCCCCTGACTGTCTTAAGGTGATGTTACACAGGACGATTCGCAAGAACGATTTTTAGCGAAACATAGCGTTGCAATGTTGGAACAATGTTGGAACTATTCGAAACAATGTCGCAACAATGTTGCAACGCTGTGTTGCGCTAAAATCGTCTCGTGTAACATCACCTTTAGAAAACCAAAACTGTATATCAGTTGCCAACACGAAGAACTAAGTTGTGAAGGGAGGGGTGACTGAGAGGGCCACACAGTAAGAACTAAGTTGTGAAGGGAGGGGTGACTGGGAGGGCCACACAGTAAGAACTAAGTTGTGAAGGGAGGGGTGACTGGGAGGGCCACACAGTAAGAACTAAGTTGTGAAGGGAGGGGTGACTGGGAGGGCCACACAGTAAGAACTAAGTTGTGAAGGGAGGGGTGACTGAGAGGGCCACACAGTAAGAACTAAGTTGTGAAGGGAGGGGTGACTGAGAGGGCCACACAGTAAGAACTAGGTTGTGAAGGGAGGGGTGACTGGGAGGGCCACACAGTAAGAACTAAGTTGTGAAGGGAGGGGTGACTGAGAGGGCCACACAGTAAGAACTTAGTTGTGAAGGGAGGGGTGACTGAGAGGGCCACACACTAAGAACTAAGTTGTGAAGGGAGGGGTGACTGAGAGGGCCACACACTAAGAACTAAGTTGTGAAGGGAGGGGTGACTGGGAGGGCCACACAGTAAGAACTAAGTTGTGAAGGGAGAGGTGACTGAGAGGGCCACACAGTAAAAAATTACCCGAGATCGAGACACTTTGAGGAGCTAATTAAGCTCCACTGACAGCTAAATAAGAAAGCTAACTAGCCAAGCTAACTAAACGTTTCTAACTAAGCGTTTCTTTACTGAAATCCAAGATCAGATCAAAAATCCGGGTCATTGGGATTTTTCGTTAGGAAAAGAAACGTTGTATCCAAATGTGAAAACATGTTTTTCACTTAAACACCAGTGTGGAGACATGTTTTTCCCTTCACAAAAGACTCAAAGAGGGGGGTCCCTGCTTTAACCTCGTTCCCAGGGCGTTTCCCTGAGAAAATGGGAGGGGTGGGGACTGCTTTACTTCAGTACCTTTACCTTTATTTGACTCTCTCTGTGTGTAGTCACTTCGATTGGGAGATTGCTGGGAAAAATTTATGTGTTCCTCACTCCCAGCAAGACTGATGGAAGAGTTCCAAGCCAGCAAGGTGTACCTACAACATGCAACCGGACTTACTGGGAAGTTTCCCAGCAGAGGTATCTCCAGCCACTTCTGGCCGGTTTGGGTGAGGCCACGGGACAAAATTCAGACCTTCAGTGGGGGGTAGAGGGGGGCATAGAAACATGGGTGTGGCCAAAAGGCGAATTTATCCCTTCAGGGGGTGGGGAAGTTTCTGGCAAAAAACTCATGCCAGATATTCTACACATCAAATCCCAACAGACACCCACAGTTATATTTTTCCAAGCAACACTTTCCATCTTTGGACATATCACTTGTTCCAAACTCCCATCCAGCAACAAATTGGCCTGAAGAACATATATTTTTTTAGAAACAGATCTATTGGGTGCCCCTGATGCATGTTATGGCTGTAAAAAATTCTGGAGCACATGCTGGTTTTTTTATTTATTCATATTTTAAACACAGCGTATTAACAGCAATTATTTTTCCTTTTCTAGGTTATTTTCGTTCTTTTTAAGGGAATCATTTGTTAAATAATCCCTCACAGTATTATTCACTGTCTGAAACGTTGGTGGGGGCTTTGATTGTAATAGAGGCGGGGTGCGGGAGTTGAAACAATTAGTAGCTGATAACAATAACAGAACAATGCAATATATTTTTCCATTCCCCTGCTCATGTTCCCCTCAACATGTTTAACCATCCCTCTAAAACTACACAAGTCAAAATTTTTCGATTTAATGTACTTACCACATTTTCTTGGACTTCACTTTCGTCGTCGGCTGTTGTCATAGCGTAAACTAGATATTCGCATCACCGGCCGCGTCACTTTTAAACGAATTTGACATTACATCTCCAATTTTTACCTGCGAACGTCCTTGTTTGCAACGTGACTCGCTGGACGACGGACACAAAACTCTGTCGAAGTGGGAGGTACGAAAGAGTTTCCAAAACTACTGTGCCTTAACGTTAAGAATAGTATTCCTTTGAGTTACTCATCTCTCTCTGGCAAAACGACTGTTTGACCACTCCACACGAATGGACCAATTTCCGTATTTTAGAATTCAACCTCAAACAATTCGAGTCTCTTGGGAATAAGCATTTCTAAAGAATTTATTAAGGTAATTCCCTTGAAAATGATGTACTCTCCAGATTTTTTTATGTCCTCACCCCCTCCCCCAATCCCCGCTCTTTCAAGACTTCTACAACTAGGGCTTAAAAGGAACAAATTGGTGGCAACGCCGTTGATTGTCTTAGAAAACCAAAACTGTACATCGGTTGCCGACACGACGAACTAGGTTGTGAAGGGAGGGGTGACTGGGAGCGCCACACAGTAAGAACTAAGTTGTGAAGGGAGGTAAAAAATTACCAGACATCAAGACATTTTGAGGAGCTGACAGCTAAATAAGAAAGCTAACTAGCCGAGCTAACTAAACTGGAGAAACTCAGAGTGCGTTTCTTTATTAAAATCTAACTCTGATAAAAAATCTGGATCATTAGAATTTTTCGTTAGGAAAAGAAACGATGTATCGAAATGTGAAAACAGGTTTTTCAACAGGTTTTTCCCTTCACAAAAGGATAAACGGAAGACGGGGAAAACTCTACAATGCTCTCTGGGGAAGGCCTTTTCCTGGGGACACTCGCGGGATGCGAGAAGGCACGGAATCCCTGACGCCTGTTGAGTACCCTTGCGACAACAATTGTACACAGAACTTGGCTCCAATGTAGAGGTTTAATCCAAGACGTAACCAGGATGTAACCGAAGAAATTCATACAAAGCACTTGTATTTAAGCCTAAGCTAATGATGCGATACAGATTACATCATAACTCAACAAGTCAAAATAACCGAATACAAAAATTATTTCTGAAAGACTATTGGTGGAAATGACAGCTTGTAGTGAAACATTAATTACTTCCAAAAGTTTACACAAGTAGATAACTGTTCCTCACAGGTTGATTACAGCTTGGAGGCTACTACAATCATGACTCGACAAATAAGTTTACGCTCAATAAATATCAAGAGGTTGTTTACAGTTCAGAGAAGCTAGGACTAAAGAATAAAGAATTTCTACATTGGCTTTTCATATTTTTATCAGCGAAAACAATATAACTTAATAACAATAAATTCTCTTTTCACATTCCTCCACCTTAAGTTTCAGCTGTCCTCAGCTGAGTGGAGAAAAGAAATGAAGTTAAAACGATAATTATCTTAAAGAGAAAAAACAAAAGCGCAGCGAATAAAACTGGAACCTTGTATTTTGCGTGTAGTTTTGAATTTTTTTTTAAGATTTGTTTTTCTGGTTTTTGAAATTTTGTATTTGATTTTGTGCCTGAACCGCGGCATAAACCGAACAAGCCTGAATATAGTGGCCTCTGGGGTCCAATTAACAAAGCAATAAGCAAATAAAATAGAGTACACTAACTGGAATTTGTAGCGTTTGTGCAAAGGACACTTCGTGAGGTCAATTCATGTGCATTCTTTTTTTCTTTTTTTGCAAACTTGCGTAGAGCCATCCGTTCACGCGGTGTAACAACAGGGTTGAAGACGCCGTGAGATAGCACAGTTAATACCAGATGTTGCTTTGAATGCGTATGACTAATTTAGTATAGAACCTTACCCTGTTGCTGGGGTTGTTTCATTTGCCCAACAAGGTCTCCCAGGTTCTTACACTGTCCTAAGAAACCAAATCGTTTGTCTCCGAGTTCCTCGCTGTGTAACGATTGTCGACACGAAGATCTAAGTTGTAAAGGGGAGGGGTGACTGAGTTGGCCAAACAGTAAGAAATTACCAGAGGTTGAGACGTTCTGAGAAGCTAAGCTCCACTGGTAAAAGCAAAGCTAACCAGCCGAGCTAAAAAACTGGAGAAACTGAATTAAGTAGTCGTATTTATACGCAGTTAAACAAATGAATAGTTCGACAGTAAAAAGGGGTACAGTAAACGGCAAAGTTACGACCAACTTGCAGATAAAAGGTGCCAACAATAGAAATAAGAAAACTTGATATTGAAACAAACCACACGCGAACAAGCCTATGAAATAGCAGTCCTACGCATAACTAAAAGCGAGTAAATGTAAAACTACAAAATTAGTGATTTAACCCAGTAACTGAATAAGCAATTTGACTACAAAATTAGAATTGAGACTTTTGTAGACAGTAAGAGTAAACTGATCAGCCAAAAGAATAAAAACTACAACTGTGTAACTATAATAAAAGCATCAAAAACTATATCATGTTGTCAATAGACACGTCTAAAATGACTCTGTAAAATATGGTATAATAATGAAAATAAGAATTGACTACTGATTCCTGATGTCCTTCTCAGGTGACTACTGAACAAGTTACTACCGCACAAGGTGTGCACACGACTAGTCTTCTAAAACAATCTTCGAAAAGTACACTTGATTTTCTCTTCGGGATAAGGAGTTCCTATGCGATGAACGCTCCACTTTGTATTTGTTACACAAAACAACTGAGTTCAACTTCAGATAGGAACCGCTTCACTGCATTCGCTTCGTACCTATACAACAAAAACAGCAAAAAGAAACGTTAGCAAGCTAGTGAAAGGAAAGGATAGTGATTTCAGCCGGCGAGGTACAATATTCTAAATCTGTTAGAGCAAAGGATAATATTTAAACTGGTAACTTCATTCTACAAAGAGCCTTATTGTAGATTATTGATACTTTCATACCGTAAATCCTCTATGAAGCCCCCCTATCCAGTAAGCCCCTCCCGCCCAATTTCAGGGAAGAAAATTCTTTCCTTTTGAGCCCCCTTCCCCCTATCCTTACATAATAGACGAATGGTAGATGTAACAATTAATCACGATTGTAACACCTCACTTGGACTGATCCCGTATGGTTTATTCACGTCCTGGAAGTTCAAATTTGTTTTTCATCTTCGGCTGTGCGACCTCCAATTTCATATGCTTCAGTTTTTCTACTTTGGTTTCGGTCTCTATTCGGAATAGAGAATCGATAGTCATAGCAAGGGTGGCGCAGTGGTGAGAGCCCTCGCCTTCCACCAGTGTGGCGCGGGTTTAACTCCCGGCGTCGATGCCATATGTGGGTTGAGTTTGTTTTTGGTTCTCTCCTTTGCTCCGAGAGGTTTTTCTCCGGGTACTCCAGTTTCCCCCTCTCCTCAAAAACCAACATTTCCAAATTCCAATTCGACCAGGAATCAGGTAGACGAAGAACCACTATGTGGATGTGCCACCTGCAAATCGTTATTCATTTATTTATTTACCACAATCTTCGCTTAATTAAATAACCCCCTCTCTATTCACCCCCTCTCCTTAAACATGCTTGAAAGAAATAAGTCCCCCCCCCGCGGGGGGACTTAATAGAGGATTTACGATAGCTTCTTATATGTATCTTTCAGTCGGTGAGAATGACCTCTGTTGAATCTCATGACCGACCAACCATAAAAAATACCAAAATCATTTTCCCACCCAAAGCACCATACCTGAAACCACTCTTAAGCGACCACCGTCCATTAGCGACCAGCAAATATTGGCATTTTAGGTGGTCCCTTAAGGCAGGTTCTACTTTATAAATGTTACAATGGAACGAACTCAAACAGGGCCCTCGACACTTTGTAATGTGCAGAAATGTTCTCGTGTTTGACTGCCTAAAAAATATTAAAGTCAGAGTCCATTTTAACTGCTGACAGGACCTGTGATTGGCAGCTTGATGTTAAGCCGCGCCAGTTGAGTTTGTTGCCCTATAAAATATTTGTTTAAGCACGTAATATGATCCCAGGTTTAAATACATCCCAAAATACCTTGCTATTTATTTGATGCCCTCAAACTCGAGCGTTACGTCGTCACCAATGAGAACAAACGGTGCCCAGTACTTCACTGCACTAAACCGGTCAGATTCTCTCATGGATTTCATGGCTTTATTTAGAGCCTCACTGGCACTTCTTCCATTGACTAGTTGTCGGTAGAAAAATTCCATGAACTCCATCGTAGCCTCGTCGTCAATCGCCCACAGGGACACCAGAACAGAACGAGCACCAGCACCCAAAAAAGCCCGTGCGATGCCGACCACACCCTCAGATTTGACTTCTCCCCGAGCACTATGACAACAACTAAGTACAACAAGTCTTGCTCTTATCTGCGCATCTAAAACATCTTTCATAGTTAAGAGATAGTCCTCGGCTAGATCCACGGATGAACGCGTTGTGTTTGGGGCCAAGGCAATTTCTCCTGTTTCCATTTCACCGTGAGCAGCAATATGCACCAAAGCAACAGAGGAGATACGTCTCAAAACTTCATCTTTTGTTGCCTGCTTTCCAACGAGAGGTACAGTGTGAAGAATTTTCCCAATCATCTGCACTTCTTTTTCGGCCCACGCCAACTGCTCTAGCGTCGTTACCTCCTGTACCCACGGATCGCCGACGAGAAGAGCGCCAGTCTTGCTGTGCCAATCTGCTGGACAGTCTTGGATTAATCGAAGACTAGAAAGCGAGGGGAGCAGACGAATTCTGAAAGTTTCGCAGAGGTACTTTGATTTCATGTCCATAAAAGCAGCATAGGGCGCCAAACACAGAGGTCCTTGTGGAACAATCACAATTTCATCGCCGTCGAGTAAGTCTCTTATAGGGTCTATAACAACATCGTACAATGTTTGTAATGACTTTGACTCAAAATATGAAGGGTGAGACCTTGGCTTCCTGGGGGATCTTTCTTCCGGTAGCTTTTTATCGCTTGGGTTTCTTAATGAGCGATCTTCACAATTAACATCAGCTCTTGCACCTATTTCTTTATGTGTAGCCTCCAATAGAGACTGAAAATAGGTTGTGACGGACCTATCAATCTCAGTTCTTCTAGTTTTGATTTCATTTCCTTTCTCGTTCACCCAGAGAACTATTCCTCCCTCACTGATACCCATGAAAACTGTATTTGCTGGTAAGTAAATAGTAAAGTCACTTGGTCTTGCAGAAGGTGTTCCTATTTCTGGGCGTAGCCCTTTAAGGCCATACTTGGACTCCAGAAGATCATTTAAAGCTCTTGCACGTCCTTGATCAGCAGTTAAAAGTGCCTCAATGACTTTACCTTCCTTAAACTGCAGCTCCCACAGCCTCAAATTAACATGATCATACGTACTTTTAAGGGTAATCTTCCATTCGTCGTTAGATATGAGATTTCTCCTAATGTGGTCGAAGGCTACAACACTGTTCTCATAACACTGAACGGCTTTCTGGAAATCTCCAAGACTGCGATAGGCGTTGCCAAGATTACTGTACGCTTTTCCTTCTCCTGCCCTGTCTCCCACTTCTTTCGAAATTTTGAGGTCTCGTTCATGGTACTCTATGGCTTTCTGGAAATCTCCAAGAGTTCCAAACGCGACGCCAAGATTACAATACGCTCTTCCTTCTCCTACCATGTCTCCCACTTCTTTCGAAATTTTGAGGTCTCGTTCATGGTACTCCATGGCTTTCTGGAAATCTCCAAGACGAAAATAGGCGTTGCCAAGATTACAGTACGCTATTCCTTCTCCTGCCCTGTCTCCCGCTTCTTTCGAAATTTTGAGGTGTCGTTCATGGTACTCTATGGCTTTCTGGAAATCTCCAAGACTGTGATAGGCGTTGCCAAGATTACCGTACGCTCCTCCCTCTCCTGCCCTGTCTCCCACTTCTTTTGAAATTTTGAAGCGTCGTTCATGGTACTCTATGGCTTTCTGTAAATCTCCAAGACTGTCATAGGCGTTGCCAAGGTTACAGTACGCGCCTCCTTCTCCTGCCCTGTCTCCCACTTCTTTCGAAATTTTGAGTTGTCGTTTATGGTACTCTATGGCTTTCTGGAAATCTCCAAGACGAAAATAGGCGTTGCCAAGATTACCATACGCTTTTCCTTCTACTGCCCTGTCTCCCACTTCTTTCGAAATTTTGAGGTGTCGTTCATGGTACTCTATGGCTTTCTGGAAATCTCCAAGACAAAAATAGGCGTTGCCAAGATTACCATACGCTCTTCCTTCTCCTGCCCTGTCTCCCACTTCTTTCGAAATTTTGAGGTGTCGTTCATGGTACTCTATGGCTTTCCGGAAATCTCCCAGACTGTAATAGGCGATGCCTAGGGCGTGCTGGAAATCTTTAAAGTTGACAAAGGGTTCGCCGATATTACCATTAATAGCTGTGGTTGTCATTTTTTTTTTTTGCTTGCTTTGCTATTTCAGCTTAGCCACATATTGTGGTTTCTTTTTGCTGCTGATAGCATCAGTCTCTTTATGTACGATAACGAAGCCGAGGATCTGAAAAGTAAAATTAAAAGCTGGAGTAAAAGCTTATTTATTAGCTCTTTTACTACTCGTTTTTGTATATCACAGTCGCATTTGATTTGGCTCAAAAAGGGATCCTTCTACGTGTTTTTCGTTGTATATTATGACTTGATGGACTGGGGTCTTCTCTAATAATGATCGAAATTTAAAAAAAACAAACAAACAAACAAAGAAACAGTTTTACCATTGTTAAAACATGGTGTATATATATATGATATTAGTATATACTAAAACAGTGGATAGTGTTTTTCGGGCGCTCTGATTGGCTACTCAATCAGTGAATATCCTGCACTATTCACTGATTCACCTCCAGTTCCTCAGAGCGAGTGACGTCAAACTCGCGTAGGTTGCGAGCAAAATGCTTTCCCGGTTTGCTGCCGTAACAAACTAAGAAATTTCACAACTAATCAAGCAAGCTATTTCCGAAATACATTTTTAAATACAAACAGAATTCACAACTCCTTTTGAAGAAACTTCCCCGCAAGAGCCAAACAAACGCCTTCAAAGTTTTACTTGTCGCTAAGAAAAAGCGACGACCGCGGCCGTTCGGTCATCGCGCGCCAAAATTGTAATCGTTGGCAACAGTAAATGAGTTAAAAATCATCATTTTGTGCTCAATTATCTCACTGTTTTAGTATAAACTAAAACAATTATTCGCCTCAGTGTCGGTAGCTAGTAGCCTCGATAAATATCCAATACTAGCCACCTCTACTTCGGTGAATAATTGTTATTTATATGGCCGCGCGGAGATAGGAAAATTCTCTTCTCGTGTTGAAAAATATTATGAAGAAGAGAAATTTCGTAACTCCAAGCAACCATGTATTGTTCTATTTATTATATAAACACCAATGAAATACCAAACCATTTTACTTAAATAGTTTTTTGGTCTCAAAGGTGCGGTTTATTATGAAGCCATAGCAACGGTGACATTTACAGATGTGAAGATAACATGTTATTTTCACATGTGAAGATATCAAATTTTCGCGCGAAAGCTCACTTGGTATTTCATTGTACATTCATCTACCTTCATCTGAAAAAATAAATTTGTTGTCAACAAACTACAAACCGGGCCAGCGGAAACATCCGTTCAGAAAACTCAAATTTGGGAAAGTGAACTTATTTCTAAGGGTTAACATCTCTGGGTAGCGGAATACAAGTGTTTAGCAACTGAAAAGAAAACCTCAGTTCTTTACCACCAAAACACTGAGAAAGTTACAGTTATTTTAAGGTGGCTGAACACAGTTTTGGCAGTTTGTGAGTATATGACATCTGGCAAATCATGGCAAGAGAAGGGTTGCAGCTCAAAAGCTGAAACTTGGCAAGTGAAGAATATACTGAAGAAAGGTTTTGATTGACAGGCAAAATTTGTCATTTTCGTAGTTTCCATGGCAACATGAACGATTGAATACAACTTTAAAATTTCACTTTCGCTCAGTTTACATAAAATTCACTCATTAGATTTTCGTATAAACTTGGACACAGCTTACTATAATTAATCATTACCATTTGAAACTTATTTGCCCAAATTTTTAGATAATCAATAATATAATTGTACTGTAATTATCAAATGTGTCACAAAAATCGTCTGTTCAACTTCCATTTTTTAAAGTTCTCATTATTTAAAATACGATAAAAGTAAAAATTATGCCAAATATCACAAAATTTTATATTTTAGTAGAAGGTGCGGTTTATTATGAAGCCATAGCAACGGTGACATTTTTACATGTGAAGATAACATGTTATTTTCACATGTGAGATATCAAGTTTTCGCGCGAAAGCTCACTTGGTATTTCATTGGTGTTTATATAATAAAAATCGTCTATCTACTCATTATACATTCATCTACCTTCCACTGAAAAAATAAATTTGTTGTCAACAAACTACAAACCGGGCAGCGGAAACATTTCAGAAAATTCAAATTTGGGAAAGTGAACTTATTTCTAAGGGTTAACATCTCTGGGTAGCGGAATACAAGTGTTTAGCAACTGAAAAGAAAACCTCAGTTCTTTACCACCAAAACACTGAGAAAGTTACAGTTATTTTAAGGTGGCTGAACACAGTTTTGGCAGTTTGTGAGTATATGACATCTGGCAAATCATGGCAAGAGAAGGGTTGCAGCTCAAAAGCTGAAACTTGGCAAGTGAAGAATATACTGAAGAAAGGTTTTGATTGACAGGCAAAATTTGTCATTTTCGTAGTTTCCATGGCAACATGAACGATTGAATACAACTTTAAAATTTCACTTTCGCTCAGTTTACATAAAATTCACTCATTAGATTTTCGTATAAACTTGGACACAGCTTACTATAATTAATCATTACCATTTGAAACTTATTTGCCCAAATTTTTAGATAATCAATAATATAATTGTACTGTAATTATCAAATGTGTCACAAAAATCGTCTGTTCAACTTCCATTTTTTAAAGTTCTCATTATTTAAAATACGATAAAAGTAAAAATTATGCCAAATATCACAAAATTTTATATTTTAGTAGAAGGTGCGGTTTATTATGAAGCCATAGCAACGGTGACATTTTTACATGTGAAGATAACATGTTATTTTCACATGTGAGATATCAAGTTTTCGCGCGAAAGCTCACTTGGTATTTCATTGGTGTTTATATAATAAAAATCGTCTATCTACTCATTATACATTCATCTACCTTCCACTGAAAAAATAAATTTGTTGTCAACAAACTACAAACCGGGCAGCGGAAACATTTCAGAAAATTCAAATTTGGGAAAGTGAACTTATTTCTAAGGGTTAACATCTCTGGGTAGCGGAATACAAGCGTTTAGCAACTGAAAAGAAAACCTATTTCTTTACCACCAAAACACTGAGAAAGTTACAGGTATTTTAAACTTGTGGGTTTTCAAAAAAACTATAATAATTCCACAACTGGTTCCAGTCCAACTCGGTGTAAAAACTTGAGGAGTTTTCCTTTTCTTCTCTCCTATTTTCTTAAGTAGATCTATAAGTAGGATGAGCATGATCGTCCAAGGGCTGACGTAGTACTAAATAGGACTGTTGCATTGACTTTGACTGACGCGCGGTAATCATCTGCAGAGTCAAAGTGAGTTGTATTACGTCAGTTGATGGTACAGTCGAACCTCCATGTGGGACCACCTCCCATAAGAGACCGCCAATCCAAAACTCATGCAACAAAACTTTCCCCGTCAAAGCCTTACAGTTGGAACCTCTAGTAAACTACCACCTCTTGTAAGCGACCGCGACTACTTTTTGGGCCTGAAAGTTTAATGATTTTCCATTGTTTTTAAGCTCTAGTAAGCGACCAAACTCGACCACTTGACGGATTCTCTGACCCCTAGTTCGCTGTGTGCACTATGCTACTTAGAATATACGACATGTGCGAAGAACTTTAGAAACAACATTGAACTCAGTACACATGGCGTAACTTGCATTGCATACAATAAATTATCTTCCATAAAGTAGATGTGCCCAGGCCTCTTCTCGGAAGAGTCCCCCTGTGGTTAGATTCTTGTAAGCGACCACTTAGTCTTTGCATTTTGGGTGCTCGCTTATGGTAGGTTCGACTGTATTAAACTCTGGTTATTGATCTGATTGGAGAATTAAGTCGCGATGTTATTGGTCGTCTGTCAGTTAAGCAGTGATTTTAATATTGGCTATGAAGACTCGTGATGTCATTGGACAGTTGACTTTCCACCCGCCTATATTGTCACAGTTAAACAGTCGTTTATGTTAGTCAAATTGTCGGTTGTCCAGTCATTCTCTCGTAATTAGTTTTGCTTGAGTCCGTCAATAAAGTCGATTGTACGGTACCGGCAACTGTTGACTACGCTTCAATGACGTTTGTTCTCAGTTAGTAAACCAGCTTTCTAAAGTGGGTCGTTGATAGTAGTCTGAGAATACCTAATACATGTCGCAGAGTCCCAGTCGATTTGATGTTTCGTCTGTAAATGGTGATCAGCAATGTAATTGTTGACGTCACCATTTCTCGTCGCTCGTTTGCGTTCGGTCAGTCGCGTGCTAAGGTTTCTGCCGGTTTCACCAATGTAAGTAGCCTGGCAGTTGCAGCATTTGATCTTTAATACTGCTTCCTGTCTGTCCTCGGGTTTGTCTTTGTCCTTGACATTAGTGTGCAACAGGAGCAAATGGGTAGCCTACGAACAGCAGACGTATTTCCGGGAGAGAAGCGACAGCTAGGAAATCTCGTCACTTGTTTCCATCCGCCAAACTGACATTTTCCTCTCAGTGGCTCTCACAAGACATTTCACTTTTCTTACATGAAATTTCTGTCTCTTGAAATTTCGGTTCATAAAAGTTTAAGTCTCTTCAATTTTTAAGGGAAAAAGAAATTCAAGATGGCACAAGTAGGATTCGATCTCGGAGTATCGGCTCTGCAGTGCATTACTTTAACCCCTACACCACCGAGGATTTGCTGACAACCCTAACCCTAACCCTTACTTTGTGTACGAATCATTAATCTGTCAACGTCAGTTTGGCGGATGGAAATAAGTGTTCGCACTAATTTCTTTTAAGTGATAAAATTTACGTCATTATCTCTATAGCAACGAATTATTAATCTGGCGCATGCTCAACGGAAATTCCAAGCGGTTTGCTGCAGAGGTTTCTCACGGGGTGTAAACAAACTAACCACGCAACAGACAAGCCACGCAAATGACTTCGTAAACGCTAAAAGCCATGCACGAGAGAAATCACTGCTCGCAGGGTAGTAACAGTAAGGTGAAAACATAATCACTGAAATAGAAAATCAGATTACATGTAGCAATGTCATTAAGGATGCAGTTCATGAGAATTATTAAAGTGATCATGACTTATGATTATTGAATATGCGGGCCTTCATTATCAAGCACTGAATCCATGTAAAAAGTACAAATTTTTTATGACTTATGCAAGTGTTTAAAGAAAGAAAATACTCATGCAATAGTGAATTTGTATGTAATGTCCACAACCAAGGTGATCAGTCTCTCCATTAGTCTCTGTAAACGCCAGGAATGTTTTCTGTTACCTTTATAGTATTTTTATGTTTTCCGCGTTTTTAGTTATTATCGTGTTCGCGCCTTTAGTGCTGTTTTTTGGTTCATGAGTTTTTCATTGTCCGCGTAGCTTTGTCCTTCGTGTTAGGGTTTTTCTGCATATCGTATATTTTGCTTTTATTGTAATTTTCGCGTCAGTTCTTCTTTAGTTGCGCTTGGTCCAGTTTACAGTTTAATGTTTGGGTCTTTGCTCGTCCTAGTATTTCGTCCTTATCTCGCTATCGTCTTGTAAGTATCGCGTTTGTTTCATTCGCATTTCTAGTTTGCCTTATTGATTTCGTTCAGTTCGTAGGTTGTTTTATCTTGACTTTGTTTTGTTTAATTATTATTTTTCAGTACCGCTATACTTCACATCGGTTCACTTGTTTCCCTTCACCAGTTGCAATCTCGGACTGTCTTCATCATATTCTTAAAATGTAGCTAAACTTAGTGCGTCAAGTGCTTGATGGCCGCTTAATAGAGTTGACAACTATGGAAAAACTGTAGTTGGAACAGCAGAAAGGTGGCCGCGATCGATTAATAGAGGTGGCCACTCAATAGAGGTTTAACTTCCCATTCTTTTCTACAATTAACAATTACTCTTTGAAATCGAGGTGAATAGTAGCTAAATATTTAAATATGTAAATATTCCCAAAGCCACTATTCACCGAGATTGAAAAGAATAATTGTTTTAGTATATACACACGAAGTGATCTCAACAAAATCAGAGGGGAAACCATTAAAAAGTAAGATTTGATTGACAGATCAAATCACGCGTAAGTTTAAAAATAGATCTGTGCAGAATTTTCAAACATGGCAATTCACAAGTTTATCATTTCGCAAACAGCGTAATGGCTTAAAAGGAACCGCTAAAAGTTTGAACTGTTTCCTTACCTGAGAAGAAAAGTGGAGCTTTGTTGTTTTCTGTTGACTCGCCAAGCTTATAGCCAAAAGGGCTTGTTGTGTCGTTCTTCGCATGAAGTGCTGACAAAAATGGCCGGCTCGGTTACTCGAGGTAAGCCGTCGTCTTCCTGTATCATTCTTTTTCCTGTTTACTTGAAACGTAGAATTTCTGCAAACATTTCCTTTTAAATTTGTTTCTCATAAATAAACTTCGATTTTTGAGCCAAAATTTTCTTGTTAGAAAACGCTGAGTTCACGAAACGGCTTCTTCTACGCGAATACACAGGAGTTGTAAACTACGGTGGCTCATAAGGACAAAACACTTCCCAGATTCCAAAACACTTCCCAGAATCCAAAAACACTTCCCAGAATCCAAAACACTTCCCAGAATCCAAAAACACTTCCCAGAATCCAAAACACTTCCCTGAATCCAAAAACACGTTTCAGAATCCAGACCACTTCCCAGAATCCAAAAACACTTCCCAGAATCCAAAAACAATTCCCAGAATCCAAGCGACTTCCGAGAATCCTAAAACACGTCCCAGAATCCAAAAACACGTCCCAGAATCCAAAACACATCCCAGAATCTAAAACACTTCCTAGAATCCAAAAGTGCTTCCCAAAAAAAACAGTTCCCAGAATGCACTTACAATCAAAGGAGGCCTGGTTGTCAAGTCAAGCTGCCTGACACGGATCATTATGAGATTACCAGTTATAGTAATATTATTATTATTGATTCAAAATGTGGTTGATATTGTGGGATTACCAGATTGTATTTGCACGGCAACTTTCAATACAGTCGATGAATGCGTAGCTGCGTATTGGAGGCAGGGGCATCGATATACAGCCATATTGATGTTTCTTTCCGCTTATCATGGCATTCACTGGACTCTAAGACAATTTAAATAATTTATAAACCAGAAGCTAGGATTGCGAAGAAAAGGCAATCAATCACCACTTGCCAACATACGCCAACCAATTGCTTTGGAGCTGAATGGTCCAGGTAAACTCCTTGGTTATCGAACTATGACGAGACGGCTACGGCGGAAATATAATCTTTTGGTTGGAAGACATACTGTTAGATCACTCTTAAAGAATATTGATCCACATGGCGTTAATCAAAGAAGACAAAGACGATTTGAACGAAGGCAGTACAGATGCCCAGGTCCAAACGCAGTTTGGCACATTGACAGATATGATAAGCTAGCTCTTTCTGGATTTTGCATAAGTGGCTGGATCGATGGGTATTCCAGAAGGATTATGTTTCTACAGGTTGCTTCTATTAATCATGATCCTTGGATTCTGGGACGTGTTTTTGGACTCTGGGAGGTGTTTCGGATTCTGGGTCGTGTTTTTGGATTCTGAGAAGTGTTTCGGATTCTGGGAAGTGTTTTTGGATTCTGGGAAGTGTTTCGGATTCTGGGACGTGTTTTTGGATTCTGGGAAGTGTTTCGGATTCTGGGACGTGTTTTTGAATTCTGGGAAGTGTTTTGGATTCTGGGAAGTGTTTTTGGATTCTGGGAAGTGTTTTGGATTTTGGGAAGTGTTTCGGATTCTGGGACGTGTTTTTGGATTCTGGGAAGTGTTTCGGAGTCTGGGACATGTTTTTGGATTCTGGGACGTGTTTTGGATTCTGGGACGTGTTTTTGGATTCTGGGAAGTGTTTCAGATTCTGGGACGTGTTTTGGATTCTGGGAAGTCTTTTGGATTCTGGGAAGTGTTTTTGGATTCTGGGACGTGTTTTGGATTCTGGGACGTGTTTTTGGATTCTGGGACGTGTTTTTGGATTCTGGGACGTGTTTTTGGATTCTGGGAAGTGTTTCGGATTCTGGGACGTGTTTTTGGATTCTGGGAAGTGTTTCGGATTCTGGGACGTGTTTTTGAATTCTGGGAAGTGTTTTGGATTCTGGGAAGTGTTTTTGGATTCTGGGAAGTGTTTTGGATTTTGGGAAGTGTTTTGGATTTTGGGAAGTGTTTCGGATTCTGGGACATGTTTTTGGATTCTGGGACGTGTTTTGGATTCTGGGACGTGTTTTTGGATTCTGGGAAGTGTTTCAGATTCTGGGACGTGTTTTTGGATTCTGGGAAGTGTTTTGGATTCTGGGAAGTGTTTTTGGATTCTGGGACGTGTTTTGGATTCTGGGACGTGTTTTTGGATTCTGGGACGTGTTTTTGGATTCTGGGACGTGTTTTGGATTCTGGGAAGTGTTTTTGGATTCTGGGAAGTGTTTCGGATTCTGGGACGTGTTTTTGGATTCTGGGAAGTGTTTCGGATTCTGGGACGTGTTTTTGAATTCTGGGAAGTGTTTTGGATTCTGGGAAGTGTTTTTGGATTCTGGGAAGTGTTTTGGATTTTGGGAAGTGTTTGGGATTCTGGGACGTGTTTTTGAATTCTGGGAAGTGTTTTGGATTCTGGGAAGTGTTTTTGGATTCTGGGAAGTGTTTTGGATTTTGGGAAGTGTTTCGGATTCTGGGACGTGTTTTTGGATTCTGGGAAGTGTTTCGGAGTCTGGGACATGTTTTTGGATTCTGGGACGTGTTTTGGATTCTGGGACGTGTTTCAGATTCTGGGACGTGTTTTTGGATTCTGGGAAGTGTTTTTGGATTCTGGGACGTGTTTTGGATTCTGGGACGTGTTTTTGGATTCTGGGACGTGTTTTTGGATTCTGGGACGTGTTTTGGATTCTGGGACGTGTTTTTGGATTCTGGGACGTGTTTTGGATTCTGGGACGTGTTTTTGGAATCTGGGAAGTGTTTTGTCCCTACGAGCCACCGTAGTAAACAATCCATCGAGCACAAAACTCAGCTACAGTAAATTGAAAAACGCCGTATTGAATCCTTCCAAGTCTTTTCTTGCTTTAAAAAAAGTCAGCCCTAGGATTTTGTCGACTTTTAAAAGATCGTTCTCAAAAAAAAATGGGAAAAACACCGAGCTCACACATTATCCTCTCGCTAGGAGGTGAATATTGTTGAATAGTCCGAAATAGCGAACCAATCAGATTGCTTAAATCACCAAGATCAGTGAGTGTGTATATACTAATTATTTGTAGTCTGTAAATGACATCACAACAAGCTTTATTGATTTAGTGACATGATATCTCTCGCCTTAAGCTTTTCTGATTCGCTAGTTTCATTTCCTTAGACAGCGCCTATTTTTACGTAGAAAACGCATGGTCTCTTAAGTTTAGTTTTAGTTGGATTTCGTCGTCTTCATGTGTACATCATTGTAGTCTATTTGGATAGTTCATTTCTTGGTACTTAGAGGCAAGCGGGAACCGATATGTAAGTACATTTTATCCTCTGTAGTTTTGTCTATCTGGCGACTCATAAAGTATATTCCTGCAAGAAATTGTTGCAATACTTAGTATCTCGTACCATTACGTGACTACGCCTTTTTGAGTTTCAAGTAGGTTTTCACTTTTTAGTTCGGCGTGGGAATCTCATTTCTTTTAGTTTATTTAGTTTTCGCGCGTTGACAAACGTAGTCCGTTCTGAGATATATTTTGTTAGTTTCTTAGCATCGTATTATTCGCAGGAAGCAACCATTATTGTTTTTGGGAAGGTTTCTTTACTCCTGCGTACCCAAATTTAGTTGATTTTATTCCTTTCATGAAGTATATTTAGTCTAATATTCCAGTTGGTAAATTTATTATTCCTGTATTTCAATAAGTATATTTCTTTTGTCTTCTTACGCGTTTTTGGCAAGGTTTTTATACCAGAACAGCTACGAAAATGAAAATATGATTGGAATGTTAGTAAAATGTTATATTATCTGTTAGCCAAACTATAATAATTGTAATTGTACTTTAGCTTTTAGTAATTATTTGTTACGTTGCATTATATTTCAGTTTACGGTTCGATTATCGTCAAGAAAACACCATCAAGGACTAGCTCCTAGTTTCGTGATCGTAGTTGATTCATGATCGACCAGTAAAATATACCCGCTCACACGGAGTTTCGCCGCCACAAATAGTTTTAGCCGCGTGACAATTGGCTTCTCCTACAGTCGCAGCGTATCGTCCGCTAGCACAAGGGGGTAGGGGTGGGGGAAGAAGAAAATAGACGGACGTTCTTTGCTTTTCTTTCTCGCGCTCCGCACTTGCCGATGTTTTGGAAAAGAACGAAAAGAAAAATAAAACAACGTCTGTGTACAGGCTTAACAGAGGTGGCCGCTCAATAGAGGTTTAAGTTCCCATTCTTTTCTAAAATTATTTCAGGACTTTGATTATTGGCCGCTTAACGGATGTTCAACTGTATACAGAGTAGGATGATAACCATGAATGCACGAGTAATTTGCGAGTCAGGCGTGAGAAATTGTCAGCTGAATTGTCCTTGATGCGCGAGATTGGTGTCGTTAGCCCGCAGGCGTGAAAGTTGGCAGGTATAAAACCAAATAATGTATAATGCAAAGGTAAAGGTACCGTGGCTCATAAGGACAAAACACTTCCCAGAATCCAAAAACACTTGCCAGAATCCAAACGTGTTTTGGATTCTGGGAATTATTTTGTTATTATTTCTGTTTTGGACTCTGCGAAATGTTTCGGATTCTGGGACGTGTTTCGGATTCTGGGAGGTGTTTTGTCCCTACGAGACGTCAGCCTATGCAATGCGTACCTCAGTTATAAATTCCCAAATATTCTTGATACTTCGCTTGATTTGTCACGACCAAAGGATCTACGAGCAAATCATATTTTGTAAGACAGGTTTAAGTATAAAAGACAATTGCATTTTCCTTCACAAATAACAGGAACTTGTACAAAACTTACATAAAGCAACAATCAACCCCTCTAACAAGAAATTGTTGAACCTATGGGATTTTCCCTTCCTTTATAATTAAGCTTTCTGTTTCACTTTGATCAACTGAATAACGTCAACAAAAGTGACGTAAGTGCTTCCAGAAACAGCTCCCAAAATGCAGCCATCCAGGAAAATTTGAAAACTAATGAAGCATATGAGGGGTCACATTAAATCTAACATACAGTTATTAATATTTCTCTGAACAAAATAACAAAAACCTCACAAAAAGATCTTATAACAGATGCTGTAGACTGATAGAATCTTCCAATGAGAAAGTTGGTCTGAGACTTCCCGTTTTTCTCCGAACCCCTGCCGGATATGATTCGTGATGATTGAGTGACCTTTTAACGAGGCTCAGTCATTTTGTGTGTGATTTGAAGTACAATGAAACTTCAATTGACGTCGCAGATGTGCTGTCATGCGCCCTACCCCTGGAACTTGCTTGACAACCGGACTGATGACAAATTTCAGTCGTAATTTTACGAACGATAGTTTTAACTCAAACTCCTCCCAATTTTCTATATAGACTATAATTTTATCAAGATATTATGATTTCCGCATTACATAAGATTAAGGCAGTTTGTTTCAATCCTCTACTAATCTCATGGTATCAAATTACCCACCCCTCCCTTTTCCCCCTTCCTTCCAATCCTTATCCCTTTTGATGTCTGCTACGCAGGCTAGACAAATTCTCGCTTTCCGTGCTCATCAGTAAGTAAACAGCTCGGGATTTTTCTCCCCCCTAGGTGGGAACTCGTTGATGGTTTTGTTTAGTCAATATCGATATCCTAAACAACTGGAAAAGAGGATGTGTGACGGGGATGGGTCCTAGCGTTATGCATTAAAACTTTATGCGGCTTTAAAGTTTGTTTGGTAGCCAGTACCGCGCGCTGGCTCCACTGTAAGCAGTTCCTCGGATAAGGGTAACCCCAAATAACTGAAAGATTCCACTAGCTGTAATCAAATGTGGCCATCGCCCAAATGCACCGTATTTTTAATGTTCAGCGTTAGGAGGGAGCAAAAAAAATCTGGTTTTGTGCTTGCTGCAGTCAACCTAAGACTCAGGAAAATCAGGGTTCCATGTTTTCTTTCTGTTAAAGAATTATTTAATTCTCACCCCCTTCAGTCTGGGATGTTTTTGTTCTTCCAGGGATTTGCTGCTCACTCACTCGGTACATCTTTAACAAGTGAATGTTATTTATAGTAGAAAAGTGAAAGTTTCGAAAAACCGCCGGTAGGGTACTCCCTATAATGGCGTATACGGGGAGGCCGTCACCTTCTTAATCTCGGACAGTTTTCCTTCATCATATTCTTTAAAAAAAGCCATCCTTAGTCGGTTAAGAGCTTGATTTTTTAAGGCTGCTTAATAGATGCGACAAAAATGGGAAAACTCTCGTTGGAACTGTTGGAACTGCAAAAAGGTGGAAGCGATCGCTTAATAGAGATGCCCGCTCAATAGAGGTTTAATTTCCCATTCTTTTCTACAATTATTTCGGGGCATTGATTACTGGCCGCTTAATGGAGGATGGCCGCTTAATAGGTGGCCACTTAATGGAGTTTTAACTGTATACAGAGTGGGATGATAACCATATATACATAATAAATCAGTGAAAGTTATTAACATTTCTCTGAACAAAATAAGAAACAGCTCACAAACAGGTCATAACAAATTCTGTAGTCTTCCTGTTTTTCTCGGAACATTGTCAGATATGCTTGATCGTGATGAGTGACCTTCTAACAAGGCCCACACTTTGTGTGTGATTTGAAGTAAATTGGAATTTCAATTGACGTCTCAGATGTGCTGTCATATGTCCTACCCCTGGGACTTGCTTGACAACCGGACTGGTGACAAATTTCAGACGTAATATTACAAAAAGTAGTTTTCCCTCAAACTCCTTCCAATTTATAATTTTATTAAGATATTATGATTTCCACATTCCATGAGATTGAGGCAGTTTGCCGGTTTTATTCCTTTATTAATCCCATGGTATCAAATTACCCACCCCTCCATCCCCTTCTCCTTCCAATACCTTACCCCCTTTGACTCCTGCTACGCAGCCTACACAAATTGCCGGTTTCCGTGTTCATCAGTTAGTAAAAAGCTCGGGGTTTTTCTCTCCCCGGGGTGGGAACTCATTCGTGATTCTGTTTGATCAATATCGATATCTTAAACAACCGGAGAAGATATTTGACGGGGATGGGTTCTAGAGTTACTTTTTCAAGGTTTGTGCTTCTTTTATAAAGTATTGTTCAGCTTTGTTTGCTAGCCAGTACCGCGCGCGTTATAAGCAGTTCCTCAGATAAATGTAACCCAAAATTACTAAAGGATTCCACTAGTTGTAATCGAATGTTGCCATCGACCAAATGCACCGTATTTTTAACGTTCAGCGTTAGAAGGAAGCAAAAATAGGTTTTGTGCTGGATGCAGTGCCTAAGAGTCAGGAAAATCACGGTTCCATGTTTTCTTTCTGTTAAAGAAAAATAAAATTCGCCCCCCTTCAGTCTGGGATGTTTTTGTTCTTCCAGGGATTTGCTGCTCACTCGGTACATCTTTAATAATTAAATGTCACTTATAGAAGAAACGCGATGGTTTCGAAAAGTCCCCAGAAGGGTACTCCCTATAATGGCGTATACGGGGAGACCGTCACCTTCTTAATCTCGGACCGTTTTCCTTCATCACATTCTTCAAATAAAGCCAAGCTTAGTCTGTTAAGAGCTTGATTTTATATCGCCGCTTTATAGATGTGAGAAAAATAGGAAAACTCTCGTTGGAACAGCAAAAAGGTGGCCGCGATCGCTTAATAGAGATGGCCGCTCAATACAGGGTTAATTTCCCGTTCTTTTCTACGATTATTTCGGGGCATTGATTACTGGCCGCTTAATGGAGGATGGCTGCTTAATAGGTGGCCACTTAATGGAGGTTCAACTATATACAGAGTGGGATGATAACCATGTATGCATAATAAATCAGTGAAAGGGCGGAGAGGAAATCCTACATGATGGGTAAAATCGTGGAAAAAGTCCTCTGCGATCTGAAAGATCATAGACAACACGGACTAACATACTTTGACAAAAGTTTAACCCTGGAGATTAAGAACCAAATGCATTTCTAAGGTAAAGGAACCTTGGAGTTCTAGTGTAACTTCAGCTAATGCAATGCCTACCTTAGTTATAAATTCCCAAGTAGTCTTGATCGGTTCCCTTGATTCGTCACGACGAAAGTGTCTGCAAGGAAATTATATTTTGTAAGACAAAATTAAGTTAAAAGTCAATTGCATTTTCCTTCACAGAAAAAACAGGACTTGCACAAAACTTACCAAGCCACAATCAACCCTTCTACCAAGCTCGAAAAAGTTGAACCTAAGGGATTTTTCCCTTTTGTAATTTAGCTTTCAGTTTCACTTTGATCAAATTACGTCGACAAAGAGCTCTTATAACAAATCAGGGGCACCCAACGGCTGTTTTCTGTAAAATATCTGTTCGGAGAAGCAAAAATTGCCTAGAATTTTCTATACCTTGAGGAAGGCTAAGACACGCTAAGAATTCCATTCATGTTTAATTTTCAAAGCTTATCTAATAAGTTCCCTACCATTTTCTGAAGTTTAATTTTTTGCATTTCACTCCGTGGATTAAGCTTTTTTTTCACAGAAAAAGGAAACCTAAAATTTTAGGATTCGGAAATGCGATGGAAAGAGGAATCAAAAAAATTCTCACCTTCGTAAAACTTAAAATTGCCTCTAAAGATTTTCGGGAAAATATAATACTAAAGCCCTGGTAATTTCGAAAAGATTCAAGTTGCCCTAGGATGACTTAACAAATATCAACTAGCGCCGATAAGAATGTATTTCCACAGATCTAAAAGTACTTTGTATAGCCTAAAAAGTGTTTTTAATGCATTTAGGAGAAAACCGTCGTTGGGTGCTCCTGACAAATTCTGTACATGTAGACTGATGAAATCTTAGTGAGAAAGTTGGTTTTAGACTTCCTGTTTTTCTACGTACGTTGCCGGATATGCCTCTTGTGTGACCTTTAACAAGACTCGCATTTTGTGTGTGACTTGAAGTAAAGTGGAATTTTTATTGTCGCAGATGTGCTGTCATATACCCTACCCTGCCCTGAGACTTTCTTGACAACCGGACTGGTGACAAATTTCAGTGGTAGTATTACAAAAGATAGTTTTCCCTCAACTTGGTTTTCCTCTGGTAACTAAGTGAGGTCGTTAGGAATTGGTGGCAGATAATATATTGTTTTTGAATATGTCCCTTGTAAGTTCGAAGTGTTTATTCGAAGTTTGGCTATTTAATAAGGATGTGACCGACGATAAAATAGCCATGATTGCTATGCGCTGGAGAATTTTTGGGGCATTGATTACTGATGATTACTGGCCGCTTAATGGAGGATGGCCGCTTGATGGTTCAAATGTATAATAGAGTTGCCCGCTCAATAGAGGTTTAATTTCCCATTCTTTACTACAATAATTTCGGGGCATTGATTTCTGGCCACTTAATGGAGGTTCAACTGTATACAGAGCAGAATGATAACCATGTATGCAAAATAAATCAGTGAAAGGGCGGAAAGGAAATCCTACATGATCATGAAAAAACCCTCTGCGGTCTGAAAGTTCATAGACAACACGGACTAACATACTTTGACAAAAGTTTAACCCTGAAGATTAAGAACCAGTTGCATTTCTAAGATAAAGGAACCTTGGAGTTTTAGTGTAGCTTCAGCTAATGCAATGCCTACCTAAGTTATAAATTCCCAAGTAGCTAGTCTTGATCGGTTCGCTTTATTTGTCACGACGAAAGGGTCTGCAAGAAATTATACTTTTGTAAGACAAAATTAAGTTAAAAGTCAATTGCAGTTTCCTTCACAAAATAACAGGACTTGCACAAAACTTACCAAGCCACAATCAACCCTTCTACCAAGCTCGAAAAAGTTGAACCTAAGGGATTTTTCTCTTCTGTAATTTAGCTTTCAGTTTCACTTTGATCAAATTACGTCGACAAAAGTGAGTCAGACGTAAGTGCTTCCAGAAATAGCTCCAAAAATGCAGCCAACCAGAAATACGAGAAGTCACATTAAATCCAATATACAAATAATGTTTCTTTAAAGAAATAACAAAAGGCTCTCAAGCTAGAGCTCTTATGGCCCATCTTTCAGTGAGGGCGTTAATCTTAGACTTCCTGTTTTTCTCCTTACACTGCCAGATATGCCTCTTGTGTGACCTTTAACAAGACTCGCATTTTGTGTGTGATTTGAAGTAAAATGGAATTTTTATTGTCGCAGATGTGCTGTCATATACTCTACCCCTGAGACTTTCTTGACAACCCGACTTGTGACAAATTTCAGTGGTATTATTACGAAAGATAGTTTTCCCTCAACTCCTCCCAATTTTCTACTGATCCGCTATAATTTTATCAAGGTACTAATAAATTTCCGCATTACATGAGATCGAGGCAGTTTACCAGTTTTAATCCTGTACTAATCCCATGAAATCAAATTACCCTCCCTTCCCTTCCCCCCTTGCTCCCAATCCCTTGCCCCTTTTTTGTTAGCCTTTAAACAGGCTCTCCGTTTGGGGAAAAGGGTGAAAAAAAACCTCGTGATTTTTTCAGATCACACTTTCCCCAAACAGAAAGCCTGTTCATAGGCTACCCTTTTGTCGCTTGCTTCGCAGGCTAGACAAATTCTCGCTTTCCATAAGCAAGAGAGGATCCTCTCTTGTCAGTAAGTAAACAGCTCGGCTCGGAGTTTTTCTTCCCCCGGGGTGGGAACTCATGATAGTTCTGTTTGATATATCAATATCGATATCTTAAACAATCGGAGGTGAAGATGTGGGACGGGGATGGGTTCTTCCGTTACACTCAACAGCTTTATGCTACTTTAAAGTACTGTTTGGTAGCCAGTACCGCGCGCTGGCTTCACTGGGAGCAGTTCCTCAGATAAATGTAACCCCAAATTACTGAAGGATTCCACTAGTTGTAATCAAATGTCGTTATCATCCAAATTTTTAACGTTCAGCGTAAGGAGGAAACAAAAATATCTGCAACCTCGTCCCCAGGGCTTTTACCTTAAAAAATGGGTGAAGCGAGAAAAGGCCCTGACATCGGCTGGTCACGTGTCCCTTCGTACACCCTAAAATACTGGGTGTAATAAATTAGCGCTATGTGAAAAGCTAAAATTATGCGTAATTCCCGGGGTGGGAACTCATTGGTGGTTGTGTTTGATCAAAACCGAAGAAGAAGATGTGTGACGCGAACGGGAATGGGTCCTAGGGTTACGCTTTAAAGCTTTATGTTGCTTTAGCTAGTAGCGCGCCCTGGCTCCACTGTAAACAGTTCCTCAGATAAATGTAACCCCAAATTACTGAAGGATTCCACTAGTTGTAATCAAATGTCGTTATCGCCCAAATTGTTAACGTTCAGCGTATGGAGGAAACAAAAAAATCTGGTTTTGTTGCTGGCTGCAGTGCCAAGAGTCTGTGAAATATCTTACTAGCAACGGTCCAACGTTTCCTTTCTGTTGAAGAATTTAAGCCCCAACCTCTTCCCCTCTAGGATGTCTTTGTTCTCTCAGAGATTTGAAGTTTTCTGTGATCTGGCGGCAATATAGTTCCTAGGCTCTTAACGGCCACCGCCCTACAACGGGCTCAAGGAGGAGGTCCCCTCTTTAACCTCGTTCCCAGGGTGTCTCCCTGAGTAAATGGGAGGGGCGGGGAATGCTTTGCTTCAGTACATTTATTTAAATCTCTGTATAGGTAAAAAGACACAAAGAGGGTCTAGATGAGGTTAACTGAGAACTGACAAATGGCCAAAATTTTAACTGGTAACTGACAAATAGCCGAAAATTTAACTGACTACTGACATTTACCGTGGGTCTTACTGACAACTGACAAAGGACCTGATTGTCCTCTTTTTTCTACAAAACCCATTTTTAAGGCCTTAAATAGCATTGTTCCACTCTTTTTATCAGACAAAGTGATCAAATGGGCGTTTTTAGGGGTAATCTTAGCAGCAAGACGCTTACGTTTCCTATTTCGTTAATGATTTTACTGTAAAACCCATGTGTGTCATGTACCATGTTATAAATGACCTGTCATCTCAAATTTACGCTCCTCTGAATGGCTGTGTTACAAAGGCAATTGCAAGTTTTTACTGAGATGATTCAGTGACGGTTTTTCGTGGTCTTTTTACGATCTACATCCCAATATGACACCTGCCAACTTTTTCTGAGTCAAATGCGTGAGATTTTCACCTTGTCATGACCGAGATTTCTGGAAACGTCCCGGCGACTTCCGAAGATTTCCGACAAATTTCCGAAGACTTCCGATCGTTGCCGAAAATTAAATGTCCGCTGACTGTTCCCGAAGACGTTTGAGCACTTTCGAAGCTACTTAAGACGACACTTTTAGCTTGCATCGATATGATTTCGTTTGAACAGAAAATAGGACTCAAAGTCATCATGTGTTAAGAACAATTTGTCCGGATTTGTGAACCAGGCGTGAGAAATTGTCCTTGATGTGTGGATCGATGTCTTTCAGTCCAAAGGCGTAAGTTGACTGAGTTGACTGTGCTTCAGTCGAACACCCAGGGTATTTTATCAGTGGTTGTGCAGAATCAGTATATCGCTATACTATATGCCACACGCATCCTTTGATTCAATGATTACCCCTACCCTTAATATATAACGCTTCTAAAAATCTTCTTTTCAGTTCCTGAAAAAGAAGTTGAATTAAGAGTCGGTATATCTTTGGCATATCATTATGGTAGGTACAAACGTCGAGCTTTCTTTTCAGAAAAAGCCACTGGGGGACGGGGGGAGGGGGGTACAGGGTACTTCCAAGTTTCTATAATGGCCTGTGCGGGAAGACTCCTCCTGAAAGGGGTATCTTTTTCAGGCTTCAGATATATGAAAGAGAAGAGATTTCACTAGTTGAAGTATATGAAAAGGTAGGAAAATCTGTTTATATTTTCGATCTGTAAAATAGCCCAAACAAATGCTAACATATGCATTTTATGGCTGTGAAAAATTCCAGAACACGTTCTGGTTTTCTTATTTATTCATAGTTTAAAGACAGTGTATTTACAGCAATAATTTTTCCTTTTGCTCGGTTTTCTCAGTTCTTTTTAGGGGAATATGTTACATAATCCCTTACAGTATTATTCACTGTCTGAAAAGTTGGTGGCGGCCTTGATTGTAATAGGGGCGGGGTGCGGGGCTGAAACAATTGGTAGCTGAAAACAATACCAGAACAATGCAATATATTTTCCCAATCCCCTGCTCATATTCCCCAGCTCAACATGTTTAACCATCCCACTAAAACTACACAAGTCAGAATTTTTCGATTTAATGTACTTACCCGCATTTTCTTGGACTTCACTAAATCTCCGGCGGATGTTGTCATAGCGCAAACTAGATATTCGCATGACTTACCGCGTCACTTTTCAAGGAATTTGACATTACATCTCCAACGTTTACCTGCGAACGTCCTTGTTTGACTCGTTGGACAACTGACACAAAACTCTGTCGCGATGGGAGGTCCGAAAGAAAGTTTCCAAAACTATTCTGCCTTATCGTTAAGAATAGTATTCCTCTGAGTTACTAATCTCATTCTGGTAAAACGACTGTTTGACCACTCCACACGAATTGACAAATTTCCATATTTTAGAATTCAACCTCAAACAATGCGACTCTCTTGGGAATAACCATTTCTAAAGAATTAATTGAGGTAATTCCTTTGAAAATGATGTACTATTCAGATTTTTTATGTCCTCACCCCATCCCCCTCCCCCCACCCTTTCAAGACTTCCACAACTCGGGCTTAAAAGGAAAAAAATGGTGCCAGCCCCCCTGACTGTCTTAAGGTGATTTTACACGGGACGATTCGCAACGACGATTTTTAGCGCAACACAGCGTTGCAATGTTGGAACAATGTTGTAACTATTCGAAACAATGTCGCAACAATTTTGCAACGCTGTGTTGCGCTAAAATCGTCTCGTGTAACATCACCTTTAGAAAACCAAAACTGTATAACAGTTGCCAACACGAAGAACTAAGTTGTGAAGGGAGGGGTGACTGGGAGGGCCACACAGTAAGAACTAGGTTGTGAAGGGAGGGGTGACTGAGAGGGCCACAGAGTAAGAACTAGGTTGTGAAGGGAGGGGTGACTGGGAGGGCCACACAGTAAGAACTAGGTTGAGAAGGGAGGGGTGACTGAGAGGGCCACACAGTAAGAACTAGGTTGAGAAGGGAGGGGTGACTGAGAGGGCCACACACTAAGAACTAAGTTGTGAAGGGAGGGGTGACTGGGAGGGCCTCACAGTAAGAACTAAGTTGTGAAGGGAGGGGTGACTGAGAGGGCCTCACAGTAAGAACTAAGTTGTGAAGGGAGGGGTGACTGGAAGGGCCTCACAGTAAGAACTAAGTTGTGAAGGGAGGGGTGACTGAGAGGGCAACACAGTAAAAGATTACTAGAGATCGAGACACTTTGGGGAGCTAATTAAGCTTCACTGACAGCTAAATAAGAAAGCTAACTAGCCGAGCTAACTAACCGTTTCTAACTAAGCGTTTCTTTACTGAAATCGAAGATCAGATCAAAAATCCGGATCATTGGGATTTTTCGTTAGGAAAAGAAACGTTGTATCCAAATGTGAAAACATGTTTTTCACTTAAACACCAGTGTGGAAACAAGTTTTTCCCTTCACAAAAGACTCAAAGAGGGGGGTCCCCGCTTTAACCTCGTTCTCAGGGCGTTTCCCTGAGAAAATGGAAGGGGTGGGGACTGCTTTACTTCAGTACCTTTACCTTTATTTGACTCTCTCTGTGTGTAGTCACTTCGATTAGGAGGTTGCTGGGAAAAATTTATGTGTTCCTCATTCCCAGCAAGACTGATGGAAAAGTTCCAAGCCAGCAAGGTGTACCTACAACTTGCAACCTGACGTACTGGGAAGTTTCCCAGCAGACGTATCTCCAGGCACCTCTGACCGGTTTGGGTGAGGCCCAAGGACACAGGACAAAATTCAGACCTTCAGTGGGGGGCAGAGGGGGGCATAGAAACATGGGTGTGGCCAAAAGGCGAATTTATCCCTTCTGGGGGTGGGGAAGTTTCTGGCAAAAAACTCATGCCAGATATTCTACACATCAAATCCCAACAGACACCCACAGTTATATTTTTCCAAGCAACACTTATCATCTTTGGACATATCACTTCTTCCAATTAAACTCCCATCCAGCAAAAAAACTGGCCTGAAGAACATATATTTTTTTAGAAACAGATCTATTGGGTGCCCCTGATGCATGTTATGGCTGTTTAAACTGATTCTAGAGCACGTGCTGGTTTTCTTATTTATTCATATTTTAAAGACAGTGTATTTACAGCAATTTTTTTTCCCTTTTCTCGGTTATTTTTGTTCTTTTTAGGGAATCATTTGTTAAATAATCCCTCACAGTATTATCCACTGTCTGAAACGTTGGTGGCGGCTTTGATTGTAATAGAGGCGGAGTGCGGGGGTTGAAACAATCAGAGCTGATAACAATAACAGAACAATGCGGCAATATATTTTTCCATTCCCCTGCTCATGTTCCTCTGAACATGTTTAACCATCCCACTAAAACTGCACAAGTCAGAATTTTTTGATTTAATGTACTTACCACATATTCTTGGACTTCACTTTCGTCGTCGGCTGCTGTCATAGCGCAAACTAGATATTCGCATCACCGGCCGCGTCACTTTTAAACGAATTTGACATTACATCTCCAATATTATTTTACCTGCGAACGTCCTTGTTTGCAACGTGACTCGTTGGGCGACAGACACAAAACTCCGTCGAAGTGGGAGGCCCGAAAGAGTTTCCAAAACTACTCTGCCTTAACGTTAAGAATAGTATTCCTTTGAGTTACTCGTCTCTCTCTGGCAAAGCGACTGTTTGACCACTCCACACGAATGGACCCAATTTCCATATTTTAGAATTCAACCTCAAACAATTCGAGTATCTTGGGAATAAGCATTTCTAAAGAATTTACTAAGGTAATTCCCTTGAAAATGATGTACTATCCAGATTTTTTTTATGTCCTCACCCCCTCCTCCGACCCCCGCCCTTTCAAGACTTCTACAACTGGGGCTTAAAAGGAACAAATTGTTGGCAACGCCCCTGATTGTCTTAGAAAACCAAAACTGTATATCGGTTGCCGACACGACGAACTAGGTTGTGAAGGGAGGGGTGACTTAGAGGGCCACACAGTAAGAACTAAGTTGTGAAGGGAGGGGTGACGGAGAGGGCCACACAGTAAAAAATTACCAGAGATCAAGACATTTTGGGCAGCTGACAGCCAAAAAAAAAAGCTAACTAGCCGAGCTGGAAACTCAGAGTGCTTTTCTTTACTAAAGTCTAAGATCAGATAAAAATCTGGATCATTAGAATTTTTCGTTGGGAAAAGAAATTTGAAAACAGCTTTTTCACTTAAACACCAGTGTGGAAACAGGTTTTTGCCTCCACAAATTAGGATAAACGGACGACGGGGAAAACTCTACAATGCTCTCTGGGAAAGGCCTTTTCCTGGGGACACTCGCTGGCTGCGAAGAGGCGCGGAATCCCTTTCGCCTGTTGAATACCCTTAAAACAACAATAGTACACAGAACTTGACTCCAATGTAGAGGTTTAATCCAAGACGTAACCAGGATGTAACCGAAGAAATTCATACAAAGCACTTGTATTTAAGCCTAAGCTAATGATTGGATACAGATTACATCATAACTCAACGAGTCAAAATAACCGAATACAAAATCATTTCTGAAAGACTATTGGTGGAAATGGAAACTTGTAGTGAAACATTAATTACTTCCAAAAGTTTACACAAGTGGATAACGGTTCCTCACAGGTTGATTACAGCTTGGAGGCTACTACAATCATGACTCGACAAATAAGTTTACGCTCAATAAATATCAACAGGTTGTTTATGGTTTGGAGAAGCTAAGACTAAAGAATAAAGAATTTCTACATTGGCTTTTCATATTTTTTATCAGCGAAAGCAAAATAACTTAATAACAATAAATTCTCTCTTCACATTCCTCCATCTTAAGTTTCAGCTGTCCTCAGCTGAGTGGAGAAAAAAAAATGAAGTTAAAATGATAAGTGTCTTAAAGAGAAAAAAACAAAAGCGCAGCGAATAAAACTGGAACCTTGTATTTTGCGTGTAGTTTTGAATTTTTTTTATATATTTGTTTTTCTGGTTTTTGAAATTTTGTATTTGATTTTGTGCCTGAACCGCGGCATAAACCGAACAAGCCTGAATATAGTGGCCTCGGGGGTCCAATTAACAAAACAATAAAATAAGCAAATCAAATAGAGTACGCTAACTGGAATTTGTAGCGTTTGTGCAAAGGACACTTCGTGAGGTCAATTCATATGGCTTCTTTTTTTTTTTGCAAACTTGCGTAGAGCTATCCGTTCACGCGGTGTCACAACATGGCTGAAGACGCTGTGAGATAGCACAGTTAAGACCAGATGTTACTTTGAATGCGTATGACTGATTTAGTATAGAATTTACCCTGTTGCTGGGGTTGTTTCAATTACCCAACAAGGTCTCTCAGGTTCTTACACTGTCCTAAGAAACCAAATCGTTTGTCTCCGAGTTCCTCGCTGTGTATCGTTTGCCGACACGAAGATCTAAGTTGTGAAGGGGAGGGGTGATTGAGTTAGCCAAACAGTAAAAAAGTACCAGAGGTCGAGACCTTCTGGGGAGCTAAGCTCCACAGGTAAATAGCAAAGCTAACTAGCCGAGCCAAAAAACTGGAGAAACTGAATTAAGTAGTCGTATTTATACGCAGTTAAACAAATGAGTTCTGGGACAGGAAAAAGGGGTACAGTAAACGGCAAAGTTACGACCAACTTGCAGATAAAAGGTGCCAACAATTGAAATAAGAAAACTTGATATTGAAACAAACCACACGCGAACAAACCTATTAAATAGCAGTCCTACGCATAACTAAAAGTGAGTAAATGTAAAACTACAAAATTAGTTATTTAACCCAGTAATTGAACAAGTAATTTGATTGCAAAATTAGAATTGTGACCTTTGTAGACAGTAAGAGTAAACTGATCAGCCAAAAGAATAAAAACTACAACTGTGTAACTATAATAAAAGCATCAAAAACTATATCATATTGTCAATAGACACGTCTAAAATGACTCTGTAAAATATGGTATAATAATGAAAATAAGAATTGACTACTGATTCCTGATGTCCTTCTCAGGTGACTACTGAACAAGTTACTACCGCACAAGGTGTGCACACGAATAGTCTCCTGACTCAATCTACGAAAAGTACACTTGATTTTCTCTTCTGGATAAGGAGTTCCTAAGCGATGAACGCTCCACTTTGTATTTGTTACACAACAAAAACTGAATTAAAATTCAGATAGGAACCGCTTCACTGCATTCTCTTCGTACCTATACAACAAAAACAGCAAAAAGAAACGTTAGCAAGCTAGTTAAAGGAAAGGATAGTGATTTCAGCCGGCGAGGTACAATATTCTAAATCTGTTAGAGCAAAGGATAATATTTAAACTGTTAACTTCATAAGATTCTACAAAGAGCCTTATCGTAGATAATTGATACTTTCATACCGTAAATCCTCTATGAAGACCCCTGTCCAATAAGCCCCTCCCCCCAATTTCAGGGAGGAAAATTCTTTCCTTTTAAGCCCCCTCCACCTATTCTTAAATAATAGACGTATGGCAGATGTAATAATTAATCACGATTGTAACACCTCACGTGGACTGATCCCGTATGGTTTATTCACGTCCTGGAAGTTCAAACTTGTTTTTGATCTTCGGCTGCGCGACCTCCAACTTCATTTGATTCAGTTCTTCTACTTTAGCTTCGGTCTCTATTCGGAATAGAGAATCGATAGTCATACCACAATCTTCGCTTAATTAAATAACCCCTCTCTATTACCCCGCCTCCCTATTAAACATACTTGAAAGAATTAAGTCCCCCCCGGGTGCTTAATAGAGGATTTATGGTAGGTTCCTACCTTTCAGTCGGTGAGTATGACCTCTGTTGCATCTTATAACCGACCACTTATCAAAAATACCAAAATCATTTTTCCACCCAAAGCACCACCATACCTGGAACCACTCCTAAGCGATCACCGTTCGTAAGTGACCGGCAAATATTGGCATTTTAGGTGGTCCCTTAAGGTAGGTTCTACTGTATAAATGTTACAAAGGAACGAACTCGAAAAGGGCCACCGACACTTTGTAATGTACAGAAATGTTCATGTGTTTGACTGCCTAAAATATCGTAAAGTCAGAGTCCTTTTTAACTGCTGACATGACCTGTGATTGGCAGCTTGATGTTAAGTGGCACCGGTTGAGTTCGTTGCCTTATAAAAATTTTGTTTAAGCACGTAATATGATCCCAGGTTTAAATACATCCCAAAATACCTTGCTATTTATTTGATGCCCTCAAACTCAAGCGTTACGTCGTCACCAATGAGAACAAACGGTGCCCAGTACCTCACTGCACTAAAGCGGTCAGATTCTCTCATGGATTTCATGGCCTCATTCAGAGCCTCACTGGCACCTCTTCCATTGACTAGTTGTCGGTAGAAAAATTCCATGAACTCCATCGTAGCCTCGTCGTCAATCGCCCATAGGGAGACCAGAACAGAACGAGCACCAGCGCCCAAAAATGCCCGTGCAATACCGACCACTCCCTCAGATTTGACTTCTCCGCGAGCACTATGACAGCAACTGAGTACAACAAGTCTTGCCCTAATCTGCGCCTTTAAAACATCCTTCATAGTTAAGAGATAGTCTTCTTTGACTGGAATCGGGGATGAACGTGTTGTGTTGGGGGCTAAGGCAATTTCCCCTGTTTCCATTTTACCGTGAGCAGCAATGTGCACCAAACCAACCGAGGAAATACGCCTTAAAACTTCATCTTTTGTTGCATGCTTTCCAACGAGAGGTGCAGTTTGAAGTATTTCCCCGATCATCTGCACTTCCTTTTCGGCGTACGCTAACTGCTTTAATTTCTTTCCTTCATAAATTACCTCTTGTACCCACGGATCGCCGACAAGAAGAGCGCCAGTCTTGCTGTGCCAATCTGCTGGACAATTTTGGATTAATCGCAGACTAGAAAGTGAGGGAAGCAGACGAATTCTAAACGTTTCGCAGAGGTACTTTGATTTCAAGTCCATGAAAGCAGCATAAGGCGCCAAACACAGAGGTCCTTCTGGAACAATCACAACCTCATCGCCCTGGATTATGTCTCTTATGGGGTCTATGACAACATTGTAAAATGTTTGCAATGACTTTGTGTCAAAATATGAAGGATGAGACTTTGGCTTACTTGATCTTTTTTCTGCTAACTTATCGCTTGGGTTACTTAATGAGCGATCTTCACAATTAACATCAGCTCTTACACCTATTTCTTTATGTGTAGCCTCCAATAGAGACTGAAAATAGGTTGTGACGGACATATCAATCTCAGTTCTTCTAGTTTTGATTTCATTTCCTTTCTCGTTCACCCAGAGAACTATTCCTCCCTCGCTGATACCCATGAAAGCTGTATTTGGTGGTAAGTAACTAGCAAAATCACTTGGGCTTGCAGAGAGTGTTCCTATTTCTTGGCGTAACCCTTTAAGGCCATAATTGAACTCCAGAAGATCATTTAAAGCTCCTGCACGTCCTTGATCAGCAGTTAAAAGTGCCTCAATGACTTTACCTTCCTTAAACTGCAGCTCCCACAGCCTCAAATTAATATGATCATACGTACTTTTAAGGGTAATCTTCCATTCGTCGTTAGATATGAGATTTCTTCTAATGTGGTCGAAGGCTATAACACTGTTCTTATAACACTGAATAGCTCTCTGAAATTCTCCAAGACTGTGATAGGCGTTGCCAAGATTACCGTAGGCTCCTCCTTCTCCTGCCCTGTCTCCTACTTCTTTCGAAATTTTGAGGTGTCGTTCATGGTACTTTATGGCTTTCTGGAAATCTCCAAGATTTCTAAAGGCGTTGCCAAGATTACCGTACGCTCCTCCTTCCCCTGCCCTGTCTCCCACTTCTTTCGAAATTTTGAGGTCTCCTTCATGGTACTCTATGGCTTTCTGGAAATCTCCAAGACTGTCATAGGCGTTGCCAAGATTACCGTACGCTCCTCCTTCTCCTGCCTTGTCTCCCACTTCTTTCGAAATTTTGAGGTCTCGTTCATGGTACTCTATGGCTTTCTGGAAATCTCCAAGCCTGTGATAGGCGTTGCCAAGATTACAGTACGCTTTTCCTTCTCCTGCCCTGTCTCCCACTTCTTTCGAAACTTTGAGGTGTCGTTCATGGTACTCTATGGCTTTCTGGAAATCTCCAAGACTGTCATAGGCGTTGCCAAGATTACTGTACGCTTTTCCTTCTCCTGCCCTGTCTCCCACTTCTTTCGAAATTTTGAGGTGTCGTTCATAGTACTCTATGGCTTTCTGAAAATCTCCAAGCCTGTGATAGGCGTTGCCAAGATTACAGTACGCTTTTCCTTCTCCTGCCCTGTCTCCCACTTCTTTCCAAATTTTGAGGTGTCGTTCATGGTACTCTATGGCTTTCTGGAAATCTCCAAGACTGTGATAGGCGTTGCCAAGATTACCGTACGCTTTTCCTTCTCCTGCCCTGTCTCCCACTTCTTTCGAGATCTTGAGGTATCGTTCATGGTACTCTATGGCTTTCTGGAAATCTCCAAGACTGCGATAGGCGTTGCCAAGATTACTGTACGCTTTTCCTTCTCCTGCCCTGTCTCCCACTTCTTTCGAGATCTTGAGGTGTCGTTCATGGTACTCTATGGCTTTCTGGAAATCTCCAAGACTGTGATAGGCGTTGCCAAGATTACCGCACGCGCCTCCTTCTCCTGCCCTGTCTCCCACTTCTTTCGAAATTTTGAGGTGTCGTTCATGGTACTCTATGGCTTTCTGGAAATCTCCAAGACCTTGATAGGCGTTGCCAAGATTACCGTACGCTGTTCCTTCTCCTGCCCTGTCTCCCACTTCTTTCGAAATTTCGAAGTGTCGTTCATGGTACTCTATGGCTTTATGGAAATCTCCAAGACTGTGATAGGCGTTGCCAAGATTACCGGGCGCTTTTCCTTCTCCTGCCCTGTCTCCCACTTCTTTCGAAATTTTGAGGTGTCGTTGATGGTACTCTATGGCTTTCTGGAAATCTCCAAGAGTGTGATAGGCGTTTCCAAGATTACCGTACGCTTTTCCTTCTCCTGCCCTGTCTCCCACTTCTTTCGAAATTTTGAGGTCTCGTTCATAGTACTCTATGGCTTTCTGGAAATCTCCAAGACTGTGATAGGCGTTGCCAAGATTACCGTACGCTTTTCCTTCTCCTGCCCTGTCTCCCACTTCTTTCGAAATTTCGAGGTGTCGTTCATGGTACTCTATGGCTTTATGGAAATCTCCAAGACTGTGATAGGCGTTGCCAAGATTACAGTACGCTTGTCCTTCTCCTGCCCTGTCTCCTACTTCTTTCGAAATTTTGAGGTCTCGTTCATGGTACTCTATGGCTTTCTGGAAATCTCCAAGACTGTGATAGGCGTTACCAAGATTACCGTACGCTTTTCCTTCTCCTGCCCTGTCTCCCACTTCTTTCGAAAATTTGAGGTGTCGTTCATGGTACTCTATGGCTTTCTGGAAATCTCCAAGACGAAAATAGGCGTTGCCAAGATTACCGTACGCTGTTCCTTCTCCTGCCCTGTCTCCCACTTCTTTCGAAATTTTGAGGTCTCGTTCATAGTACTTTATGGCTTTCTGGAAATCTCCAAGACCTTGATAGGCGTTGCCAAGATTACCGTACGCTATTCCTTCTCCTGCCCTGTATCCCACTTCTTTCGAAATTTTGAGGTGTCGTTCATGGTACTCTATGGCTTTCTGGAAATCTCCAAGACCTTGATACGCGTTGCCAAGATTACCGTACGCTCCTCCTTCCCATGCCCTGTCTCCCACTTCTTTTGAAATTTTGAGGTGTCGTTCATGGTACTCAATGGCTTTCTGGAAATCTCCAAGACTGTGATAGGCGTTGCCAAGATTACCGTACGCGCCTCCTTCTCCTGCCCTGTCTCGCACTTCTTTCGAAATTTTGAGGTATCGTTCGTGGTACTCTATGGCTTTCTGGAAATATCCAAGACTGTGATAGGCGTTGCCAAGATTACCGTACGCTGTTCCTTCTCCTGCCCTGTCTCCCACTTCTTTCGAAATTTTGAGGTGTCGTTCATAGTACTCTATGGCTTTCTGGAAATCTCCAAGCCTGTAATAGGCGATGCCTAGGGCGTGCTGGAAATCTTTAAAGTTGACAAAGGGGTCGCCAATATTACCATTAATAGCTGCGGTTGTCATATTTTTTTTTTTTGCTGGCTTTTCTATTTCAGCTCAGCCACATATTGTGGTTTCTTTTTTCTGCTGATACTATTTCTCTCTATGTACGATAACGAAGAGGGTCTGAAAAGTAAAATTAAAAGCTGGAGTAAAAGCTTATTTATTAGCTCCTTTACTACTGGTTTTTGTCTATCACAGTCGGATTTGATTTGCCTCAAAAAGGGATCCTTCTATGTGTTTTTCATCGTTGTATAATATGACTTGGTGGACTGGGGTCTTTTCTAAAAAAGGAAAATATTAACATTCGTTTGGTGATAATGATCGAAATTAAAAAAAAAACAAAAACAAAAAACAAAGAAACAGATTTACCATTGTTTAAACATGGTGTATATATGGAGGATATTATATGGCCGCGCGGAGATGGGAAAATTCTCTTCGAGTGTTGAAAAATATTTCACTCGTTCGCTGCGCTTATTCGCGAAATATTTTTTTCAACACGAGAAGAGAAATTTCGTACCTCCAAGCGACCATGTAATTTTCTACTTACTATATAAACACCAATGAAATACCAACCATTTTACTTAAATAGTCTTTTGGTCTCAAAGGTGCGGTTTATTATGAAGCTATAGCAACGATGACATTTTCAAATGTGAAGATATGAAGTTTTCGCGCGAAAGATCACTTGGTATTTCATTGGTGTTTATGTAATAAAAATTGTCTATCTACTCATTATATATTCATCTACCTTCCGCTGAAAAAATAAATTTGTTGTCAACAAACAACAAACCGGGCCAGCGGAAACATTTCAGAAAATTCAAATTTGGGAAAGTGAACCTATTTCTAAGGGTTAACATCTCTAGGTAGCGGAATACAAGTGTTTAGCAATTGAAAAGAAAACCTATTTCTTTACCACCAAAACACTGAGAAAGTTACAGGTGTTTTAAGCTTGTGGGTCTCTAAAAAACTGTAATAGTTCCACAACTGGTTCCAGCTCAAGTCCAACTCGGTGTATAAACCTGAGGAGTTTTCCTTTTTTCCCTCCTATTTTCTTAGGTAGACCTATAAGTAGGATGAGCATGATCGTCCGAGGGCTGACGTAGTACTAAATAGGACTGTTGCATTGACATTGACTGAGGCGCGGTAATTATCTGCAGAGTCAAAGTGAGTTGTATTACGTCAGTTGATGGTACAGTCGAACCTCCACGTGGGACCACCTCTCGTAAGCGACCACTTCCCATAAGAGACCGCCAATCCAAAACACCAAAACTTTCCCTGTCAAAGCCTTACAGTTGGAACCTCTAGTAAATGACCACCTCCCGTAAGCGACCGCGACCACTTTTTGGGCCTGAAAGTTTAATGATTTTCCATTATTTTTAAGCTCTTGTAAGCGACCACTTGACGCATTCTCTGATCTCTATGCTGTGTGCACTATGCTACTTAGAATATACGACATCGATGTACGAAGAACTTCAGTAACAACATTGAACTACACATGGCGTAACTTAGAAATTGCATACAATAAATTATCTTCCATAAAGTAGATGTGACGGCCAATGTCTCTTTTTATGTTATTGTGATTCTTGCTTTGCGCGTGAAAGTCCGCATTCCTTGCAGGAAAGGGATGTCCTGGGGAATGTGCTCATTGTTGATCACCGCGTCAAAAAAATATTATATATATTCACTAGGACAGTTAGAGAGGCTTTATAACGCAATATCAGACAAAAACAAAACTTAAATTTAATTTGCTTTGTTAGTCTTAAGAACCAGAATTGAGAAATGAACTGCTTGTTATTAACAGCAGTTTTGACCCGTAACGACAATAGTTTTTGGAATTTCCGGTTAGGTCAAATTAGTCACACTATTGTCGGTTTTCACATGACGTCACTAAAATTCAAACTAAAAAACTATTGATCCTACCAAGATTTTACTTTCACGATGCATTAGAGTAGCTGAAAACTGACTTTCATTCAAATTTTCGCTTCAAAAGGGTTCTTGGTTTTGTGATAGAGTACGCTTGAAATTCAGTAAGCTTTTGCGTGGCGCGGCATTTACATGACGCTGCCAAGAGAGCTGTCATGTAGGTTAAATAAATGACTTATTTCAGGAAATTTTGCTATCTAAACAGTTCATGCATTAGAAAAAATATTACTTTAATGTTTATGAGTTTCTCGAAGAATAGATTCACGCTTTTGTAGCAAAACTCGGTAACATGTTTCTGTTGGTTTCCGTCCGCCATGTTGGAGCTCATCCAGGTGAGTACCAGCATGGCGTCTCCATACAAATCTCTATAAGTTTGCCGGGTAAAACATTTCTTCGGATATCTCGTATGCGAAATATTCCTCTGACCTGAATCTTGGCGAGGGTCTTTTGTATATGTACCTCCTTTCATTTCGCAGATTCTGGACTTTATCTTTTGAACGGTTTTGATTTTTATTTTGATCTATTTTGAATGGCGTGACACTGAAAACCAGCAATATTTTGGGGAGCAGAGAGATTGAGCGAGGGGTGCGTGAAAATGACGCTTATTGTTTCCTGCTTAGAATCAATGGCTCACTTCCATATTTTTCTTCATAATGGTGGAATTTGAAAAGGTACTATACAGCCCCGACTTAAAAATGGTACTCATTTTTCTTGTTACGAAAGTCTTCCAAAAGGGTACAATGTTCAAATGAGTAACTGTTTAACTCTCACATGAGATGCTATGTCACGCAATGGTCAGCGACAAGCCTGGTGGACTAAGTGTGCAGCCACCCACCCCCGCCCCCCGCCCCCCAGGAAAATTAAATTGGCAGCACAGTAAAAATCACCTTTTGGCGATTCTTGTTAGATCTATTGATCTTGATGCCATTTTCATTGACGTCGCCGTTGAACATTACACGATTTAATTTTTTTTGTCTATAAGTATTATTAACCAAAGCTTTTCTTTTAGCCCTGGGTAAATCTATATATTACTTGTTGATTCAGTTATTTTACATTGGTATGCCTGTGGGACGGGCGAGCGTACGGTTACGTGATTACCAAAACTTCTCGGGTAACAGCTGGAGTAAGTAGATTACCACACTTTTTTTATTTTAGGTAGGGGCTACGCTCGTACGCGTGGAGCTCTGTTATAATGCATTTTTACGGTAAAGGAACCTTGGAGTTCTAGTGTAACTTCAGCTAATACAATGCCTACCTTATTTAGAAATTCCCAAGTAGTTTTGATAGTTCGCTTGATTTGTCCCGACGAAAGGGACGACAATAGCAACTCTAGGGACGAGGAACCGGTAATAGGGAACTTAAGAACCACGACGAATTTCACGACGACGACGTCTGCTGACTGGGAAAAGACTGGGACGAGAACGTCAGTTTCGGCGGGAAAAAGAGAGCTTAAGGTGACTCGATCCAGTTATTTTGTGAGGGTACCATCCTACTTTGAAGCTCTCTGGTATCCCCACCTTTACTTTGATCGTAAGTCTAACATATAGCATGGATAACATATAGATCAATCTGCAATATAGTAAAATTTTTGGCGATCAGAGTAAATGTTACGTGGTTATAGTGCCACACCTCTTGGGGTCTGAGTCGAAATTCTGCTGTTGCCGGTATTTTTTCGTGAAAATCTCTCGGGTACATATAGTGCGTATTAGTGCCTTGCGTTGAACAGACTTTCACCAAAATCGCAAAGACCCAATGCGAGAAATTCAGCGGTTTCCAAATTTAGGTCATAATTTATGCGAAAATGAAGAGCCAACTTTACTCGATAATATCTAATAAACTATGAGATTTATTCCTTTTATTTTGGGGATCTTTATAACAGATAGGTCCGTGCAAGTCAGCAAAAAACTTTAAGGACTTGTAAATGCGCGCGATTTCGAGCAATGCAAACATATACAAATTATAGTTTTAGCTAGTTGTTGACTTTTGTCAGCGTTTAAGAGTCCTTCTCACGAAAAAAGCATTTTCTTAAAAATTCGTAGTTTTTTTTCCTTCAAATCTTTTCAGGGCCACAATTGATTAACGATTAACTGACTACCCGAATTCTGAATTTCGTGATCATTGAAAAACTGTGACATTATGTTCTATAAGCCCAAACTTGAGTAAACATTGAAGATTTTTAGCGTTTTGGCTAAGTTTGTGCTTTGGGAGTTTAGTCTGTCATGATACAACATTCTTGTTCAGCACGCGTGCAATTACCGCGTTTGGCTGACTTCCGAACAGTTGGTCTGAAACTTCCTGTTTTTTCTCCGAATACTGCCGGATATGCTTTGTGATGAGTGACCTTCTAATCTTCTAACGAGGCTCAAATACACTTTGTGTTTGATTTGAGGTGAAAAAAAATAAGACTGGAATTTCAATTGTCGCAGTTGTGCTGTCATAGGGCCTACCCCTGGAACTTGATTGACAACCGGACTGGTGACAAATTGCAGTCGTAATTCCGTACGAAAGATAGTTTTCCTTCCAGGTTCTTCCAATTTTCTATGTCCGCTTTAATTTTATCAATGTATTACGATTTCCGCATTAAGTGAGATTGAGGTAGTTTGTTTCAATCGTCTACTAATCCCCTGGTATCAAATTCCCCACCCCTCCCTCCCTCCTTCCAATCCCTAACCCCTGTTGACGCTTGCTATGCAGTCAGACAAATTTTCACTTTCCGTGTTCATCACCAAGTAAACAGTTCGGGGTTTTTTCTACCCCCAGGGTGGGAACTGATTGATGGTTCTGTTTGATCAAAACCGAAGAAGATGTGTGACGAGAACGGCTTAACGCTTTAAAGCTTTATGTCGCCTTAAAGTATTGTTTGGTAGCCAGTAGCGCGCGCTGGCTCCACTGTAAGCAGTTCCTCAGATAAACGTAACCCCAAATTACTGAAGGATAGCCTGCGAGCAAGCTCTCCTATTTGGGCGAGTGAAGCGAGTCTCGCGAGAACGCGCGAGCAAGCGGGGAAGCCGCGACGGCCCCTCGCTCGCGCGTTTTCGCGAGGCTCACTTCGCTTGCCCAAATAGGAGAGCTTGTTCGCAGGCTAACTGAAGGATACCACTAGTTGCAATCAAATGTCGCCATCGCCCAAATGCACCGCATTTTTAACGATCAGCGTTAGAAGGAAGCAAAAATCTGGTTTTGTGCTGGCTGCAGTCAGCCTAAGAGTCAGGAAAATCACGATTCCATGTTTTCTTTCGGTTAAAGAATAAAATTCGCACCCCCTCCAGTCTGGGATGTTTTTGTTCTTCCAGGGATTTGTTGCTCTCTCGGTACATCTTCAGTAATTGAATGTCATTTATAGAAAAAAACTTGAGGGTTTCGAAAATCCCCTGGTGGGGTACTCCCTATATTGGCGTATACGGGGAGGCCGTCCTCTTTTATCTCGGACTATTTTCCTTCATCACGGCTCTTAAAATAAAGCCAACCTTCTTCTGTTAGGAGCTTTATTGTTTATGGCCGCTTAATAGAGGTGACAAAAATGGGAAAACTGTCGTTGGAACAGCAAAAAGGTGGCCACGATCGCTTAATAGAGGTGGCTGCTTCAATAGAGGTTTAATTTCCCATTCTTTTCTACAATTATTTCGGGGCATTGATCACTGGCCGCTTAATGGAGGATGGCTGCTTAATAGGTGGCCACTTAATGGAGGTTCAACTGTATACAGAGTGGGATGATAACTATGTGTGCATAATAAATCAATCAAAGGGCGGAGAGGAAATCCTACATGATTGGTACTATCGCGGAAAAATTCTCCTGCGATCTGAAAGATCATAGACAAAACGGACTAACATACTTTGACAAAAGTTTAACCTTGGAGATTAAGAACCAGTTGCATTTCTAAGGTAAAGGAACCTTGGAGTTTTATTGTAACTTCAGCTAATGCAATGCCTACCTAAGTTATAAATTCCCAATTAGTCTTGATCGGTTCCCTTGATTTGTCACGACGAAAGCGTCTGCAAGCAAATTATATTTTGTAAGACAAAATTAAGTTAAAAGTCAATTGCATTTTCCATCACAAAATAACAGGACTTGCACAAAACTTACCAAGCCACAATCAACCCTTCTACCAAGCTCGAAAAAGTTGAACCAAAGGGATTTTTCCCTTTTGTAATTTAGCTTTCAGTTTCACTTTGATCAAATTTCGTCGCCAAAAAGCTCTTATAACAAATCAGGGGCACCCAACGGCTGTTTTCCGTAAAATATCTGTTCGAAGAAGCAAAAATTGCCTAGAATTTTCTATACCTTGAGGAAGGCTAAGACATGCTAAGAATTTCTAGATGACCGTTCCATTCATGTTTGATTAGCTTATCTAATAAATTCCCTACCATTTTCTGAAGTTTAATTTTTTGCATTTCACTCCTTGGATTAAGCGTTTTTTCACAGAAAAAGGAAACCTAAAATTGTTGGATTCGAAAATGCGATGGAAAGAGGGATCAGAAAAATTCTCACCTTCGTAAAACTTAAAATTGCCTCTAAACATTTTCGGGAAAATATAATACTGAAGCCCTGGTAATTTCGAAAAGATTCAAGTTGCCCTAGGATGACTGAACAAATATAAACTAGCGCCGATAAGAATGTATTTCTACACATCTAAAATTAAAGTACTGCGGATAGCCTAAAAAGTGTTTTCAATGCTTTTAGGAGAAAACCGTCGTTGGGTGCCCCTGACAAATTCTGTACATGTAGACTGATGAAATCTTAGTGAGAAAGTTGGTCTTAGACTTCCTGTTTTTCTCCTTACACTGCCGATATGCCTCTTGTGTGACCTTTAACAAAGACTCGCATTTTGTGTGTGATTTCAAGTAAAGTGGAATATTTATTGTTGCAGATGTGCTGTCATATACCCTACCCTGCTCTGAGACTTTCTTGACAACGTCTTCATTTTTTGGCAAACCAGACGCAGGACCGGACTGTTGACAAATTTTAGAGGTAGTATTACAAAAGATAGTTTTCCCTCAACTTGATTTTCCTCTGCTAACTAAGTGTGGTCGTTAGGAATCGATGGCAGATAATATATTGTTTTTGAATATGTCCCTTGTAAGTTCGAAGTGTTTATTCGAAGTTTGGCTATTTAATAAGGATGTGACCGACGATAAAATAGCCATGATTGCTATGCGCTGGAGAATTTTCGGGGCTTTGATTACTGATGATTACTGGCGGCTTAATGGAGGATGGCCGCTTGAAGGTTCAACTGTATAATAGAGTTGCCCGCTCAATAGAGGTTTAATTTCCCATTCTTTTCTGCAATTACTTCGGGACATTGATTACTGGCCACTTAATGGAGGTTTAATGTATACAGAGCGGAATGATAACCATGTATGTATAATAAATCAGTGAAAGGGCGGAAAGGAAATCCTACATGATCATGAAAAAACCCTCTGCGATCTGAAAGTTCATAGACAACACGGACTAACATACTTTGACAAAAGTTTAACCCTGAAGATTAAGAACTAGTTGCATTTCTAAGATAAAGGAACCTTGGAGTTTTAGTGTAGCTTCAGCTAATGTAATGCCTACCTAAGTTATAAATTCCCAAGTAGTTAGTCTTGATCGGTTCGCTTGATTTGTCACGACGAAAGGGTCTGCAAGAAATTATACTTTTGTAAGACAAAATTAAGTTAAAAGTTAATTGCCGTTTCCTTCACAAAATAACAGGACTTGCACAAAACTTACCAAGCCACAATCAACCCTTCTACCAAGCTCGAAAAAGTTGAACCTAAGGGATTTTTCTCTTCTGTAATTTAGCTTTCAGTTTCACTTTGATCAAATTACGTCGACAAAAGTGAGTCAGACGTAAGTGCTTCCAGAAATAGCTCCAAAAATGCAGCCAACCAGGAATACGAGAAGTCACATTAAATCCAATATACAAATAATGTTTCTTTAAAGAAATAACAAAAGGCTCTCAAGCTAGAGCTCTTATGACCCATCTTTCAGTGAGGGCGTTAATCTTAGACTTCCTGTTTTTCTTCTTACACTGCCAGATATGCCTCTTGTGTGACCTTTACAAGACTCGCATTTTGTGTGTGATTTGAAGTAAAATGGAATTTTTATTGTCGCAGATGTGCTGTCATATACTCTACCGCTGAGACTTTCTTGACAACCCGACTTGTGACAAATTTCAGTGGTAGTATTACGAAAGATAGTTTTCCCTCAACTCCTCCCAATTTTCTACTGATCCGCTATAATTTTATCAAGGTACTAACAAATTTCCGCATTACATGAGATCGAGGCAGTTTACCAGTTTTAATCCTGTACTAATCCCATGAAATCAAATTACCCTCCCCTCCCTTCCCCCCTTGCTCCCAATCCCTTGCCCCTTTTTGTTAGCCTTTGAGCAGGATCTCCGTTTGGGGAAAAGGGTGAAAAAAACCTCGTGATTTTTTCAGATCACACTTTCCCCAAACAGAAAGCCTGTTCATAGGTTATCCTTTTGTCGCTTGCTTCGCAGGTTAGACAAATTCTCGCTTTCCGGACCGTGCTCATCAGTAAGCAAGAGAGGATCCTCTCTTGTCAGTAAGTAAACAGCTCGGCTCGGAGTTTTTCTTTCCCCCGGGGTGGGAACTCATTGATAATTCTGTTTGATATATCAATATCGATATCTTAAATAATCTGAGGTGAAGATGTGGGACGGGGATGGGTTCTTCCGTTACACTCAACAGCTTTATGCTACTTTAAAGTATTGTTTGGTAGCCAGTACCGCGCGCTGGCTTCACTAGGAGCAGTTCCTCAGATAAATGTAACCGAAAATTACTGAAGGATTCCACTAGTTGTAATCAAATGTCGTTATCGCCCAAATTTTTAACGTTCAGCGTAAGGAGGAAACAAAAAAAATCTGGTTTTTGTTACTGGCTGCAGTGCCAAGAGTCTGTGAAATATCTTACCAGCATCTCCTACAATGCTGGAAAAATCACGGTCCAATGTTTTCTTTCTGTTTAAAAAATATAAGCCCCAACCTCTTCCCCTCTAGGATGTCTTTGTTCTATCAGAGATTTGAAGTTTTCTGTGATCTGGCGGCAATATAGTTCCCAGTCTCTTAACGGCCACCTCCCTACAACGGACTCAAGGAGGGAGTCCCCGCTTTAACCTCGTTCCCAGGGCGTTTCCCTGAGAAAATGGGAGGGGTGGGGAATGCTTTGCTTCAGTTTGCTTCAGTACCTCTATTTGACTCTCTATATAGGTAGTCACTTCTCTAAAAAAAAAAAGAAATACGCGAAAGGTGTCCGTCTTACACGGAGTTGACTGTGCTTCAGTCGAACCCCCAGGGTATCTTCAGGTTTGACACATTTCCCCGCTCATTATTTTATCAGTGGTTGTGCAGAATCAGTAGATAGCCATACTATATGCCACACGCATCCTTTGATTCAATGATTACACCTGCACTTAACACCTCTACAAATCTTCTTTTCAGTTCCTGAAAAAGAAGTTGAATTAAGACTCGCTATATCTTCGGAATATCATTATGGTAGGTATAAACGTCGAGGTTTCTTTTCAGAGAATGAAAAGCCACCGTGGGGTTGGGGGTGGGGGGGGGGTACTTTCAATTTTCTATAATGGCCTATACGAGAAAACTCGGCCCGAAAGGGGTATCCTTTTTACATGTAGGTTTGAGGTATATGAAAGAGAAGGGATTTCACTAGTTGAAGTATATGAAAGGATAGGAAAATCTGTCTACATTTTATATTTTCGATCTGTAAAATGGCCCAAACAAATGCTAACATATGCATTTTATGGCTGCGAAAAATTCCAGATCACGTGCTGGTTTTCTTATTTATTTATATTTTAAAGACAGTGTATTTACAGCAATTATTTTCCCTTTGCTCGATTTTCTGTGTTCTTTTTAGGGGAATATGTTACATAATCCATCACAGTATTATTCACTGTCTTAAAAGTTGGTGGCGGCTTTGATTGTAATAGAGGCGGGGTGCGGGGGCTGAAACAATTAGTAGCTGATAACAATGACAGAACAATGTACTATATTTTTTCATTCCCTGCTCATATTCCCCAGCTCAACATGTTTAACCATCCTACTAAAACTACACAAGTCAGAATTTTTCGATTTAGTGTACTTACCACATTTTCTTGGACTTCACTAAATCTTTAAAGACAGTGTATTTACAGCAATTATTTTCGCACTCCGCCTCTATTACAATCAAAGCCGCCAAGCGTTGCAATGTTGGAGAAATGTTGTAACTATTCGAAACAATGTTGCAACAATGTTGCAACGCTGTGTCGCGCTAAAATCGTCTCGTGTAAAGTCACCTTTAGAAAACCAAAACTGTATATCGGTTGCCGACACGAAGAATTAGGTTGTGAAGGGAGGGGTGACTGGGAGGGCCACATAGTAAGAACTAAGTTGTGAACGGAGGGGTGACTGAGAGGGCCACACAGTAAAAAATTACTAGAGATCGAGACACTTTGGGGAGCTAATTAAGCTTCACTGACAGCTAAATAAGAAAGCTAACTAACCGAGCTAACTAAACGTTTCTAACTAAGCGTTTCTTTACTAAAATCCAAGGTCAGGTCAAAAATAAGGATCATTGGGATTTTTCGTTAGGAAAAGAAACGTTGTATCCAAATGTGAAAACATGTTTTTCACTTAAACACCAGTGTGGAAACAGGTTTTTTCCTTTCACAAAAGACTCAAAGAGGGGGGTCCCCGCTTTAACCTCGTTCCCAGGGCGTTTCCCTGAGAAAATGGGAGGGGTGGGGACTGCTTTACTCCAGTACCTTTACCTTTATTTGACTCTCTCTGTGTGTAGTCACTTCGATTGGGAGATTGCTGGGAAAAAGTTATGTGTTCCTCACTCCCAGCAAGACTGATGGAAGAGTTCCAAGCCAGCAAGGTGTACCTAAAACTTGCAACCTGACTTACTGGAAAGTTTCCCAGCAGACGTATCTCCAGGCACTTCTGGCCGGTTTGGGTGAGGCCACAGGACAAAATTCAGACCTTCAGTGAGGGGTAGAGAGGGGCATAGAAACATGGGTGTGGCCAAAAGGCGAATTTATCGCTTCATGGGGTGGGGAAGTTTCTGGCAAAACATTCATCCCAGATATTCTACACATCAAATCCCAACAGACACCCACAGTTATATTTTTCCAAGCAACACTTTCCATCTTTGGACAGATCACTTCTTCCAAACTCCCATCCAGCAAAAATTGACCTGAAGAACATATATTTGTTTAGAAACAGATCTATTGGGTGCCCCTGATGCATGTTATGGCTGTGATTCTGGACCAAGTGCTGGTTCTCTTATTTATTGATATTTTAAAGACAGTGTATTTACAGCAATTATTTTCCCTTGTCTCGGTTATTTTAGTTCTTTTTAAGGGAATCATTTGTTACATAATCCTCACACTATTATTCACTGTCTGAAACGTTGGTGGCGGCTTTGACTGTAATAGAACGCGGGGTGCGGGGTTGAAACAATTAGTAGCTGATAACAATAACAGAACAGTGCAATATATTTTTCCATTCCCCTGCTCATGTTCCCCTCAACATGTTTAACCATCCTACTAAAACTACACAAGTCAAAATTTTTCGATTTAATGTACTTACCACATTTTCTTGGACTTCACTTTCTTCGTCGGCTGTTGTCATAGCGCAAACTAGATATTCGCATCACCGGCCGCGTCACTTTTAAACGAATTTAACATTACATCTCCAACTTTTACCTGCGAACGTCCTTGTTTGCAATGTGACTCGTTGGACAACTGACAAAACTCTGTCGCGGTGGGAGATCCGTAAGAGTTTCCAAAACAACTCTGCTTTAACGTTAAGAATAGTATTCCTCGGAGGTACTCGTCTCTTTCTGGTAAAACTACTGTTTGACCTCTCCACACGAATTGACCAATTTCCATATTTTAGAATTCAACCTCAAACAATTCGAGTCTCTTGGGAATAAGCAGTTCTAGAGAATTAATTAAGGTAACTTCCCTTGAACGAAAATGATGTACAATCATGATTTTTTTCAAACTTGGTACAAACGTCAGCCATGTATTGGACATTGGAAAACTGCAATAAAAAGATGGGGTCAACGGGCTTGTTTTCGCCCTGTGTACCCATAATACTGAGCAATTTTTCCTTGTTGCACGCGAAATGTTCGAAACCAATCGTCAAAAATTCTTACTTTATAGCCAAAAACTATGAATCTTTCTAAAACTTTCAGCACGTTTGTTTGTCTGGGTTATATTTTTTCAGTTACGAGACCTTCAATTACCGGATCTTGAAAAAACTGTAGAGAAATGGCCAGTTTTACCATTATCTCGTACATCCGTGGATCTAAATCCGGAAATTTGCGTCATTCATATCTAAAACAAAATATCTTCTATTAGTATATACTAAAAGAGTGGATAGTGTTTTTCGCGCGCTCTAACTGGCTACTCAATCAGTGAATATCCTGCACTATTAACTGATTCACCTCCAGTTCCTCCGAGCGAGCGACGCCAAACTCGCGTAAGTTGCGAGCAAAATGCCTTCCCGGTTTGCTGCCGTAAACAAACAAAGAAATTTCACAACTAATCAAGCAAGCTGTTTCCGAAATACACCAAGAAGGTGACGAAGTTCGGATTTGAAGTTTTAACAGGTAAAGCTTTGTCTTTTTGACACGAATTTATCGATAAAACCGGTGAAAAAGTTTTTTGTTTACAAATGCAAATTAAGTTTAAGTCTTGCGTTACTTTATTTAGTTGAGTTGTTCATAAATAAGCTTAAAACTAAATTTAATAATCGTTTTTTATAGAATGATTTTGAATACAGAAAGAATTCACAACTCCTTTTGAAGAAATTTCCCCGCAAGAGCGAAACAAATGCCTTCAAAAGTTTTAATTGTCGGCAAGAAAAAGCGACGGCCGCGGCCGCCCGGTCATTACGCGACAAAATTGTAATCGGTGGCAACAGTATTTGAGTTAAAAATCGTCATTTTTGTGCTCAATTATCTCACTGTTTTAGTATATACTAAAACAATTATTCACCTCAGTGTCGGTGGCTAGTCGTGGATATTTACCTCACTGCTTCGCAGTTCGGTAAATATCCAGGACTAGCCACCTCCACGTCGGTGAATAATTGTTATCTATCCAGATTTTTTCCTCCCGAATAGATATGTTTTGTGTGGTCATAGCGAGTAAAAAACACAAATAGAAAGGGGGTCACCTTTCCCGTTTCATAGCAAAACGACAACAAAGGGATTATTTCGGCTTCAAACGATCATTTTGCGCGAGAGGACTGGGGCGAGTTTCAACACAAACACCTCTTTAGCCAGGTAGAATAATCAAAATTGCTATTTAACGCATTTGGACTGCAAAAAGAGCCATAACTACTTCTTTTTGGGCGACCGGTGAAAATCAACGCCACCTTTTAAGTCGCAACATTATGTGCTGAGTGATGCGCAATGCCGAAAACAAGCGAATTACCTTAAGAGCTTTTTGCTTTAGGAAACCTCACAATTGAAATACAAGCAAGTTATTTACCTGTCCCTTCGGGGTATATGATATTTATCCATCCACTGCCTGCGTCGCAGACGCTCTAAACCTTCTGACCATACAAATGGTTTAGACAAGTACGTGAGTCGGCTGCAACGCAGACTATCCATCCCAGAGCCGCCCCTCGGGTTGCGCCCTCAGGGCGGCACCAGGTGAAGATATCACATACCCCATCGTTCCAGGTAAATAACCCTTACTTAAAAGGGATGGAAAGATCTTAATTATGTGAAAGGGATACCTTTTCTGTCAAAAATGGTATGTTTAAAAGGGTAAGGAGTTAGACCTTGGGGCGTGGCCTTTGCCTACAAAACTTTTCGAGTACCCCAAGCGGAAAATCCGTTAACATGCTGTTCTATGCACATCAAAATATATCCTGTAGCTCTCTGCTTTTTATATGTAAGGATTACGCTAATAATGTACATTATATTATAAATAATTATTACTTATTACAGTGTCATTTACAATCGTGTGACTTGAAAGCACAAGCAAACCAAAACTTATAGAAGACTTTTAAAGCAGTAATTTAAATTTATGTGGACTTTATTCCATCAAAATCATTTGCTTGTTGCCAGAATGTTAGCTGATCGTCAGCCTAGAGTCGCGTCTGCAATCAAATCTACTATGTGCTTTCTGTAGACCAGTGTCTAATAAACTTACAAAAGAAGGGATATCCTTGTCAGCTTTACAATTTTGAAGTTCCAGATCATTGTTTTGACACTTAACATAGACATCAGTTCAGATACACAAAAAGATAAATTTATTTTTATAGGTACAATCTTGGTTATGTCAGTAAAACGTATTCTCTGTGCAGATGTATAATTAAAAGTCATGAAGACTTAAATCAAACTTGAAAATTTTGTTTTCTACAAAACAGAGATCAACGGACTCTTCAATTTGTTTTGACCAGGCACCAAACAATTACAGAGTTTTTAAATTTCTCTAGTCATCTTTCTATTTTTTTTTCCGGCTTTTCGTCTTGTATCAGGGTGGTAAAAGGTGTCGAGAAGAAAAATCAGAAAACTTTATGGTAAAAACTACGTCGGGAACGCGAATACGCCTGGGCCATTAAATATAAATCCTACGCCTATCAAAAAGACCGAGTAAATGTAAAACTACCTTTATTAGTGCATGATTTATCCTTGTCACTGAACAGGGAATTTGACTTCATTATTAGAATGGAGACCAATCTAGACACTAATGAACTTAAAAAACTCTGCCAAAAGAATTCAAAACTACAGCTGTGTAAATAATATAACAGTAGAGAACTATCTTAAATTGTTACTCTAAAGTGCCTCTGTCCCATGTGGCATCAATGAAAATAGCCGAAATTGACCACTGATTCCTGATATTTTTCAGGTGACTATAAAACAAGTTTCAAGTGCACACGACTGGTCGCAAAATAAGCTACGAAATACCTGTACACTGTAATTTTTAGACTACGTAAAGCTTCAACTTATTTATTAACAGCATATAATTTTCTCTTCTGGATAAAGTGCTCCTATTCTTGCGAGGAACGCTCTACCTCGTAATTGTGACGCAAATTAGAAACTGACTTCAACTTCAGATAGCTAGGAACTGCTTCACTGCATTCTTCATCATACCTATACAACAACAACAACAACAACAACAACAGAAAAAAGCAACGTTAGTTGGCTAACAAAAGAAAAAGATAGTGATTTCACCCGGAGGGGCATAAAATTTTGACAACTCACTTCTAAGAGTGCGCTTGATTGATCGTATTCTGGAATAAGAATACGAAAAAATTTTGTTACAAACCTCTTCTATACCGTAATTTTTGAACCATTTAAAGTTTATATAGATAAGGATACTTTATTTGAAGCAGTTTTGTAGATATTGCAATACAATGAAAGACAAAACAAGTGATTTCTAGCAACTTTATTCCAGTTATTTTTATTTGAGACGCGGAATACGGTGAATCGAACACGCTCTGAATCTATTAGAGCAAAGGGTCACATTTAAATTGGTAACTTCAACCAACGATTAGACTTATTGTGGATTTAAAGAATCTTGCATACCATAAATCCTCTATTAAGCCCCCCTCTCTATAATAAGCTCCCCTTTTTAGGGAAAGAAAGCTTTTAAACCCCCTCTCTCTTCCAAGTCCCTTCTGCCAATTCTTATATTTTAATAATAGACGTATAATGGATGTATTGATTTATCACGATTTGATTTTGATCTTCGGCTTCATGATCTCCAACTTCATGTGCCTGAACTTTTTCACTTAGCGTTCTAGTTCTTTATGAACAAATCTTAATGATACCACAATCTTCTTTCAATAAAATAAGGCCCTCTTTCAAACGTTCTTGAAATAGATTAACCTCCGCAAGGCTTGATAAAGGATTTACCATATCTGGAGACTTTCCTAAGCGACCACCTTCCGTAGAATAAGCGACCGGAAATTTGATCTTGGCATTTTAGGTCGTCGCTTACGTCAGGTTCGACTGTAAGTTTCAATGGAACGAACTCAAACGGGGCCACCGAGACATTGAAATGAAAAGAAATCAATCCATGAGACTTGAAATAAATATTGTAGTGTAAATATTGTATTTAACTGCCAAACAAACTACCAAAGTCAGACTCCGGTGTTGTTCTGGTGAACTTGACCAGTGACTGGCAGATTGATACTAATTAATTGGCACCGGTTGAGTTCGTTGCCTAGTAAAGCGACAAAAATAATTGGTACATAAAATGACGTATGCAAAAACAGGAATTATGATCCCAGGTTTAAATATGTCTCAAAATACCTTGCCTTCAAACTCTAGCGTTACGTCATCACCAATGAGAACAAACGGCGCCCAGTACTTCACTGCACTAAAGTCGTCAGATTCTCTCATGGATTTCATGGCTTCATTCAAGGCCTCACTGGCACTTCGTCCATGGACTAGGTGTTGGTAGAAAACTTTCATGAACTCCATAGTAGCTTCGTCGTCGATCGCCCACAGGGACACCAGAACAGAGCGAGCACCAGCACCCAAAAATGCCCTTGCAATGCCGACCACACCCTCAGATTTCACTTCTCCCCGCGCACTGTGACAGCAACTGAGTACAACAAGTCTTGCCCTAATCTGCGCCTTTAAAACATCTTGCATAGTTAAGAGATAGTCCTCTCTGGCTGGATTCAAGGATGAACGTGTTGTTTTAGGGGCCAAGGCAATTTCTCCTGTTTCCATTTTACCGTGAGCAGCAATGTGCACTAAAGCAACCGAGGAGATACGTCTTAAAACTTCATCTTTTGTTGCCAGCTTTCCAACGAGAGGCTCAGTTTGAAGTATTTCCCCAATCATCTGCACTTCCTTTTCGGCCCACTCTAACTGCTCTACCGTCATTCCTTCATAAACTACCTCCTGTACCCTCGGATCGCCGACAAGAAGAGCGCCAGTCTTGCTATGCCAATCTGCTGGACAATTTTGGATTAATCGCAGACTAGAAAGTGAGGGAAGCAGACGAATTCTAAACGTTTCGCAGAGGTACTTTGATTTTAAGTCCATGAAAGCAGCATAAGGCGCCAAACACAGAGGTCCTTCTGGAACAATCACAACCTCATCGCCCTGGAGTAAGTCTCTTATAGGGTCTATAACAACGTTGTAAAATGTTTGCAATGACTTTGTCTCAAAATAGGAAGGATGAGACTTTACCTTACTTGATCTTTCTTCTGCTAACTTCTTATCGCTTGAATTACTTAATGAACGATCTTCACAATTAACATCAGCTCTTACACCTATTTCTTTATGTGTAGCCTCCAATAGAGACTGGATATAGGTTGTGACGGAGATATCAATCTCAGTTCTTCTAGTTTTGATTTCATTTCCTTTCTCGTTCACCCAGAGAACTATTCCTCCCTCGCTAATACCCATGAAAGCTGTATTTGGTGGTAAATAACTAGCAAAGTCACTTGGTCTTGCAGAAAGTGTTCCTATTTCTGGGCGTAACCCTCTAAGGCCATACTTGAACTCCAGAAGATCATTTAAAGCTCCTGCACGTCCTTGATCAGCAGTTAAAAGTGCCTCGATGACTTTACCTTCCTTAAAAAGCAGCTCCCACAGCCTTAAATTAATCTGATCATACGTACTTTTCAGGGTAATCTTCCATTCGTCGTTAGATATGAGATTTCTCCTAATGTGGTCGAAGGCTATAACACTGTTCTCATAACACTGAACGGCTTTCTGGAAATTTCCAAGACTGTTATAGTCAGTGCCAAGATTACCGTACGCTCTTCCTTCTCCTGCCCTGTCTCCCACTTCTTTCGAAATTTTGAGGTCTCGTTCATGGTACTCTATGGCTTTCTGGAAATCTTTAAGACAGTGATAGGCGTTGCCAACATTACCGTACGCTGTTCCTTCTCCTGCCCTGTCTCCAACTTCTTTCGAAATTTTAAGGTGTCGTTCATGGTACTCTATGTCTTTCTGGAAATCTCCAAGACTGTGATAGGCGTTGCCAACACTACCGTACGCTCTTCCTTCTCCTGCCCTGTCTCCAACTTCTTTCGAAATTTTAAGGCAGCGTTCATGGTACTCTATGGCTTTCTGGAAATCTCCAAGACTGTAATAGGCGTTGCCAAGATTACCGTATGCTGTTCCTTTTCTGCCCTGTCTCCCATTTGTTTCGAAATTTTGAGGTGTCGTTTATGGTACTCTATGGCTTTCTGGAAATCTCCAAGACAGTGATAGGCGTTGCCAACACTACCGTACGCTTTTCCTTCTCCTGCCCTGTCTCCCACTTCTTTCGAAATTTTGAGGTCTCGTTCATGGTACTCTATGGCTTTCTGGAAATCTCCAAGATTTCTATAGGCGTTGCCAAGATTACCGTACGCTCTTTCTTCTCCTGCCCTGTCTCCAGCTTCTTTCGAAATTTTGAGGTGTCGTTCATGGTACTCTATGGCTTTCTGGAAATATCCAAGACTGTGATAGGCGTTGCCAAGATTACCGTACGCTCTTCCTTCTCCTGCCCTGTCTCCCACTTCTTTCGAAATTTTGAGGTTTCGTTCATGGTACTCTATGGCTTTCTGGAAATTTCCAAGGCTGTCATAGGCGTTGCCAAGATTACCGCATGCTCTTCCTTCTCCTGCCCTGTCTCCAACTTCTTTCGAAATTTTGAGGTGTCGTTCAAGGTACTCTATGGCTTTCTGGAAATATCCAAGACTGTGATAGGCGTTGCCAAGATTACCGTACGCGCTTCCTTCTCCTGCCCTGTCTCCAACTTCTTTCGAAATTTTGAGGTTTCGTTCATGGTACTCTATGGCTTTCTGGAAATCTCCAAAGCTGTCATAGGCGTTGCCAATATTACCGTACGCTCTTCCTTCTCCTGCCCTGTCTCCCACTTCTTTCGAAATTTTGAGGTGTCGTTCAAGGTACTCTATGGCTTTCCGGAAATCTCCCAGATTGTAATAGGCGATGCCAAGATTACAGTACGCTATTCCTTCTCCTGCCCTGTCTCCCACTTCTTTCGAAATTTTGAGGTGTCGTTCATGGTACTCTATGGCTCTCTGGAAATCTCCAAGGCTGTCATAGGCGTTGCCAAGATTACCGTACGCTGTTCCTTCTCCTGCCCTGTCTCCCACTTCTTTCGAAATTTTGAGGTGTCGTTCATGGTACTCTATGGCTTTCCGGAAATCTCCGCGACTGTAATAGGCCATGCCTAGGGCGTGCTGGAAATCTTTAAAGTTGACAAAGGGGTCGCCATTATTACCATTAATAGCTGTGGTTGTCATAGTTTTTTTCGCTGGCTTTGCTATTTCAGCTCAGCCACATATTGTGGTTTCTTTTTTCTGCTGATACCATCAGTCTCTTTGCATACGATAATGAAGAAGGTCTGATAAGTAAAATTAAAAGCTGGAGTAAAAGCTTATTTATTAGCTCCTTTACTATTTGTTTTTATCTATCACAGTCGCATTCGATTTGCATCAAAAAGGGATGCTTATACGTGTTTTTCATCGTTGTATAATATGACTTGATGGACTGGGGTCTTCTCTAACAAAAGAAAATATTAACATTCGTTTGGTGATAATGATCGAAATTAAAAAAACAACAACAACAAAGAAACAGATTTACCATTGTTTAAACTTGGTGTATATTTAGAGGATATTATATGGCCGAGCGGAGATGGCAAAATTCTCTTCGAGTGTTGAAAAATATTTCACTCGTTCGCGCATGTTTTTTTCAACACGAGAAGGGAAATTTCGTATCTCCAAGCGACCATGTAATGTTCTATTTATTATATAAACACCAATGAAACAGCAACCATTTTACTTAAATAGTTTTTGGTCTCAAAAGGTTATGAAGCTATAGCAACGATGACATTTTCACGTGTGAAGATAATATGTTATTTTCACATGTGAAGATATAAAGTTTTCGCGCGGAAGCTCACTTGGTATTTCATTGGTGTTTATATAATAAAAATTGTCTCTCTGCTCATTATACGTTCATCTACCTTCCACTGAAAAAATAAATTTGTTGTCAACAAACTACAAACCGGGCCTGCGGAAACATTTCAGAAAATTCAAATTTGGGAAAGTGAACTTATTTCTAAGGGTTAACATCGATCTCTGGGTAGCGGAATACAAGTGTTTAGCAATTGAAAAGAAAACCTAATTCTTTACCACCAAAACACTGAGCAAGTTACAGGTATTTTAAGCTTGTGGGTTTTCAAAAAACTGTAATAGTTCCACAGCTGGTTCCAGCTAAAGTCCAACTCGGTGTAAAAACCTGAGGAGTTTTCCTTTAATCCCTCCTATTTTCTTAAGTAGATCTGCAAGTAGGATGAGCATGATCGTCCGAGGGCTGACGTAGTACTAAATAGGACTGTTGCATTGACATTGACTGACGCGCAGTAATCATCTGCAGAGTCAAAGTGAGTTGTATTAGGTCAGTTGATGGTACAGTCGAACCTCCATGTGGGACCACCTCTCATAAGCGACCACTTCCCTTAAGAGACCGCCTATCCAAAACTCATGTACCAAAACTTTCCCAGTCAAAGCCTTACAGTTGGAACCTCTAGTAAACGACCACCTCTTGTAAACGACCGCGACCACTTTTTGGGCCGGAAAGTTTAATGATTTTCCATTGTTTTTAAGCTCTAGTAAGCGACCAAACTCTACCACTTGACGCATTCTCTGATCCCTAGTTTGCTGTGTGCACTATGCTACTTAGAATATACGACATGTACGAAGAACTTTAGAAACAACATTGAACTCAGTACACATGGCGTAACTTAGAAATTGCATACAATAAATCATCTTTCATAAAGTACTGTGCCCAGACCTCTTCTGGGAAGAGGCCCCCTGTGGTTCGACTCTTGTAAGCGACCACTAAGTCTTTGCATTTTGGGTGCTCGCTTACGGGAGGTTCGACTGTATTAAACTCTGGTTATTGATCTGATTGGACAATTTCGCGATGCTATTGGTCGTCTGTCAGTTAAGTAGTGAATATTGGCTATGAAGAGTCGTAATGTCATTGGACAGTTGACTTTCCATCCGTCTATATTGTCACAGTTAAACAGTCGTTTATGTTAGTCAAATTGTCGGTTGTCCAGTCATTCTCTCGTAATTAGTTTTGCTTGAGTCCGTCAATAAAGTCGTTTGTACGGTACCGGCAACTGTTGACTACGATTCAATGACGTTTGTTCTCAATTAAAAATCAGCTTTCTAAAGTGGGTCGTTGATAGTAGTCTGAGAATACGTAATACATGTCGCAGCGTCCCAGTCGATTTGATCGATGTTTCGTTTGTACATGGTGATCAGCAATGTGATTGTTGACGTCACCATTTCTCGTCGTTCGTTTGTGTTCGGTCAGTCGCGTGCTAAGGTTTCTGCCGGTTTCACCAATGTAAGTAGCCTGACAGCCGCAGCATTTGATCGTTAATACTGCTCCTTGTCTGTCCTCCGGTTTGTCTTTGTTCTTGACATTAGTGTGCAACACGTATATTGTAAGGTTGTAGTATACGCGCGATAGTTTCAGAGGTGCCTCTGAAACTATCGCACGTACACTATACCAAAAAGAGTGATAAATAGTTTGAATAAAGCGATTTTAAAAATCATCCACGTTTCTTTGTCCGGAAATAAGACCACTTTTCCGGAAATGGGTAGCCTGCGAACAGCAGACGTATTTCCGGTCGTCGCTTCTAGGAAATGGGACGAGTAAAATTGGTTTTTGAAGGCACTAATTTCTTTTACGTGATAAAATGTACGTAATTATCTCTATAGCAACGAATTATTAATCTGGCGCATGCTCAACAGAAGTCCCAAGCGGCTTGCTGCACAGGTTTCTCACAGGGCGTAAACAAACCAACTACGCGAAACACAAGCCACGCAAATGACTGCGTGAACACTAAAAGCAGAGAAATCTCTGCTCGCAGGGTAGTAAACAGTAAGGTGAAAACATAATTACTGAAATAGAAAATCAGATTACATGTAGCAAAGTCATTAAGGATGCAGTTCATGAGAATTATCAAAAGTGATCATGACTTATGATTATTGAATATGCGGGCCTTCATTTTCAAGCACTGAATCCATGTAAAAAGTACAAATTTTTTAGCACTTATGCAAGTGTTTAAAGAAACAAAATACTCGTGCAAGAGTGAATTTGTATGAAATGAACACAAACAAGGTGATCAGTTTCTCCATTGGTCTTCATTCTAAACATGCATGAGCTTGTTGAGACAGTGCATGACAGAGCCATAGATTTTCAAATTCCCAGACTGACAGGCAATGTACATTTTCCCTGTAATACATGAATTTATCGTGAATGTAAAGTGCAGAATGGATTGATCTTATAGGAAACCCTATTTCATATTTTATGATTATCTACTTGCATGTCTTTTAATTTCTTGAAACAACCTTCTTTTGCCAGTGGAACAGTTAAGTTTTCCCTGACTCATACTGAATTTCTTTAACTTACTATGACATACACCGCAGAAACAAAGATTGAAAATCATTTGATACGCTAGCGAAGCGTAATGAACTACAGTAGTTTAATATGTCACTTGTCCACTCACTCCATAGCTCGCGTGCTTTAAACCTTACCGTGGACAGGTTTCAGACAAATAACTCACGGACTTTCATACAATAGACTTTTTTACTGATACGGCGGCCATATTGAATTAATTCGATTTAAGGTACTACAGGGACTACAGCTACTACAGCTACTACAGCTACTACACCTACTACAGGTACTACAGCTACTACAGGTACTACACCTACCACAGCTACTACAGCTACTGCAGCTACTACAGGTATTATTGCGTCTACTAGAGCACAGCCACTACAGCACTAACGGTGGGCGGTGGCCCGGGACATTTTGGGCAGTCTTACACCAAGTACTACCCCAAGCCTCAGCGTTCCGGAAGTTAAAAAATGCGTAGCGTCTGAGTATCTATCATCCTAACACTTTTGCGGGTCAACTACCGCAGCGCTCGTAAAGTACTTTTTAAAATTAAAATCTTGTTCAAACCCCTGTGGAGGAAGTCTGTTTATTTTTGAGTCGGTAAATGCACTTCTGACGTTCACGAGGTTCAATTTTGCATAAATTATCAAAAATTTTGTTAAGCGGGAAATCTACCTATGGTTCGCAGGAAGCGGAACTGTATAGCAGCGCAAGGCGAATGTTTCGAGAGTCAAGGATGTGCTTACAAACTATTCACTATACCTATGCAACGAAAGGTGAAATCACTGGCATGATAGCTCCTGCAATGGTAATTGTATCAATCCAGGTCGCGACCGAGTTCGCTCCAGAAGGCTGCGACTACCTCGTTTGGCGCGCTTCTCTGGAGGAAATATTTGGTTCCAAGTGGGGTAAATGCTTATATTTACATTTATCCCATCTTGCGCACCGCAAACTCAATCGCAGATATCCTGGTATATAATTATACCTGAGCACTTCTAGGATATAAAATTAGGCAGTTGTTCTATATCCTTTCTGGTTCACCCAGGTAGAAGTCCTGGCATCATATAATTATGCCTGAGCGCTTCTAGGATATATAACACGCTTAGCGTTTCGACGCGTAGAAAGAAAAAATTAGGCCGGCAGTTGTTCTATATCCTTTCTGGTTCATCCAGGCAGAAGTCCTGGCATGATGTTATTATGCCTGAGCGCTTTTAGGATATATAACACGTTCAGTATTTCGACCCGTAGCCGATAAAAAATTAGGCAGTTGTTCTATATCCTTTCTGGTTCATCCAGGCAGAAGTCCTGGCATGATGTTATTATGCCTGAGCACTTCTAGGCTATATAACACGTTTAGCATTTCGACGCGTATGTAGAAAAAAAATTAGGCAGTTGTTCTATATCCTTTCTGGTTCAGCCAGGCAGAAGTCCTGGCATGATGTTATTATGTCTGAGCGCTTCTAGGGTATATAACACGTTCAGTATTTCGACCCGTAGCCGAGAGAAAATTAGGCAGTTGTTCTATATCCTTTCTGGTTCATCCAGGTAGAAGTCCTGGCATGATATAATTATGCCTTAGCGTTTCTAGGATACATAACACGTTTAGCATTTCCATCCGTAGAGAGAAAGATATCCTATCTTTTCGTTGTACTAAATCAATGTAAATGTACTACACAGCATCGGGGAGGGGGAGCACTATCGAAATCGAGTAAAATTGAACTATAGATATTTAATCGTTTTTTCCTGTGTATTTGTAACGAGGTCGACCGCAGACTTTAATATTTTTCTTTTTAGACGGCACTGAATTCTTTTTCCGAAACCAAAGCCGTACATTTTGCTATATACCGCGCTTTTAATTGCCCCCGCAGGGATTTCGCCCAGAAGGCGAAATCCCGAGGAGGCACTCTAGTAACTCGCGCGTATATTAAGGAAAGTACTTACAGTTGAAATATACAGTCATACAGTCAATATAGAAAAAATGTCGATTTGCTTGAACAGGGGCAGCGAAAAATCGGTAGGTAATGATGACGTTTCTATTGTTTGCGCCCGCAAGTACGAAATGGTTAGGATGACGTAAAGACAGAAAATCCGGAAAGGGACCGCTCAGGTAGATTTTGTGACATTTATTATGCAGTCATACTTCGATACTCTTTTGCGTTACGCAGTGACATTCTGTGAAGCAGTTGTTTTAAAAGTTATGGACCAAAAGACACTCGTTAAGCGCAGATGAGGTTATAAGGTGCGTTTAACTGTGTATATATAAACACTTGGAGAGTTTGTCAGACACGAGTTCACAAATCTTTGATTTATATTGGAAACCTTGCCAGACACTCTTTCTCTCTCTTTGACCGGAATAAGACTCAGTACCAAACAAGCAAGACGAGTGAACAACGGCTAGCTTATCACAAGCAGAACGATGGACGATTACAGACATTCGCTGACAATCAAATCTGTGCTGACTTATTCCCTGCTCACAGATGTCCTTCCGTGATAAAGTTTCAAATAAGACTAGAATGCGCAGGTGTGAATCGATCAAACGTCCTTTTAATTTCTACGGCTTACTTTCCGACAAATAAAATGAGCTGAATGTAAAAAGTGAAAGAGAAATAGCGAAAAATTCAACTTCTAATTAAATCTTTTCTTATCGCTTAGAATAAACTAATTTCGAAACTGAGAATGTTTTGATCAAAGCTGTGTAAATCGAGCTGAAACTATGCAAGGAACCTTGAATTTCCTATATTTATCTTTACATATGATCAGATTCCTTTGTTCTTTTCGGGGGGAATATATTGCATAACCCCCGAATCAACTGTCTGAAAAGCTGGGTGCGGCTTTGATTGTTTGAAGGGAAGAGCGGGGCTAATGAACAGCTAATTAACATGCGAGGGGATTATGTATTAATATGCAAGGGGGATAAGTCACTTATCCCCTTGCATATTAATACATAATCCCCTCGCATTTTAATTACCTTTTCATAAAGAAAAAATTTACAAATGTTTATTGGAAATATTGAACACGACACTATAATTCCTAAAATTAAACTGAGCTGCGTTTCTTTTGCGACACATTCACGGATTTTCTTAGTTGTTGGTTCATCGATTTCCACAGCCAGAACGACAGTCTGAAATTGAACAGCGTCTTTAAAATTCTACGGTTCCACGAAAGGTGTTCCGTTCTTTAAACAGCTGTCATCCCAAACTCGTGTACTCCATGAAGACATTTAGTTGACCTCTTTGTGTTTTGCGGTATTCTTGCTTCATTCCTCGACTGAATTTCCTCGTCAGTTACAGTAGTGAACCTTCGCCCGGAATCTTCTTTATCTGTAAACATGCAGGTTGCCCGAAAGATCCTTGGTGCGAAAATTGAAATTGTCAACTGCTTACTTGTTGTCTGCCTCCGAAATGAAGAGTCAAAATTGTTTTCCGAAAGCTCAATTGCAGTACCGCCATTAAAGCTGCTTTAGTTTGAGTAATAAACAACTCTATTTGTAATAGATCTGAATCGGTCGACACTGCTAGGCTCTTTAGGCTGTTGCTAGCATTCACTACGAACAACTAATTCGAAATGCAACTTTGAGAAACTAACATAATTAAAAAGCCGAGAAACTTGTGAATCCCACCAGTTCCAGCATGGAGTGTTAAAAAACAAAAGAAAAATGAACAATAGAGACATTTTTCCTCAATGTATTTTTGCATCCCTTGAGGAATCCTCGCCAATGTAAAAATAAGCCATTTATCGGCCTTCAGCTCGTGGTTATGTGATTTATTCCCCTCGTGCGTTGCCCCTCGGGCAAACACACGAGGGGAATAAATCACATAACCCAGAGCTGAAGGCCGATAACCCTTACGTGTTATTTGTCAGTAATTTTTAGTGTTTGCTGTTAATTTGGCCAATTTTTTAATGTTTCCTGTTTCCGGAGAAAATACTGTTTTAGCTCTGCTCAAATCACCTATGAACTTTGATCCCGCGCTTTAAGAGGCTGTAGCCGTAGTCTCTTTTTTTCACCCATGCGCAACAGTATTCTACTAGGAAGCCTGGGGAAAACTGGGTACCAATCTCGTGCCAAGAGCCCACGATCCTTTACCAAGTCAAAAGATCATGGCGGCGATAGAGGCGTCGAGTGAATTCTCCTCCCCCAGAAATACACCGTGTGGCACGAATTTTTTGCGGGAGTTTATTTTTGCGGATTGGCGGTTTTTTGTGTTTTGCGGGAACTAATTTTTGCGGTAAGGACAGATTGATTTTTCTTGCTGGAAATTAATTTTTCCAGTTTTCAGAAAGTATCCAGTACCCAGCATTGATAATATTTTCGTTTTTTTTGAGTACGTGCAATAGAAATAAATATTTTCAAACAATACTATGGTGTGCGTACCTAATGTAAAACCTTCTTCGTGGCATGTCTGTAAAGTAGCTAATTAGCTAAGAACATTAACCACGTTCAATAAAGGGTATTGTATGTATTGTTGTATTGTAAACAGTATTTCATTGTTTACCGTTTTGTTTGTGTAGCGAATTTAAGTTATAGAGAATAGTTACTGTGGCGAAAATTTTTGCGGACAAAATGTTTGCGGTATTTTTTATTTGCGGGAACTTATTTTTGCGGATTGCTTGAAAAATTGCAAAACTCGCAAAAATTAGAACCCGCAAAAATTTCGTGCCACACGGTAGTCGAAAATTTTCGAATTTCTCCTTGGAAAACTTCGGAAATCTTCCGAAATGATCGGGAATCGTCGGAAAGTGGCCGAAAACTTCTTGATATACTGAAAATAACATTGCCCTTTTTGGAGCCTTTTTTTGTTTCCTTCTGGATAATTTTACAGTTACAGAGAATTTTTTACTGTTAGTGTTAAAATGCCTAAAATTAAACTTAAAAAAATTAAGTGTTTAGTGTTATCGATGTACCCCCATTCAGATCCTCCAATAAATCCCTACCTCAATGGTACTAATAAATTCGAGAGTAATCTCAGTGATGTACTGGAGATCTTGATAGTCCGCTTGATTTAACACGACCAAAAAGGTCTACGAGGAAATCACATTTAACACAAGTTTAACACTTCGTACTTAAATGTCACTGAGAGAATTTTTCTTCACAAAATAAACTGGACTTTCACAAAACTAACCTATTAACGGAGTCCACAATCAACCCTTTTGGAAACAGAAAGATGAACCTAGGGGAGTTTCTCTTTCTTTGTTTCAGTTTCATCGAATGAAGCTAGCAAAAGTGACGTATACTTCCGGAAATTAAAATATGATAACTCGCAAAAAGCCGTAATCCATAAAAATAGAAAACTAGGGGGGAATTAAACTATATGATTGTCACATAAAATCCAATACAGTTTCCTGAACAAAAACACGAAAAGCTCACATAAAGGACCAAAACGAACGTACAATAGAACCGAACGAAACACGTACAGGGAAACGAAAAAACTGTTGGAGTTGGAAGGGGGTTCGAGTTATCGGGGTCGATTGAATATTCATTTTACCACGTTAATAACCGATCGTTTACTGAATTTTCAGCACTGTCGTATACCTTACAGAGCAACACCTAGGGTCCGGTTACGTTAATTTATAATTTTGTCAGAATTTGCATCACGCGTGGAAAGCGCATGATTTCTTAGTAAGACAGAATGTATCTTCTTGGTGGTCGCAGATACCGTTAACAAGTTGGGCGTGGAGGTAAATGTGTGAAAAAATTGGTGTAAGGAAAATGTGTGAAAACGCACAAATGGGGCGCAGTATGTATGAGAAGTACAATAAATTTGAATAAAATACAACGAGCTAATGTGCGGGTGTCACAGGAGCGGAGTCATTCAAAAGGCATAGAAGATAGACTCTAAACAAAAGATCCACAAATTTGTTGCATTCCTCACGGGAGTTGAGGGCCGGCTCAATGTAAATCAAGCTGCAAAAAACACGCTGGTTCAGACAAAAATTTGGGCGTTGAACCGTATTTCTTTTTCATAGGCTGAAAAACAGGGTACTTATAGCCCTTAAAAGAAGAAATGGTAAACTTGCTCACCTATTAGGTCCTCAGCAACAACTCAACAAACGCAATCCACATGTAGTCCACAACACACTGGATCACCCGGCCTCGAACCACAAGGACTAAATGCAAGACCTTGACGTCACTGCCCAAATATGAGGTATTACTTACACCCAAATATGGGCAAAAAAGAAAAGGCGAAAAGAAAGCCTGAAAAAAATTCAGGCTTGTACGGGATTCGAATCCTTGACCTCTGCGATACCGGTGCAGCGCTCTACCAATTAAGCTAACAAGCCAACTGGGAGCAGGTCGTTGAATTGGTTCGTGATAAACGGCGTGAAAGGATAATGATGAAATTATAAATATATGAAAATCATATATATGTGAACTGCGGAATGAAGAATTATTTGAATATATACATACATATATATTTTTTTCAGGCCTTCTTTTCGCAACTGCATAAGTTGCGTATACAACTGTGATGATCTTCCTTCAAATAATTCTTCACTGCCGCAGTTCACATATATGATTTTCATATATTCATAATTTCACGAAGATCTAAGTTGTGAAGGGAGGGGTGACTGAGTTCGCCATACAGTAAAAAATTACCAAAGGTCGAGACCTTCTGGGTAGCAAAGCTCTACTGGTAAATAGCAAAGCAACTTAGAGCTAACTACTGGAGACACTGAATTAAGTTCTTAATGTATTTATACGTAAGCAAACAAATAAACTGTGTGACAGAAAAAAGGGGTCAAAGTTAGGGCCAAAGTTACGACAAATTGAACTTTCAGATAAAAGGTGTCGAAAAGAGAAATCAGAAAACTTGATGTTAAAAACACCGTCGGGAATGCGAATAAGCCCTCGGCTATGAAAAAGCAATCCTATGCGTATCAAAAAGACGAGTAAATGTAAAACTACAACATATTTTAAAAACTGATTGAACCTAGTAACTGAGTACATTGGGGAATCTGACTCCAGTATTAGAATGGAGGCCTTTCTGGACAGTAACTTTAAACAATTTACCAGTAGGCTAAAAACTACAACTATGTAAATAATAAAAGCGTAAAAAACTAAATTAAACTACCAATAGACAAGTCTAAAGTGCCTCTGTCACATATGGTATAACAATGGAAATAAAAATTTATTACTGATTCCTGATGTTCTCGAAGTGAATATATTGAACTGAAGGTTGCAAGTGCAAAAGCTCTGCATACGACTAGTCGAAAATTTATCTTTGAACTACGAAAAGATTTAACTTATTATTGTCCCCAGTTAGCTGAACAAATTGACACTTAATTAAAGTTGACATTTCATTTTAATTTTTCTTGCCTATTCTCGAAAAATAGACACCCCAGAATTCATTGTACTTTTTTTCACCACAAAAGTTAGGACGGTTATTTCCGTTGAAGGACGTGAAGCCCTCTCCCGATGATCGCTCGATAATAAATGACATTCTCGTTAAGACTCGTAGTAGAATGACGATGACTATCCACTTTTCCCGGTTCGCGCTCGCCCGCACTACTTAGTATTGGGAAAATCTTGTTCTCGTCCTCGTCTTAGAATCTAAAGCTCCTGATGGTAAAAACAAGGTACGCGAATAATCCTCGGCTATGAAACAGCAAACCTACGCATATAAAAAAGACGAGTAAATGTAAAACTACTATATATTTTAAAAACTGATTCAAGCTAGTAACTGAACAGGGAATTTGACTCCAGTATTAGAATGGAGGCCTTTCTAAACAATAACTTTAAACAATCTGACAATAGAAATAAAACTACAACTATGTAAATAATAAAAGCGTAAAAACTATATTAAATTGCCAGTAGGCACGTCTCAAGTGCCTCTGTCATAACAATGGAAATAAAAATTTACTACAGATTCCTGATGTTCTTCTTTTTACGACTAGTTGTAAAATAAGCTATGAAAATTACACTTATCTTTGGACTATTTTTTTTCAGGCTTTCTTTTCGTAACTGCATAAGTTGCGTATACAACTGCGATGATCTTCCTTCAAATAATTCTTCACTCCGCGGTTCACATATATATGATTTTCACATATTCATAATTTCTTAATTCTATTTGTCCACAGCTTGATAATTGGATGAACTTTTATCATTTATCTTTAATCAGTTAATTGCCAAATAGCATAGCTACCGTATTTACTCGAATAAGTGCCACCCTCGATTAAGCGCCGCACATGGAGTGGAAAAGTTAATAAGCGCAGCTCTTGAATAAGCGCCGCAGCTCCGGTGCAGGGCTTAATCGAGTATTTCCACAAGATGATAAAAATACGCTGTAATCGCTGCAATGCGGTTCTAAGCCAGCAAGGGGAATCTATTTTCATCAATAGTGATGTTTTTCAGTTCAAAGTGAGTATATTTCGACGCTCTTTCATTCAGTTCTCTCTTCAAAATCTTCGCGTTCTTCAGTTCTTGCGCGAAAAAAGCCATGAAAAAATACTCAGGAAGTAAATTAAATTGTACAATCAAAATGTTTTGTCTTTGTGGTATGAACCTTTTAAATAAGCGCTGCCCTCGAATAAGCGCCGCATCGGAGACACGAAAAATTAAATAAGCGCCGCGGTGCTTATTCGAGTAAATAGGTAATCGTGGCAATGGGTGGTCAGCTGCTTAGGCAGTAGGTGACAAACAGATAGAATAGAGAAAAACATCCGAGAAGATGCTTTTAAAAAAGAAAGAAAGAAACCAGAGGATTAAAATTTAACACCGGGTTAGCGCTAATCGCTAATACGTTTCCCCCTGTGGTGTTTTCTATTTAACAATATTGAGTTTACGCAACAGGACGACAGAAAGAAGAGGACGGCAAAACGCTTGTGTGTGACAAACGTGACAGGGCTATTGCTTGCGTGTTTTGTCGCAATCTTCACTTAACGATATGTTTTCCGGTCTTTAACAAATAAATCTGTTTCAGGAAAGTGAAGTTTGGCGGAACTTTTGTTCAAACAAAATTATTGTCACGCTTGTCACACAAGGTTTGCTGTCTTCTTTCCTCTCCCGTCATGTTGTGTAAGTTCACTAACAGCTGCCTAGAACTGCAGTGCTAAACCATGCATCGATTGGAAAAGTTCATTAACCACATGCTCAGTGTCGCTTTCTACAAAACAGAGATCACTGGACTCTTTGTTTTGGCTACTGATGCAAGACAATTGCGTAGTTGAATTCTAAAAGTCCCCGGCTTAACGTCATATATGTTTCTAGAGACACAACGTTTTGTCTAAATAAGAGTCCACGGTTTTCTGTTTCAGTTCTGCATAGTATTATAGTATTGTTCTATTTTTTTTTTCTTCTCTTTTTTCTCTTGGTGTTAAGAAATATTTACTCTCCCTAAAAACTAAACGGTCTAATTGCCTTGAGTGTGCATACCTAATTCAGTTTGGAGCTTTACCCTTTTGCTGTTTTTTTAATTGCACAATAGACCTTATTCACGATATCCGCCAGCTTTGCACGCACTTTAGGATTGATAGGATAAAAGCAGTGTCACGTGGTATTTCAGGGGGTACACGAATATATGATACAATTGCCAATACGAGTACTGGCGGCCGCGTTTGTGAAGATTCTCTCACGACGAGACGGTGCTTTCGGTCTTGCAAAATGTACAGTTCGAGTTTCGACAAGTGGTTTATATGATTTTCCCCCAAAACCATATAAACTCGACTTAATTTTTTTTTGCGATTTCTGTGATATTCCTAAAAATGGGGAAACAGTGATTACTGTAAAATTCGTCATGCATCTACTACTTGGAAGGAACTACTAGTAGCCGGATGAATGACGAATTTTACAGTTCAACAGAAAAAAATGAATTTTATTTTAAAGAGTTTATATGGTTTTGGAGGACGCTGTCACAAAATTACAGACGTTTGTATGGATCTTTAACCATGTTTCAAGAGTCATGACTTGATCCCTGTTCAACTTTAGAGCACCAAACTCGGTTAAATAACCAATCTCAACATGACCTTTTATATGGCGGTGACAGTTTATCGATTAGTTTAAGTTTGAAACTCGCCCCAGTTCCGTACACAACTCCGAAATGGCCAATTGCTCGCTGTAAGGACATCTGCGGTCGCTACTGCATCCAGAAAAGAAACAATGATCACTTCCTCTACTCATATTTGCCATTATCGTCATTAAGATAAAAAGTTCTTCATTATCGTTTGTCCAGAATAAATAAACTCAACCGCGATTTCTTGCATTGGAATCTTTTATTACTTGTTTGCACCCTGAGAAACCATGTGAAATTGCATTGCTTTTATCCTTACGCACGTGCAAAGATGGCGGACATCGCGAATAAGGTCTACTAGGTCTCTTACGCTCTTACATTAGTAGTAGTCGATTGCAAATCGATCTAAGTAGGGAAGGGAGGGTGACTGAGTTGACCAGTAAACATTAAAAAATTACTAGAGGTCGAGAATTTCTGGGGAACTAAGCTCCACAGGTAAACAGCAAAGTGCCGGGTCTACAGTACAGTTCACATTCCACAGGTCAAGAGTAATGCTCATCGATAAATTACCAAATCACACAGATTCCCCTCAAGCTAATAGAGCATTTTGTTAAAAGATTAGGGCTAGGAGACACTTTTAATGCTGTTTGTTTATCTGTATCGTGGTGACCTGTACTCTGACAGCAAATCAATAACCGAGCTAACAAACCTGGAGAAACTAAGCTAAGAACTTGTATTTATATGCAAGTAAATAAACCGTATGTGACAGGAAAATGGGTTACATCGGCAAACTTACGACCAACTTGCAGAAAAAAGGTGTCAACAAGAGAAATCAAAAAACTTTATAGTAAAAATGAACGCACGTGAATAAGCCTGTAACAAAATGGTAAAGCCATGTGTCGGTCCCTAGAAAGGTCAACACAGGACACCCGGGATGGATTTTTTTTGCACAGTGTCCAGGGCTCATTTTCTTGGCCGCGCGTTGATCTGGCCTGGCTACTTCGTCGAGCATATTCTCGGCCTTTTGGATTACATCCTTCGAGTATGTCAAAGTCTGCGGGATTCGTTTTTCTATCCGGGAAAGCTTCATTGGTTCCTGTATCTGCTGCTAAGCTATTACTACGATCCTGGCATGTTTATTTTCTGTTGGAGTTCGAATTTCGAGGAAAAAGTTGTGTTGAACGAGAGCATGGCGGCGAAGATGGCATCTCGTGTCTCCGACCTTGTATATTATTATTGTATATAGAGTGAATTTGAACAAATTATCACGAAACTTCGTTGGAGCATTAAGGACAACAACAACTAACTGCAGAGTAAGTTTCATTGATCTTTATTTAGTATTTCCTAGAAATTTTAGGATCGTATTTTCACCCCATACACACACTGTAGTCTTAATGGAACGGTATACTGCGGTACTATCACAGAGCCTGGGTTACCTGTGGCAAACCTTGTCCGCACTTTACCCCAAAGTAAGGCTTAGCCCTTGGAGACAGGTTCGAAAAAATATCCACTCCGGACCCCGTGTCCCACCAGAACTGTACTCCACCCATCCCAGATGGGGCCCCCTACTGGTTCCCCGTAGTTCCTAGAGACGAGGGGATATGGGCCTTTTGATCAGGACTTTTGTCCAAGTTGTCCAAGGTGCATGGCTACCCATGGTGGTACCCATGGTGGTAGGGAAGTACTACCACCAAAATGTTGCCCATTAATTTCGTCTGGTGTTTTCTCTTTAGTAATATTAGGGAGATTTAAGCACGCCAAGACGGCAACGGCAGCGAAAACGTCTCTGAAAAGTGAATTCGGGCTGCTTCAAACTTTATAGTGCTTATTACATCTCGTGCAATTCGTAAAATATTGGTCAATTTTTCTGTGGTTGAATTCTAAATGACTGTATCGAAGTTCAGGAAAAGAAGAAAAAAGTCGTTGTCTTGTCTTCAAGTCCTCCACAAAACTTAAAATGAGGCACTTTCACGTCGTAGTCGTGTATTGACGGCAGAGAAATTTTTGTACAAAAAAGCGTGATGCTCGTGCAAAGTTGTTGTTTTGCTTGTCTTATCCTATTGTTTTTTTGCCGTTGTCGTTGCCGGCGCCGTGGTCGTTGCTAAAGCTCCCAAGATGCAACGCAAAACCATCCGTCGATCGGAAGAGTTTAAATTCATTAAAACCATTTATTTTCAACTTTGCTCGGTTTCCTTTGTTCTTTTTAGGAGAATATATTACATAACCCCTGATAATAAATCACTGTCTGAAACGCTGCTGCTGGCGGCTTTGATTGTAACAGGGGAGTGCAGAGCTAAAACAATAGCTGATAACAGTAACCAAAAAATGTAATATATATTTTCCTTGCTCATATTTCCCTCGTCACATTCCCCGGCTCATATTTCCTTCCCCTAAAAGAAACAATAGGGACTTTAAGCAACGACTACGGAAGAGTCTAGTACAGAGACCAAAACTATTTTTTTCCCACCACTCGCCAAATGCCTCAAGCCTTCAAGGAGCCACGACGGCGACAAAGGTCAAAACGTCGCTTTTTAATAAAAAGTGAATTCGCATTATTTCAAACTTTTTCGCGATTATTACAGGTCGCTTATTTTGTCAACGGTAGGCAAACTCATCAGGAAAAAAAGTTTGTCTTTGTGTTTTTTTACGTCCTCAATAAAACGTGAAATTAGGCATTTTCACGTCGTCGTCGTGCAGTGATGGCAAAGAAATGTTATAAAACAATAAGATGCACGTGAAAATTGTTGCTTTGCTAATCAAACTTATTGATTGGCCGTACTACGTTTTCCCGAAAACGTGGAACATCATGGCGGGCGGTAGTGTCTAGTACATTAACTATTTAGTTGCATTTTACGTGTTTAGAACGCTAGTGTATATTTGAAACAGAATCGCAAGATATACCCATTTTATCCTTTTTTGGTCACCCTTGGAAATTTCTGAAGGCTCATTTTTCGATCATAAGCCCCAAATTCCGGTGTCGAGCACGACACCCATGTGAAAAATACAGCCAAATATGCAAAATACAGTTGACGGGGAAGAGGATTTCATAAGGGATATCATCTCACCAAGTGCTGTGAACAAGACTGATAAAACGCAACCAATCCCTGAATTTGCCCATGCATCGCTCTTTTTTTATGATTTTTTTTTGAACATTTCCTTGCCGTGGGGTCACTACACGGCTTCAACCTCACGATAGTTCGCCAACATTTGACAAAGTAAGCGAGTTGGAATAATCGCAATAAAGAATAAAAGAACGCGAATACACTTTTAAACAACGCTTTCAACGCGATAGCTGTCGTGGTATCTCAAACTCCCTGACTTGAGGCATTGATGGGTGGCGAAAAAATATTACTTCCGGTCACCGTACTGGAACCTTCCGTAGTCTCTGCTTAAAGTCTCTAATATCTAACCTTCCCAGTGAAACAACACAAGTCAGAATTTGAACTTACCACTGACAGGTTTTGGACCTTCACTGCTTCTTCAGAATTTTTCATAGCGCAATGCCTTTCAAACCAGAAACCCGTATCATCAGCCGCGTTATTTGTAAACAAATTTGACACAACAAATCCATCGTTTAAGTGCGAACATGCTGGTTTGCAATGTGACTCGTCGGACGACTAACATAAAAATCTGTCGGAGTGGAAGGTCCAAAAGGGCCTCCAAAACTTCTCTGCCTTAACGTCGTTAAGAATACTTTTTCCTCTGAGTCACTCATTTCTTTCCGATAAAACCACTGTTTGACTACTCCCCATGAATTGACCAATTTCCATATTTTAGAATTCAGCCTCCAACAATTCGAGGCTCTTGGGAATCATCGTCTCTAAAGAATTAATGCTTTGTTAAAAGCGTTTACATTAGGAAACCTCACACGTGAAAAATAAGCATGTTATTTTCTTGTCCCTCAAGGGTATGTGATATATTCACACACCTCCTCGTTGGTGTATACTTGGTGTAGTTGTCTACAAAACAGATACTAGTGGACTCTTTGTTTTATTCAGACACAAAACAATTGCGAAGTTGAATTTTTAAAGTCCTTTTCTATACATTTGCACTTAGTTGTCTTTCTTTTTACTTCATGGCTTAACCTCTTGTATGTTTCTAAAAGCAAAAAAAAGGTTTTGTCGAAATATAAGAGTCCACGGTTTTTTGTTTCAATTCCTTACAGTATTACAAGATTGGTCTATTTTTTTTCTTTTTCCCCCCTTTGTGTTAAGAAGAATTTACTCTTCGGTCTCTCTGAAAACTAAACCTGAGTATAATTGCTTTGAGTTAGCCTGCGTGGCAGGCGTTCGAAAGGGAAAGGGAAGGGAATTAGGGCGCGAGACCACGGGCGCCCAAATTCCCCCTTCCCCTTCCCCTTCCCCTATTAACGCCTGCCACTCAGGCTAGCTTTGAGTGTACATACCTAATTCAGTATCGAACCTTACCTATGGGGTTGTTTCTGAATTTCACAATAAGGTCTCTTAGGCTCTTACATTGTCCTTGAAAACCATGGGCCGGTTATTTAAACCAGTTTAACCAGTGTTAAACAAAACCGCGTTCTAATTCATTTTTTAGCATTAGTTTTTGTTTTATCTAAACACCATTTATCGTGACCAGTTTCATTAAAGCATAAAGCGTAGACTAGAAAAGCATTTATCTTCTTAAATCAACCCACTAAGAACGAGATCTGGAGGTCTAATGATTTTTGAAACAGCGGCCCAAGTTAGACTTTGTTTAAATAACCGACCCCAAATCTTTTGTCCAGGCATTCCTCTCTGTATATCGATTGCCGACACAAAGATCTAAGTAGAAGTGAAGGAAGGGGGGTGACTGAGTTTATAAAAAACAGTAAAACATTAATTATCACGAGAATTTCTGGCAGGGTCGGCCAGGGGGTGTAGTGGTATACTAGTATACCCGAAAAAAATTCGCCAAAATACCCAAAAATACCCAAAATTCATCCAAATACACCCAAAATTATACCCAGGTATACTTCATACCTGAAATTCAAAGAAAGTGATATACCGAATACCCGTATTTAATTAGCTGCAATATACAGTATACCCGATTTAAAAAGCCCCTGTATAAAGTATACCCAAAAACCCTGGCCGACCCTGTTCTGGGGAACTAAGCTCCACCGAGCTGACAAAACTGGAAAAACTAAACTACTGTATTTATACATAAGTAAATGAACTATGTGACAGAAAAATGGGACACACTGAGCGGCAAACTTACGACCAACTTGCAGAAAAAAGGTGTCAAGAAGAGAAATCAGAAAAAAATGATAGTAAAAATAAACGCGCGTGAATAAGCCTATGAAATAGCAATCTTACGCATAATTGAAAGATGAATAAATGTAAAACAACAACAAAAAATGGTTAAACCTAATAATTGAACAACGAATTTGACATCGCAACTAAAAATGAGACCTTTCTAGACAGTAATCGTAAACCGAAGTGCCAAAACAACAAAAGCTACAAGTGTGTAACTAAGAAAAGCGTAGAAAAACTGCATTAACCCATTCGCTCCAGGAGATTTTGCCGAAAAACGCGTTTTAAAGCTGGTCAAGCAGTTTTCTGGTCATTGTGGTGCTACAGGTCTTACACTTGGCGGCCTTCTGATCCAGATGCAAAATATCAGCTTGCGCAGTTCGGGCATGCGCAGAAAGCAAAATTGAGCAGTCTTGACTTTTACTTTTCTCTTTCTCTCCTCTCTTCTTTTTTCGCTTTTCTTGCCTCATTTTTTTTCTCTTGCTGGGTATGTAATAGGCTTCATTCTAGTATGGTTTGAAAGATCTCTTCACTCTGCACAAGTTAGTGGACAAAGTTGTCCGCGACCGTTAAAACTGATGACGTCACAAGCGGTGGAAAGCACGTGGATCGGCACGGGCGGTTCAGGGGCGAATGGGTTAAAATTGTCTATAGACTGTCACATATGGACTATAACAATGAAAATAAAAATTGATCGCTATTCCTACTGTCCTTCAGGTGACTATTGAACTAGTTGCAAGTGCACAAGCGCTAGCTGTGCAAACTACTAGTCGTAAAATAAGCTGCGAAAAGTACGCTGTAATTTTTAAATTGAACTACGAAAAGCTTCAACTTATTTATAAACAGTATAATTTCTTCTTCAGGATACAGAGTTCCTATCCTTGCGAGGAACGCTCCACCTCGTAATCATGTTCACAAATTAAAAAATTGACTTCCAATCAACTTTAGATAGTTAGGAACTGCTACGCTGCATTCTTCATCGTACCTATATACAGCAAAAACAACAAAAAGCAACGTTAGCAAGCTATCAGAAGTGATGGGTGATAAATTCCGCCAGCAAGGTACAATAATATTTTGACGACTGACTTCTAAGTTCAGACTAACTAACTTCAGATTGAATCTTAAACTGTTAACGTCGTCCTATGATTAGCCCTATTAATTGTGAGATTTATCGATACATAAATAGTTTCCTGCCTTTCGGCTGGTAAAAAAGTTCTCTGTTGCACCTCATAATGAATCGACCACCCATCAAAAATACCAAAATCACTTATTTTTTCCACTTAGAGCACCATTGATACCTGGAACCTCTACAAAGCGACCACCTTCCGTAAGAAACCAGCTAATCTTGACATACTGGGTGGTCGCTCAAGGTACGTTCTACTGTACGTTAAAATAAAAAGAAATCAAACGGGGCCACGGACACTTTAAAATGTTAAGAAATCACGAGACTTGAAAGAAATGTTCTCGTGTTTGACTGCCTAAAGAAGTACCAAAGTCAAACTCCTTTGTAGTGAACTCGACCTATGATTGGCAGATTGACGTTAAGTAGCACCAGTTGAGTTCGTTGTCCTATAAAGTGGCAAAATAATTGCTTGTTTTAAAAAATGACGTTTTCTAAAGAACGTAATATGATTTTAGGTTTAAAAAAAGCCAAAGATACCTTGTTATTTATTTGTTGCCCTCAAACTCAACCGTTACGTCATCACCAATGAGGACAAACGGCGCCCAGTACATCACTGCATTAAAGCGGACAGATTCTCTCATGGATTTCATGGCTTTGTTCAGAGCCTCACTGGCACTTCTTCCATTGACTAGTTGTTGGTAGAAAACTTTCATGAACTCCATAGTAGCCTCGTCGTCGATCGCCCACAGGGACACCAGAACAGAACGAGCACCGGCACCCAAAAACGCCCGTGCGATGCCGACCACGCCCTCAGCCTTGATCTCTCCCCGGGCACTATGACAGCAACTAAGTACCACAAGTCTTGCCCTAATCTGCGCCTTTAAAACATCTTTCATAGTTAAGAGATAGTCTTCCTTGACTGGAACCAGGGATGAACGTGTTGTGTTCGGTGCTAGGGCTATTTCTCCTGTTTCCATTTTACCGTGAGCGGCAATGTGCACCAAGGCAACCGAGGAGATTCGTCTCAATACTTCATCCTTTGTTGCCTGCTTTCCAACAAGAGGCGTTGTTTGAAGTATTTCCCCAATCATCTTCACTTCCTTTTCGGCCCACTTCAACTGGGGTAGCTTTGTTCCATTATACCTTACTTCCTGTACCCACGGATCGCCAACGAGAAGGGCGCCAGTCTTGCTGTGCCAGTCTGCTGGACAGTTGATGATTAATCGCAGACTAGAAAGGGAGGGAAGGAGTCGGATTCTAAGGGTTTCACAGAGGTACTTCGAATTCAGGTCCATAAAGGCAGCATAAGGTGCCAAAAACAGAGGACCTGGAGGGACGACCACAACTTCATCACCCTGGATGAAATCCTTAATAGGGTCTATGACGACATCATACAATGTTTTCAATGGATTTGTCTCGCAGAGCGAGGAATCAGACCTTTTCTTGTTGGATCTTTCATCTGATACCGTTTCATCTCTTGGATTGTTTAATGAGCGATCTTCACAGTTAACATAAGCTCTCACTCCAAGAACCTCAAATGTAATTTCTAACAGAGTCTGAAAATAGGTTGTAATAGGGACATCTATCTGCTTTCTTTTAGATTTGATTTCTTTTCCATTTTTGTTGACCCAGAAAACTATTTCTTCCTCGTTGAGCCCTATAAAAACTGAATTTCCTGGTAGGCAATTAAGAATTTCAGGTGAAGTTGCAGTCACTGTTTCTATTTCTGGACAAAAGCCTTTTATTCCATACTTCAGTTCCAGAAGATCATTTAAGGCCTGCGCACGTCCTTTATCAGCGGCTAACAGTGCCTCGACGAGTTTTCCCTTTTCAAACAGCAGTTTCCATAGCTGCGAATAAACGTGATCATACGTACTACCAAGACTAATTTTCCATTCATCATTAGATATCAGCTTACTCCTCATGTGGTCGAATATTCTTATACTGTTTTTATAGTACTGAATGGCTTTTTCGAATATTCCAAGATTTTCATGGACGTAGCCAAGACTAGAGTACGATATCCCCTCTCCTTTCCTGTCACCCAATTCTCTGGAAACTTCGAGTTCTCGTTCATAATATTCTTTGGCCTTTTGGAAATCTCCAACACTGTGATACGCTTCGCCAAGATTACCATACGCTTTTCCTTCTCCTGTCCTGTCTCCCACCTCTCTGGCAATTTTGAGGCCTTGTTCAAGGTACTCTATGGCTTTCTGGAAATCTCCACGCCTGCGATAGGAAATACCAAGATTACCATATGCCGATCCTTCTCCTGTTTTATCCCCCAATTCTCTGGAAATTTTGAGGTGTTGTTCCTTGTAGTCTATGCCTTTCTGAAAATCTCCAAGACTGTCAAAAACAATTCCAAGATTGCAGTACGCTGATCCTTCTTGTACCCTGTTTCCCACTTCTTTACATATGTTCAGATGTCTTTCATGGTTTTCTTTGGCGTGTTGGAAATCCCCAAGACTGTAATAGGCACTGCCAAGATTACAATTCGCTGCTCCTTCTCCTTCCTTGTTTCCCACTTCTCTTGAAATGTTCAAACTTCGTTCATGGTAGTCAATGGCTTTCTGAAAATCTCCAAGACTCGAAAAAACGTTACCAAGATTACCGTAGGCTTGTCCTTCTCCAGCCCTGTCTCCCAATTCTTCGGCAATTTTGAGGTGTCGTTCATAGTGGCCCAAGGCTTTCTGGAAATCTCCAAGTCTGAAGTAGGCGTGGCCAAGATTTTCGTACGCTACTCTTTCTCCTGGTCTTTCTCCGTCTTCTCTAGTAATTTTGAGGTATTGTTCCTGGTATTTTATGGCTGTCCGGAAATCACCAAGACAAAGCTCGACATTGCCGAGATTACAGTACGCTTTTCCTTCTAATACCCTGTGTCCTACTTCTATGGCAATTTGGAGGTATTGTTTAATGTAGTCTTTGGCTTTCTGGAATTCCCCTTGCACGAGATAGACCCTGCCAAGAGTGCAGTAAGCTTTTCCTACTTCTGCCTTGTCTCCTACTTCTTTGGCAATTTTAAGTTGTCGTTCACTGTAGTCTATAGCTTTCTGTAAATTGCCAAGACTGTGTTCGACGAAGCCGAGATTACCATACGCTTTTCCTTCTCCTGCCTTGTCTCCCACTTTTCTGGCAATTTTGAGATGTAGTTCAAAGAAGTCTTTGGCTTTCTGGTAGTCTCCAAGAGCGTGGTAGGGGCCTCCAAGATTACAGTACGATTGGCCTTCTAATATTGTGTCTCCCACTTCTCTGGCAATTTTTAGAGTTCGTTCACTGTAGTCTATGGATTTCTGGAAATCTCCAAGCATGTAATAGGCATTGCCAAGATCACCGTAAGCCGTTGCTTCTCCTGTTCTGTCTCCAACTTCTCTTGCAATCTTGAGGTGCTGTTCATGGTAATTTATAGCTCTCTGGAAATCTCCAATATTCAAGTAGGCTTTGCCAAGATTACCGTGCGCATTTCCTTCTTCTAATTTTTCTCCCACTTCTCTAGCAATTTTGAGATGTTGTTCACTGTAGTCTATGGATGTTTGGAAATCTCCTGTATTCAAATAGGTGCTGCCAAGATTACCGTACGCTTTTCCCTCTCCTGCCCTGTCTCCTACCTTTCTAACAGTTTTAAGGAATAGTTCATGGTAGTCTATAGCTTTCTGGAAATCTCCAAGAATATTATAGGCAATACCAAGATTACAGTACGCTCTTCCTTGTGAAACCTCGTCTCCCAGTTCTCTGGCAATTTTGAGGTCTTGTTCATGGTAGTCTTTGGCTTTCTTAACATCTCCAAAACTAAGATAGACGTTGCCAAGATTACAGTACGCTGTGCCTTCACCTGCCCTGTCCCCCATTTCTTTGACAATTTGAAGCTCTAGGTCAAAGTAGTCCTTTGCTTTCTGGAAATCTCCTAGACTACGATAGGCGTTGCCAAGACTACAGTACGCTTTTCCTTCTCCTGCCCTGTCTCCTACTTCTTTGGCAATTTTAAGGTGTCGTTCACCGTAGTCTATGGCTTTCTGGAAATCTCCAAGACTGTCATAGGCGTTGCTAAGATTACAGCATGCTTGTCCTTCTTCTGCCCTGTTTCCCAGTTCTGTGGCAATTTTAAGGTGTTGCTCGAAGCAGGTTTTGGCTTTTTGAAAATCTCCAAGATTGTGATAGGTAATGCCAAGACTACAGTACACTGTCCCTCCTGCTACCCTGTCTTTCACTTCTTCGCTAAGATTAAGGTGCCGCTCAAGGTAGAATTTGGCTTTCTGAAAATCGTTAATACGGTAATAAACATAACCAAGCTTCATGCACGCTGCTCCTTCTTCTGCCCTGTTTCCTACTTCTCTGGTGAGTCTGATGCATTGTTCAAAGTAGTCTATGGCTTTCTGAATGTCCCCAAGACTGCGATAGGCGCAGCCGAGATTGGTATATGCCATTACTTCTCCTGCTCTGTCATTCACTTCTCTGGTAATTTTCAGATATCGTTCAAAGTAGTCTACTGCTTTCTGGATATCTCCAAGACTGTCATAGGCTTTTCCAAAATTATTGTACGTTCTTCCTTCTCCTTTTCGGTCTCCTACTTGCCTGCAAATTTTGAGGTCTTGTTCAAAGTAGTCTATGGCTTTCTGGATATCTCCAAGACCGAGATAAGCGCAGCCAAGATTACCAAGCGCCTTTCCTTCTTTCTTTTTATCCTGTTCTTCCCTCGCAAGTTTGAGGTGTTGTTTATGGAAGTCAATTGCTTTATGAAAATCTCCAAGACCGTAGTAAATGATGCCAAGACTATTGTATGCATATCCTTCATTTTCCGTGTCTCCCATTTGTACCGAAATTTTGAGGCCTTCTTTGTGGTACTCTATGGCTTTATCGAAATCTCCATATCCGTCATAAGCCTTAGCAAGGTTTCTGCATGCCTGTCCTTCCCCTTTCCTGTCTCCCAGTTCTTGGACAATTTTGAGGTGTTGTTCATGGTAGTCTATAGCTTTCTGGAACTCCCCAAGACTCTCATAGGTGTAGCCAAGTAAACAGCATGCGCCTCCTTCTTCATTCCTGTTTCCTACTTCTCTGGCAATTTTGAGATATCGTTCATGGTTGTCTATGGCTTTCTGGAAATCTCCAAGACGGTGATAGGCGATGCCAAGATGAGCGTATGCACCTCCTTCTAATTCCTTATCTCCCTCTTCTCTAGCAATTTTGAGGTAACGCTCATAGCTGTGAATATCGCAAATATTACCATACGTTGCTCGTTCCTCTGTCATGTCTCCAACGCCTTTAGCATGGGAGTCCATGGTCTTTTGGAATTCAAGGTCGTTGTAGGTGTTTCCTAGATTACAATGCGCTTCTCCTTCTTCTTTTCCAGCCATTTCAACACTTACTGGCCAAGAAGATATGCTGCTCCATGAAAAGGATAGATGATGTTGGGCCACAAAACTTTTCAGGCCTTTCGAGAAACGGGCTTCTGAACCGTGAGAAAACAGGGAGTGATTCTGAAAGCTTGGCTCGTCTCCGCACGATTCTGGCAATGTAAAGGAGGAAAACATCAATTACGATTATTCTGTAGAACCAGCACCCACTGAATTTGAGAAAGTCAATTACTAAGGGCAGCTTGCCCTAGAGTAGGAAGAAATGCACGCTTTACCGAGTCGTATTTTCTGCAGTTTGTGCCGAGGCTGGTAGGTTTACGTACGTACTGACCTTGATTGCATTTGGTTATAATGAAAAAAAAAAACAAACAAAACAGGCAGGACAATCGTGAGTCAGCACCAATTTCACCTGCCTTCTATCCACGCTCGAGTGCTCATTTATGCCCAATCCAAGTTTAGACAAGACGCTACGGTGCGTACACTTCGGCGTCGTGGTTGTGGAACTGATTAATTGTAATGCGGAGGAATAGTAAGAAATGAAATATGGTAAGAGTAAGGTGTTAATTTGTGAAATTATGGAATTTGTCAGGACATTCTGAAAAGAGCAACATCCAAGAGGCCTACTTGCCAAAAACTAGCATTTCGAGACAACTTGTCTCTGAGATACTAGCCCAGTTATGCTCTGATGACTCCATACAAATCCTTCTAAATTTGACGTGGGTCTAAACGTTTAGACCTAGGTCAAATATGAGGTTACTGGCGGTAAATAGCAAGTCTAACAAAAAAAAAAAACAGTGAAAAAAAGAATTCTCTATTTTTCTTAATCACATCAAAAACAGCATAGCAGTCTCATGTACTGATTAAAGATATGTAAGGCATGGGTAAGGAGACAATTACGTTGAGCATGGAATTGGCTAAAACTCAATGTTACGAGTTCGAATGTTTTGAGGATAATTATTCACTGACTATCAGCACGCAGGGATGTCGGATTAACTCAAGGAAGTTTAATACCAAAGAAACAGCCTTTACAGAGCTTTAAAACACAGCATCTGCCAACACAAACTTGACTTGAACTTAAGTAAAACTTAACAGCCTCTGCCAATAATAACAAACTCTCACTTGAACTTCAGGTATCTTACGGCTTCCGCCAACTTGTAAACACAGAACTTGAAATTCGACCTTCGTCACACTTGACTGAACACAGCAGTCCAGCTCGTGGGAAAACTTAGCTCGTCAAAAGAACTCGCTTGGAACTTGCATACCGTTTAACATGAGGTTCTAGAAAATACTAAACAGGCGAATAGTAGTAGCTTTTCGACATATTTTATGATTTCGGTAACGGATGTAAATCTGCTGACTCCTGCTGAAATGTAAACATGCCCTAATTAATTATTCATGAATAATCCAAAAACGTAGAGAACGTTCGAGAACGTCACGCAACGCATGAAAGCAATTTTACTTCGTAACACTCAACAAAGACAAAATGTCTTCGTGCAGCCTTTTGTAACTTTAAATTCATCATAAAACAGTTCGAAAGGAGCTCTTACTCGTGAAATGCTTTTCAACACTGGAAGAGAAATTTCGTGTCTCTGCGTTGCCACGTAATATCCTCTATTTATTCCTCGAGTAAATTAAAGACTAAACTCGAAGTGATCTCAAGATATCACGAAGTATTCCTGTCTCGTTTCGTGAAATAGCCGAAACAAGCCTAAAAGTCACGAACTTGCACGCCCAATCTTGTCCCGAAACTAGTGCATCATTTCATAACTATTTTTCATGTTTCGAACTACCCTGGGTGGCAGTAGCGCAGTCGGCTAATTCCTCAACTTAGAGTCTCCTCTGATCTGACGGGTCACACAGGTGAGTCGGTTCAAAGCCCTGGAAAGCCAAAATAATAATTCTTTCTTCCTCGAAAAAGTTAAAGGAAAGATCAAAGAAATCGGACTGATCTCGAAATATCTCGAACTAATTTGGCTCTCACCTCGTCAAATAGCCGAATAAAACCGAAAACCTACAGATCTGCGTGCCCAATCTTGTCAAAAAAATGGCAACTTTGATACATTCCTGAGTGTCGCGAATCCTTTACTTCGCGCTCCGCCGAAGTAATAAAGATTTGCTTTTATTGTACTTTATGCACAGCGAAATATCAGAGTATACAGTTTTCAGTTCAACTAAGTTTTAGTTCTAAATGAGCTCGTTATCATGTACTTTTTACCATCTTAAACGGACTGCTGTCCTTTATTATAAAACATTGAATTGTTACTTTATTGTTATGTATCTCAGCTGATGATTAAGATCTAATGTTAAGTTCTCTATGCCATAACTTTTATTATCAATGTGAATAGGGGTTCATGCAGTAAAAACCCTCGTTGCTTGTCAAATGTTCGCTTGCTTTTGATTTAGTATATCAATTTAATTATTTTCATTGCTGAAATTAAAAACTGTCACATTCTTTGTAGTTCGTGGATTTTTGAAAAAGTTGTGTCCGCTTATGCCTCCCTATCGATCACTACAGATCATTCTTGCCACTTATAAATTACAACACTAACAAAAATTCGGAGATTTCACCTCGTCCAGCTATTGTCAATGACATCCCCTTGTATTCCTACAATTAATATAGATTACTTTATGACGCTGTTGTGTAAGGTGATCAGCTTTGAGCAGAGACGAAATATACCGTGGCATGGTTAATACAGACATGCCATGACGTATGTATTATCTGGGACTCACTGGGTGTCGGTATTAAGTTGTCTCTCTGGAAAAAAGTCACGGACACATGATATATTTGGCATGAAGCATAAAGGGGACAAAGTGGAGGAAGGGACAGGAACAATGACTGAAGCAAAATGCCAAGGAAGTGAAACGCGTTGAGTAGGAGGCAGAAAATTAATCAAAGAACTACAAACACGGGAATGAATGATAGACGTATCAAAATCAAATGTGTCGTGCGTTCTCTTTTGAGTAGTCTACTATGTTAAAACTTAACCCCGTCGGTGGATAGGTAAGGATAGTTTAGGGATAGGTAAATCATTGATATGCATAAGTGCCTAGTCTATGACGTCAACTCGGAAAGAAGTGCGTTCCTCCATACTAATTAAGTGCCTAGTCACTGCCTTCCTGCATATTAATTATGTGCCTAGTCAGTGTCTTGCTAGCAGGGTAAAAATGCCTTCCTGCATACTGATTCGGTATAGGTTTACTATTGAGCGTCTCTCTACTTCAATAGAAACAATAGGCTTGCCTAGACTTACCCGGTAAGTAACTTGAGCCTGGTTTTCGGACCGTCTATTAAAAGGAAAATAGGAGCGATCACCTAGCAACGCGAGAAACGGCTTCCTATATCTTATTTAGCGCTAAAACTCGGATATATAAACAAAACACACTCACATATACACAAATTGGAGCTGAAAACGCTTCATTTCAAGTTTGTCTGACTATTACAGAACCGTTTTGTCCCATCTATCTCGAGGAAATGAAAAACTATTAAAGTCTCAGCGTTTCACGCACCGTTAGTCAGTTAATTATGCGAGTTCACAAGCCCACCGTTGCATACAAATTAGTTCTACAGGAAAAACCCCAAGAGAGAACCTTGACTTACTATTATAAAAACATAAAATAACTTAACAAAGATCACTTGAAACACGCGACTCATAATTGCTAGCAATAAAATCAAACACGAGATACCGTTTTAAAAACCAATAACAAAAAGAGTCCAATACACAGCGATTTGAAAGAAAAAGGAATGAAAATTAATCCTTTGACTGACTATTACAAATCCGTTTTTTTCCGTTCTATTTCGAGGAATAGTAAATAATCCTTCCGTGTCTACAAAATTTCCCTATGGCCTCTAAGCCAAGAGTTCGACTTTCTTTGTTTCTTTCGGTTTGTCTTGTTCTTTGTAGTTGATCTTTTAGCTTTTGCTTTAAAAGAAGCTTCATTTCTTCGTGATCTTGACAGTTCGTACACTGTTTCTTGTGTCTGCACTGGATTGCGAGTACTAGTTGAGTGATTTTTTCCGGAATTATCCGCTTCACTTTCGTAAATGACGACTTTAACTTTAGGCTGTAGTTTCGCCTCTTGTAAATACTATCTTCGCTGTATGCATGTGGTCTAACTGATGAACATCCGCGAGATGGTTAGCTAATCTGACAAGGTACTTCGCCCCGCACGATGAAATCGGACAGTTTCTGCAAACTCTCTTGTAAACCATGTTGACAGTTCGATGACTGAATACAAATGACATCTTCATCGCAAATAGTCAGGTTATATAGACTGTCAGAAAGGCCAAACACAGGCCAGAAAGGCCATAACAGGCCTGAAAGGCCAAAACCAGGCCAAAAGGGACAAAAGGAGACAAACGGGCCATTTCTAGTCATGTGTCTTTATTTTTTCTCAGACACACGCGTGGGTGTCGCGCGTCGCTAGTCACGCAACAGCTCTCAACATTGGAATCATCATCTTTATTAAGTGTAATCACAAATAACAGTGCCTAATTAGAAAAGTTTTGACCGTGAATTAGTAACTGGTTTTTCAAATTTCAGATTTTTTTTATTTATTGTACAAGTTTACTATTATTGTTATTATTTTCAAGTCAGCAATAAAACATTCTTAAAGTTTGGTTGTTTACAGTTTTTATTGAAACGCAACAATACAAAGGTCCAGGAAAAAATAATTCTATAACATTCATAGTTGGACTAGTCTTCATCTTGTGGAATGGGCTGCTTTTGATACAGTCGATTGAGTAAGAATTTTCGCTTATCGATCGCTAGTTCTGTCGATTCCAACCAATCGAATCCTTCTGTATCTATCAGTTCTTTTTGGGTTTCAATCACTTTTTTGAAGGTGGGGTCTTTTTTCATTGCACGCATCCACTCTAGATTCTCTAAGAGTACTTTTCTTAGCTCTTTTCTGTAAACAGGAAGAAAAGCGTTCTCGGCTTTCACGCGGGCCACATTTTCTGAATCTCCGTCCCCTTCATACTCATTGATCAATGGGTTGAGCTGGGTCTTACGGCGTTTCTCGGCTTCATCAAGAATGTGTAACCAAGGCGCTAAGTTTCCTACTTCTTCTTGGGAAGACTCCGTTCCTTGGCTAGAGACTTCGCTTTCTTAGGATCGAGAAATCGCTACAGCCTAAAGTTAAAGTCGTCATTTACGAAAGTGAAGCGGATAATTCCGGAAAAAATCACTCAACTAGGACTCGCAATCCAGTGCAGACACAAGAAACAGTGTACGAACTGTCAAGATCACGAAGAAATGAAGCTTCTTTTAAAGCAAAAGCTAAAAGAACAACTACAAAGAACAAGACAAACCGAAAGAAACAAAGAAAGTCGAACTCTTGGCTTAGAGGCCATAGGGAAATTGTGTAGACACGGAAGGATTATTTATTATTCCTCGAAATAGAACGGAAAAAACGGATTTGTAATAGTCAGTCAAAGGATTAATTTTCATTCCTTTTTCTTTCAAATCGCTGTGTATTGGACTCTTTTTGTTATTGGTTTTTAAAACGGTATCTCGTGTTTGATTTTATTGCTAGCAATTATGAGTCGCGTGTTTCAAGTGATCTTTGTTAAGTTATTTTATGTTTTTATAATAGTAAGTCAAGGTTCTCTCTTGGGGTTTTTCCTGTAGAACTAATTTGTATGCAACGGTGGGCTTGTGAACTCGCATAATTAACTGACTAACGGTGCGTGAAACGCTGAGACTAGTAGTTTTTCATTTCCTCGAGATAGATGGGACAAAACGGTTCTGTAATAGTCAGACAAACTTGAAATAAAGCGTTTTCAGCTCCAATTTGTGTATATGTGAGTGTGTTTTGTTTATATATCCGAGTTTTAGCGCTAAATAAGATATAGGAAGCCGTTTCTCGCGTTGCTAGGTGATCGCTCCTATTTTCCTTTTAATAGACGGTCCGAAAACCAGGCTCAAGTTACTTACAGGGCAAGTCTAGGCAAGCCTATTGTTTCTATTGAAGTAGAGAGACGCTCATTAGTAAACCTATACTGAATAAGTATGCAGGAAGGCATTTTTACGCTGCTAGTAAGACACTGACTAGGCACATAATTAATATGCAGGAAGGCAGTGACTAGGCTCTTAATTAGTATGGAGGAACGCACTTCTTTCCGAGGTGACGTCATAGACTAGGCACTTATGCATATTAATGATTTACCTATCCCTAAACTATCCTTACCTATCCACCGACGGGGTTAAGTTTCAACATAGTAGACTACTCTTGGAACACAGAAAAGTGTCTGTTGTCCACATTACCAGCGTGCGTACTAAGCAGGTTAATTTCAAAGAAAACACATGAGCTTTTTATATATGGGTGTCCTAGGGAGCGGGTGTCCGTAGAGCGGGGTACCACTGTATTGACTTGCACATAATTATTCATAACCATTTTTGCGTTTTGAAAAAACTAAATGGTTCAGTATAATGCATTACTTAGTTGCACGATTCTGCTGACAATACAGTGTGCCATAAATTCACCATAATGGAGGAAGTGTTGTCCAGTGGAAATTATGTTCACTATCACGATTTACTTGGCGTCAAAAAACACAGGTTGTACAGAGGCGTCTAGATTATTGGCTTATAAGCGACAGTTTGCAAAATGAGATAATTTCAGATTAAAAACAATCTTCAATGAAAACAGACCATTCGGCGATAACCCTTTCAATTAACGGGTTAGATGAAACTGAGAGAGGACGGGATTCCTGGAAATTCAATTCGAACTTAGTAAATGACTCGGACTACTGTGTAGTTCAACTACTGAATATGTGAATTGGTTAGAGGAATTTAAAGAGGTTCAGGATAAGCGTGTTTTATGGGATTTAATTAAATACAAAATAAGACAGCGAACAATCACATACAGTAAAGGTAAACCCCTTGAAAGAAGAGCAAAACTAAAAAAGGTGGAAGATAAACTGAAGGAATGTACAGAAAAACGTAATATCGATCCAAATAGTGGAAATCTCGAGGAACTGGAGTGTCTTCAAACAGAATATGATCAATTATACGATTACATTACACAAGGGCAACCATTCACTCGAGGGCAACGTGGTATGAAATGGATGAGAAAAACAACAAATATTTTTAATTTGAATTTGGAAAATTCAAATAAAACGAAAAGCAGTGCGCGCAAAATCTTAACAAGGGATGGAGCATTAACTAGCGACCCAAAAAAGATTATGAATGAATTGGAATTATATTATTCTAATCTCTATGATGGTAGCAGACACGCAGACTATTTCCCTATTTCCTCGTTTATAAATGATCTCAAAAAAGATCTATCTCCCTATTTCCTCCTTTATAAATGATCTCACCGATGTTCCATATTTAGCGGAGGAGGAAAGGAACGTTTGCGAGGGTATCCTTAGATATGATGAATGCTGTAATGTATTACAGACGTTCCAAAAGAATAAATCGCCAGGGAACGATGGTTTAACAGCCGAGTTTTACTTAGCCTTTTGGCCCTTGCTTGGAAAGTTGGTAGTTGATAGTCTGAACTATGCTTTCGAATACGGTGAACTATCAAACTCACAGAAACAGGTTGTTATCACCTTAATTGGAAAGAAAGGAAAAGGCAAAAGGTTGGTAAAAAAAATGGCGTCCAATATGTCTTATAAATGTTGATGCTAAACTGGCTTCTAAAACTTTGGCAGAGCGTTTGCAAAAGGTGCTTCCTGAAATAATTCATTTTAATGAAAACGCGTTTGTAAAGGGGAGAACAATTTTTGAATCGATGATGTAATTGAATATGCTAGGTACAAACTAAGATATTCCTGGGATTCTAGTAGCTATAGACTTTGAAAAAGCTTTCGACTCGCTCAATCTTAAATTTCCTTTAAGAGTATTACATGCATTTAACTTTGGTCCTTCTTTCACTAAGTGGATACGGGTCTTATATGACAACGCCTCTAGCTATGTAATGAACAACGGTTATACAACAGGGCCTTTTGCACTAAGTAGGGGAGTAAGGCAGGGAAATCCCCTCTCTCCCTATCTGTTTATAATAGCTTTGGAGACCTTAGCTATAAAGATAAGAGACAATGATAGCATTAAGGGCATTACGATACGAGACGAACCTGTTAAACTTTCACTTTTCGCTAATGATATGACCTGCTTTATCAAAGATAGCAGTTCATATACAAACCTATTCGTTACGCTGAAGACTTTTGGAGAATGTTCTGGTTTAAAAATAAATGATGAAAAAACCGAAGCCTTAGCTTTAGGAAGTAGTAGACCTCTTTGGGAGCTGAGGGGCATTCTGATTTGCCAAATCTTTTTAACACTATTAAAATTCTAGGCCCTTAGTTTGGCTATGACGCTAAACGATAAGATGAATTGAATTTTGGGAATACTTTGAAATCAATTAAGAAGACGATCAATTTGTGGAAATGGCGTGGTCTTTCTCTCTTAGGTAGAATACAAATTATAAAAACCTTTGGCATCCCCAAGCTTATGTTTAGAGCGTCGGTGTTGCCAATTTCTAAAGACCTTATCAAAGAAGCCGACTCCCTTTTTTACTATTTTATCTGGAATGGTTAAGACAAGGTAAAACGAAATGTGATGATATCGGAAGTTGAGAGGGGTGCCTTAAGTATGCTCGATATTGATTCTATGGTTCGCACTAGACGATTATATGTATAAAAAAAATATTTGGAAGACTATAAAAGTCCGTGGAAAGCTTTTTTAAATGAGATTCTTATTCCCTGTTGGTGGGAAGCTCATATTGCATTGTAACTCAGTTTGATACTTCTAAATTAAGTATTTATCTACCAAGTCTTTACAAGCAATGTTTCGATGCGTGGGCAGAAGTAAACGCAAAAACGCCCAGCTCGCGAGGTTATTTGGTCTTCTCCGCATTAATAAGGGGCGCTTTCCATTCAACAAAAATTCGGGTTTGAAATTTCGGAAACTTCACGTGGTTAATGGGACGGTACATTCCGGTTGGCACAGACCCGACCCAAGCCACCGCGCGTTTTGTTATTGTGGCTTCGCATCACAATCATAATTACGCTCTAAAAGAGAAAAGTAAATACTGTTTATATCCTAAAGAACACTCGACTGTCGAAAAGGGGCGGCGGAAAACTAAAGGTGGAGGAATCCTATTTCGTGTAGAAAGCCTATGAATGCAAGTGAAGGTAAAAAATTCTTGTGAATTGAAGCGATACGTTTCTCAGAATATTCGAACGATTCGAAGCAATTCCTGGAACTGTACGGTAAATAAATTCGGTGTTTTAGCCAATTTGTATTCAGCCAGGCTTTGTTGTGTTCATTTCAGCTTAATTGATAAATTGCTTTAGTTAAATATCGTCAACAGGTTTCAGACAAATAATACGCTGATTCTCACGGACTTTTATACAATTGTAGCTTGATTACACACGCTTTTTTTCACCTACGTGTCGTGTTGCGTCAGTTATTTGACACTGTTAATGGCAAATATCAAAAATCGAAAAAAATTGCAACTGATTCAAACTATTTGAGATGTCATGCTTTACTCACAGCACTTCACTTTCCATTGGGAACTACTTGGTCTTGTAAGCAGGATAGAAAAGAGCGGTACTGGGGACAACAATTTTTGGAAATGGAAAGGGACATTTCGGTCCGACCGAACGAAATGACCAGACCGGTCACCGTGGAACACCTTCAAAGCTGGTCCCGAATATTCCGGTCGGACCAAACCGAAATGGTCCGTTCCATTTGATGAATCAACCGAAATTTCCGGACTTTTGGGTTGAATGGAAAGCGCCCAAGAAGTCTGTGTATCGTAGAGATATTGCAGTTCTAGGGTTTAAAAATTTGCGACTTATTTTCAATCCTGATCAAGGTTTCTTCATTATGGGTATTATTAACGTTATGCCTACCAGCTGACGCTTGACAATTAAGGGGCAGTCTCCCTAAAAGCGTTCCACTCGATTTCGGACTCGACAAAGCTTTTGCCTTATATTTTTGCCATCAATACTACTATCCATCTTAATAACGAGATCTCCATATTTCTTCACATGATACGAAAGCCGATATTAAGTTCATCTTCCATAGTGTACGTTTAGGGTTGTCCAGCTCCGCAAATATTCTCCAAATAGCAGATGTCGCCCTTCGAGTTGTCTTCTTGCTGTTCTTGCCATGTTTTTAGCTATTTTTTCGCCTAGTTCTTACTCTTGAAACGAGTGAATTGTCGGCCATTTTTCAAGTTCACAACCAAAACAACTCAACCTCGTCCCCAGGTCTTCTCGGTTAACGGTGCATTAACCTGTAAGAACGCTCCATTTTTGACGTCATTTCCTCGCCAAACACAAAATTCTTCCAAATTTGGTCATCAGTAACTGGTTATGGTGAATTAACCGTGTGCTTTTAGCCAATCAGAATCGGGGAAATATTTTGAATGAATAATAACGATCGTTTAAAAGTACTTCGGGTCATCAAATCCCAGACTATTTGCACTCATTTGGAAGCATATTGCCTCTTCTTACTGTTCCAATACCATTTAGCCATTATCTTTCGGTAATCAGCAAAAACTGGTCGTCTTTATTTCACTAATCCAATTAAGAAAGCAAAATGCAGGAATAATAAATGCCTCAAAATCATCAGAAAATTCTCCAAAGTGGCACCTGAGTCAGACCTAAAAACATGTTTTAGTTAAAGATTAATAGCCATTTTGTCAAGTTATACAATAAAATTTGTGGCACATCGCGATTCAAAATTGAAGGTTTCAACTCAAATTTAGTCAAATGTTTAATCTGCGTTGCGTGACAGTACCGGCCGCTGTCACAGCAAAATCCTCAGTTATTCAAATACTTGCCACTTTTAAGTAAGATATGCTTCATTTTCCCTCCAAAACTATATTAAAATTCCCTTTTTCCCTTTGCCAATGATATACATTGTTCAAAAATTAGTTCAGCAAGTAAAATATACCTTTCCAAGTTTCATTTAATTTCCCACTGCCCCGAACATTCGCGTTATTTTAAAGTCTATTATGTGAAGACGGAAAAATATCGTTTCAGAACCAAACCTCTTCTAGTTTAAAATGTGGCCCAGTCTGAAAAAGCTGTACTGACCAGAAGTTACTCCGATCCATCACATTTTGAAATCGAACGTTAGAAGAAAACTATATTTCCCACTACTTAAATAAATATGCGCGAACAGGTCAGAAAATGTTTCACTAGTACTTCGCCCCATGTAAGGGTATCCGAATTCAAGAATCTGGGAAATTCTTGCTTGTAGAATCCAAAATCCGGGACAATTTTGCTCCTGTATCCGGAAACCAAGGCTTTGGAATCCAGAATAGAGCGCAAGTACTCCGAAATGCCACTAAGGCATGGAATCCACAATCCACGTTCCACTGAAAAAGACTGGAGTCCAGCACCCGGAATCCACAATTCACGGAATGGGATCCAGAAACCAAGACTGTCTTGTATTCCTTAACATGGGGCGATAGTATTGGACTGAGAACGGCAAGTTACTATAATGCAGAGCGCCATTAACTTTGTTCAGGAAAAATAAAGTAACAAACCTAATCCCTCACTTCAGGGAAAGTGGTTTCAAGTTATGGACTTGGCTTCATTATCATAAACAAAACGATTCCGTGCTTAGTTGTATTATTGTAGACAAAACGAAATTCTATAGTTTATGTGCTGGGACCTTGTGACTCATGTCGGAAGAGGTTAACGCGAACTTTTTCAGGAGCATCAACTCTTTGATTTTTCACAAGCTATAGCGGCAAAAAGACCGTGTGTTGCTACAATTACCGAACGACGATAAGATTGTTACAAACAATTTTCCAGCCATTTCAGAAGACCGAAAAGTCAAATGGCTGTTTAGTTCGAGCTGAATACTTAACAACGATTCTCTATAAACAAGCTTCTCATTCGCGGCATGACCTTTCAAGAATATTTTTAATTCTATCAAGTATTGAAGTATTTTCATTTTCATTAAAAGAAAAATTTCATAGATTAATTTCATTGCAGGAAAGGGAAAGTTATAAGGTTTATAATTGTTCAAGAAATGAGATGATTTGTGCCAACAGTTTTAAACTTAGACCAATTTCCTTTCATAACATATAAACATGATTATCACACAACCAACCTGATCACAGCTGTCAGACCAGAAAATTTCGAGTCTACATACAATGGTATTGTCAAATCACTCCAGTTTCAAAAGTTGATACATTTGTGTTAATTTGTGTTGGTGCTAATTGTTCTAGGAGAATTTAAAATGTTCCAACATGAAAAATGTATTTTGTTAAAATACCAACCTCCACGTAACTGTTGTTCCTGGTGGTCGCTTGGTTTGCCCAATGAAATGCAATCAAATAATCTACGAGGGAGAACGTGTAGAACAATAAGCTATACACATCTTTCAAATACGAAAAAGTAAATTCCACTTCCCGACTGAAAAAACAAAAGCAACCTAATCACTGTTGAATAGTCGACAATCGACTCTTTTGCACAAACGAAGATGAACTGCGAAGTCTTGTTACGTGGGCAAATGTCACGTGATCTTGCACAATTTACTTCCCGGTCAGTTCATGATGCATTGACGACATTGGGACTACTGTAACTACAAGAATTGATTTCGTTATTGCTTTCTTATAAAATAACTGTCATCATGTAATCAGAAACTTAAGCGAGCGAGTAACGGCAAAGTTCATTGTTTTTTTTCCTTTAGTGAACGTTTGGTTGTCCGTGTCCGCCATACATTCATCCGTCCGGCTCAGTTCACTTAAGTTTTAGTAAGTATTCTTCAAACACATGCTGACCTCTCTTTTAGTTTCTTGCGTGTTTTTTCCTACCCGTCAGTTCCTTACACACTGTTTTAATTTTTGTCGTCTGGCGCTGAAAGTACTAACAATCAGGTTTACAGCTGTTCAATATAAATGGCACTCAAAGTGCACTTCCTCTTAGATCACTGGGTTTGTCTTTTCTACCAACGCTGTTCATTGCCATAAAAATTTGAGACGATTACATACAGTCCATGATTTCTAATAAGAAAGGAGCACTTCGAAAATCGATTACATAACAAACAAAACCACTGGCTTCGGCAAATATTGAATGGCGGATATTTCTGACTCCTTTTGCGGAAAACCAAAACAGCTCTAGGTTGTAGTCCTTTAATGGTCTTTGGTGAATTTTACCATTAAACAGTTCCCCTGGTCTCTCGTTTGCTCAATAAAAGTTTGGGAAACTCGAGCGGCAAAGCAGCGACATTAAGAGGTGCAAACCTGACCATGAAGTGCGCCATTAACTTTGTTCAGGAAAAATAAAGTAGCAAACCTGATCGCTCGTTTCGGGGAAAGTGATTTCAAGTTATGGACTTGGCTCCATTATCATGAACAAAACAATTCCGTGCTTGGTTATATTTTTGTAGACAAAACGAAATTCTATAGTTTATGTGCTGGGACCTTGTGACTCATGTCGGAAGAGGTTAAAACGAATTTTTTTAGGAGCATCAACTCTTTGATTTTTCACAAGCTATAGCGGAAAAAAGTCCGCGTGTTGGTATTACCGAACGACGATAAGATTGTTACAAACAATTTTCCAGCCATTTCAGAAGACCGAAATGTCAAATGACTGTTTAGTTCGAGCTGAATACTTAAGAACGATTCTCTATAAACAAGCTTCTCGCCCGCGGTATGACCTTCCAAGAATTTTTTTAATTCTATCACCTATTAAAGTATTGTCATTTTCATTAAAAGAAAAATTTTAAAGATTAATTTCATTGCAGGAAAGGGAAAGTTATAAGGTTTATAATTGTTCAAGAAATGAGATGATTTGTGCCAACAGTTTTAAACTTAAACGAATTTCCTTTCCTAACATATAAACATGATTATCACACAACCAACCTTATCACAGCTGTCAGGCCAGAAAATTTCGAGTCTACATGCAATGGTATTGTCAAATCACTCCAGTTTCAAAAGTTGATACATTTGTGTTAATTTGTGTTAGTGCTAATTGTTTTAGGAGAATTTAAAATGTTCCAACATGAAAAATGTATTTTGTTAAAATACCAACCTCCGCGTAACTGTTGTTCCTGGTGGTCGCTTGGTTTGCCCAATGAAATGCAATCAAATAATCTACGAGGGAGAACGTGTAGAACAATAAGCTATACACATCTTTCAAATACGAAAAAGTAAATTCCACTTCCCGACTGAAAAAACAAAAGCAACCTAATAACTGTTGAATAGTCGACAATCGACTCTTTTTCACAAACGAAGATGAACTGAGAAGTCTTGTTACGTGGGCAAATGTCACGTGATCTTGCACAATTTACTTCCCGGTCAGTTCATGATGCATTGACGACATTGGGACTACTGTAACTACAAGAATTCATTTCGTTATTGCTTTCTTATAAAATAACTGTCATCATGTAATCAGTAACTTAAGCGAGCGAGTAACGGCAAAGTTCAAAGTTCAATGTTTTTTTTTTCCTTTAGTGAACGTTTGGTTGTCCGTGTCCGCCGTACATTCATCAGTCCGGCTCAGTTCACTTAAGTTTTAGTAAGTATTCTTCAAACACATGCTGACCTCTCTTTTAGTTTCTTCCAATGGCGTGTTTTTTCCTACCCATCAGTTTCTGACACACTGTTTTAATGTCGTCAGGCGCTGAACGTACTAATAATCAGGTTTACAGCTGTTAAATATAAATGGCACTCAAAGTTCATTTCCTCTTAGATCACTGGGTTTGTCTTTTCTACTAACGCTGTTCATTGCCGTAAAAATTTGAAATGCTTACATACAGTCCATAATTTCTAATAGGAAAGGAGCCCTTTCAAAAACGACTACAGTACATAACAAACAGAACCACTGGCTTCGCAAAGATCGAATGGCAGATATTTCTGATTTCTGAATTTTTTCAGGAGCGTCAACTCTTTGATTTTTCACAAGCTATAGCGGCAAAAAGTCCGTGTATTGCTATTACCGAACGACGATAAGTTTGTTACAAACAAATTTCTAGCCATTTCAGAAGACCGAAATGTCGAATTCCTGTTTAGTTTGAGCTGAATACTTAAGAAAGATTCTCTATAAACAAGCTTCTCACCCGTGGTATGACCTTTCAAGAATATTTTTAATTCTATCACGTATTGAGGTATTTTCAATTTCATTAAAAGAAAACTTTTAAAGATTAATTTCATTGCAGGAAAGGGAAAGTTATAAGGTTTGTAATTGTTCAAGAAATGAGATGATTTGTGCCTACAGTTTCAAACTTAGACGAATTTCCTTTCATAACATATAAACATGATTATCACACAACCAACCTGATCCAGCTGTCAGACTAGAAAATTTCGAGTCTACATGCAATGACATTATCAAATCACTCCAGTTTCAAAAGTTGATACATTTGTGTTAATTTGTGTTGGTGCTAATTGTTTTAGGAGAATTTAAAATGTTCCAACATGAAAAATGAATTTTGTGAAAATACCAACCTCCGCGTAACTGTTGTTCCTGGTGGTCGCGTAGTTTGCCCAATGAAATGCAATCAAATAATCTACGAGGGAGAAAGTGTAAAACAATAAGCTATACACATCTTTCAAATAAGAAAAAGTAAATTCCACATCACGACTGAAAAAACAAAAGCAACCTAATCACTGTTGAATAGTCGACAATCGACTCCTTTCACAAACGAAGATGAACTGAGAAGTCTTGTTACGTGGGCAAATGTCACGTGATCTTGCACAATTTACTTCCCGGTCAGTTGATCATGCATTGACGACATTGGGACTACTGTAACTACAAGAATTCATTTCGTTATTCCTTTCTTATAAAATAACTATCATCATGTAATCAGTAACTTAAGCGAGTGAGTAACGGCAAAGTTCAATGTTTTTTTTTCCTTTAGTGAACGTTTGGTTGTCCGTGTGCGCTATACATTCATCAGTCCGGCTCAGTTCACTTAAGTTTTAGGAAGTATTCTTCAAACACATGCTGACCTCTCTTTTAGTTTCTTCCAATGGCGTGTTTTTTCCTACCGATCAGTTTCTGACACACTGTTTTAATGTCGTCAGGCGCTGAACGTACTAATAATCAGGTTTACAGCTGTTAAATATAAATGGCACTCAAAGTTCATTTCCTCTTAGATCACTGGGTTTGTCTTTTCTACCAACGCTGTTCATTGCCGTAAAAATTTGAAACGATTACATACAGTCCATGATTTCTAATAGGGAAGGAGCCCTTCGAAAATCGATTACATAACAAACAGAACCACTGGCTTCGGCAAAGATCGAATGGCAGATATTTCTGACTCCTTTTGCGGAAAAACAAAAGAGCGCTAACTTGCAGTCATTGATCTTTTAATGGTCTTTGGTGAATTTTACCATTAAACAGTTCCCCTGGTCTCTTGTTTGCTCAGTAAAACTTTGTGAAAATCGAGCGGCAAAGCAGCGACATTAAGAGGTGCAAACCTGACCATGCAGAGCGCCATTAAGTCTGTTGAGGAAAAACAAAGTAGCAAACCTAATCGCTTATTTCAAGGAAAGTGGTTTAAGTTATGGACTTGACTCCATTATCATGAACAAAACGATTCCGTGGTTGGTTATATTTTCTTAGACAAAACGAAGTTCTATAGTTTACGTGCTGGGACCATGTGACTCATGTCGGAAGAGGTTAACGCGAATTTTTTTAGGAGCGTCAACTCTTTGATTTTTCACAAGCCATGGCGGCAAAAAGTCCGTGTATTGCTATTACAGGAACGACGATAAGATTGTTACAAACAATTTTCCAGCCATTTCAGAAGACCGAAATGTCAAATGGCTGTTTAGTTCGAGCTGAATACTTAAGAACGATTCTCTATAAACAAGCTTCTCACCCGCGGTATGACCTTTTAAGAATAGCTAAGAATATGTTTTATTCTATTACGTATTGAAGTATTTTCAGTTTCATTGAAACAAAATTTTCAAAGATTAATTTCATTGCAGGAAAGGGAAAGTCGTAAGGTTTATCCTTTGTTCAAGAAATGAGATGATTTGTACCTATTTTAAACTTAAGCGAGTTTCTTTTTATAACATTTTAACATGATTATCACACAACGTTGTTCAAGAAAGACTCGGCTCTGATTTGTTTTTTTTCCTCTAAACTTGGGTGGACTTACGAACGTACGTACGGACCAATAACATCGCGAAGTAATTGACCAATCAGATCAATAACCAGAGTATAACACCATCAACTGACGTGATACAACTCACTTTGAGTCTGAAGATGACTACTGCACAAGTTGTCGAAACGTCAGTCATTGTCAACAACAACAGTCCTACCTACTTTTTATAATTTATATTCGTACAAAAAACCTCCGAGAGGGGAGTGGGGTGGGCTTTAAAGGCTTTGACAAAAAAAATATGGGAGATTCTCGTGATTCTTGGTCACTGCAACCACCCTGACACCACATTGTTTGCTTCTTCCCAATGCTTAGGCTCGATTTCCGCTATTCTCCCTGTCCTACTCCTCTTTCCGGTGGAGGTACAGAGGCTCATTTCCCGAATGGCGGATGGTAATCGAGCCTACCTAATGCTGAACGTTAAAAATAGCCCATTTAGGCGATAGCATCATCGCAGCCTACGCTGACCGCAGTTTCAGATGAATGTAACCCCAAAATACTAGCTATGATCAAATGTTGTCATTGCCCAAATTGCAAATGGACTATTTTTTAGTCACGAAAATGTTCCATGTTTCTTCTGTCCAAGACTTAAGACCCCACCTCCTCCCCTCTCGGGTGTAAACACTCTCTAAACAAAAAAAAGAGAAGTCTAAAGACTAATACAAAGCTGAAACGTGTTTTAAAACGTTTCGAAAAAGTTTAAAATCACGCTTTGTTTTAGCTTTGCAATAATCTTTGGACTTCTCGGTTTTTTTTTTGCTTCGAATATTTTTAGCCAAAATGTCCTTTTATGTTCTCTTCTTCAAGCAGATTAGATCCCTCTTGAGTTCCAATTCCAATGTTGACAACCAGCTGGATCTTCGTGTATGGTTTTTGCAGTTTATTTTTTGATCACTCGCTAAACGGCTGCCTCCCTGCCATTCTTGACATTCTTCAGTCCTTTTATATGATTCTCTATATATAGAGAATACTTCATGGAAAGTGCTGGCGTGCGGTATTTACGCACGAGTTGTTTTTGTATCAGAAATCTCACTCGTTCGCTGCGCTCACTCGTTCGATTTCTGATAGAGAGCCGGGGAAACAACAGCGGAAAGGGATAAAAAGAACGAGACGTAAGCTTTTGTTGTGCTTTTTGTCGGAGCTACTTTGCCTTTCACTTAAGCTTAAGCTTATATTGAAACCGGCCATTTTACTTAAATTCACTCATTTTCAATTGTACATTGAGAACAAACAGTTAAGATTACTTATAGTTCTTGGATTACCTCATATCCTCACCGTCATTTATGTTTTTAACAAACGTTTTTACTAAAATGCTGATACTTCGTTTTCGTTGTCATTTTGCGGTAAGTGTGTAGCGGTAAATTTTAGCACTTTTGAAAGATTTAAAATAAAAAGGCCCCCCAAATGATGAACGTCTCAGTATGTATATAATAAACACAATACCACATGGAAAGTGCTTTGTACGGTATTTACGCACTCGTTATTTTTGTACCGTTTTCTTTATCGACAGTGAAACAAACGAAACTATTCTACTCCATTTCCGAAATGTTTTTCACTTTTTTAGCGAGAAATGCTCTTTGAGTACTAAAAAAACTTTTCTCGTTGAATGTGTGCGAAGCGGCGCTGCAAGCTGCAATAAAAGGCGGGAATTTTGGCGCGAAACTCACACACCTCTGTGGCTTCTGATTGGACGTATCATTTTTCTCACACGTGAAAAAACATCGTTCGCGATTCTGATTGGACGTATCATTTTTTTCACGTGTGAAAACCATCGTTCGCTCCTCTGATTGGCTAGAACTAATTTGCGTACGAAAATTTACGACATAGCTTTTGGTGAGTATTTCTCAGTATGTATATGATAAAAGTAGTTACGTCTCTAAAAGACACTTAGTACTGGTCCCAAAAGTGTCTTGCACCGAGTTGACTGTATCACAGTCGAACTCTAAGGGTTCCATTTCTTCAAGGAGAAAGAATGGCACATTTATATACCCGCTCATTATCTTAACAGTGCAGAATGGTATTAGGCCCGATTCAAACCTCGTGCTACTGCCGTGCTAAGCTGGCTCGACTGTAGCTCAACTGCAGTACGGCACCAGCACGACTTGGTTTCAGAAACCTTGCAAATAACATGAAAATAATATGAAAAAGAGCAAATGAAAACGTCCACGCTTCCCTCGTGCGTCGCGCTCACATTCCCCGCATCTACTTCACACGATTTCTATTTGAAGAGAAGTGAACAATTAGTTATTCCGTATGCCCGACGTATTCTTTTATTATTGGGCTTCCCGTGGGCCCCAATTATGGATTGGGTTTTCTCCGTCGAAAAAAAAAAACACAAAAAGGCGGACGGCTCACCCAGAAGGCGTTACGTGTCCCACTCCCTCTTCAATAGGGCCGATTCTTGCGGGGAGGGGACGGGCATTTCAGGTCGTCTGACGAACAGATTTGGAAGTCGATTTGGAACTAGCACAAAATTATTTCGTGGAGTTATTGGCCCTATATCTACGCCGAATGATTATCTAAATGCAGTATTCAATGATATTATTAGCCTGTGCGGGAGCTGAAAAAAAAAAACAATGCCCTCCCACAGTCCCCACGGGAAAATCTTTCTTTGCAATAAAGGAATATGCTATTTGTAGATCGCCCCATCAAACAGCAACATATTCACTTGCCATGGATAGTTAGAAGGGCTTTAAATGCAATATCCGACAGAAATAAAACTAAAAATTCATTCGCTTTGCGAGTTTTAAGAAACAGCAATTTACAGTTATTTAATAATATTTTAAACACCAAAATTGACCCTGTCACGTTTTATAAGCGTAGAACGATAATAATTTTTGCGTGTTTATTTGGTATAACCTTTCAATACTAAGCAAGCAATGAGACCATGCAATATGTAGATGATAATGTGCAATTACAAAGGTAAGACTTTGGGGGCCTGAGGGAGTAAAATTGCCTTGTTTTATCCTGGAAAATAGGAGTTTGATTACTGGTACTGGGAATTACAACAAGATATGAAATAAAGAAAAAAGCATCTGTATAAAGTGAAAGCTTAAATGTAATGTGATAATGAGAAAAATACATGAGAACAACCAAAGCCGGGGGCTTAAATGGCCTAAGGTCAGGAGAAAACGTGAAGGATTTACATGAATAAAAGAAGGCTTTAACTAATACACATTCTTATAAAAAGTTTCACAAACTAGAGGAACTGATAAACAGAATAGAAGGACTGCAAAGCCATTATGTACATTTTACCCTGATTTTCACTCAACTGCAAATTCAGTAGAACATAAACAACTTTCCGCCTTTTCAATTTCCTGCCAACTAATTTCATATACCCGGCAACTTGAAATCAGTGACAACCTTGTGGATCTAGCTTTTACGTCATCAGTGTATAAAAATGATTTATTAATTTGGATTTTTTGTTAAATTTGACTGTAAACACTTCTGGGAGTAAAAGGGCTAAGTCAAGAAACCATCAATGCTATACATGCATTAGACTTTTATTCTTTTTCTTTTTTTTTTTAAATCAAAAATTGTTTTAAGCTTTTAATTTTAATTATGCTAACTTATACTAAATATTTTTATATTGGAAGAGACCATTTTGACCCACCTTTACATTGGTGTGCTAGAGTTGCTGTTTTTTATCAAAAATTTTACTTCATCAGTTTTTTTGTACCTTACATGTAAATACTAATACTGAATTTGACCCATTTGAAAAGTTTTTGTATCTTTGTATTTAAACTTTACTTAGGTGTTGTAATATTCTTCCTTTTTTCAAGTACAGTGCCATTCAAAAGTTTTGCCGCACTGCTGTGGATCCTCAGACAATTGTTAATTCCCCCCATGTGTAATGACAGAGATGCTAACACATAAATAAATCACGTTATATTTAGAAAATTCAGTTTAGAAAATCAGTTTGTTTTGTTCTCTAAGACCTTGTAAAATTACTCTTTTCGGGGCAACACTTAAAGAACGCGATTCTTATTTATTTAGCATACCTGGTGATTTTCAAGGGATTTGAAATGTGAAAATAAGACAGGCAATTTGAAAACTGGTTATGATAGAGAAAAATTGGAAATGGAAAGGAGCCGTACTTCTTAAACTACAATGTACTACTCCTTTGCATGTCCGCGTAACGCGTAAAAGTATTCTTGTAAAGATGTCTAATATAAGATCTTTACACCAACTTTACGCGTCAATTACGCTGGTTTAAGTGTCTACTTTAAAGCGTATTTACACCAACTTTACGCAGAGCTTACAGTGTTTCTTTACAACACCTTTACGCATGTGCGTAAAGGTAGCGTAAACTTCGACTTAACGTGGCGTAAATTAGTCGTAAAGTTACGTAAATGAGGACTTTACGCCAGCTTTACGCCACCATTACGCTCACTTAAATTTGTTTTTTCGTGCTGTGTGACTTGTTTGAAGACAGCATTGTTCATGTTGCACTTGTTAGTGCATACTGTATCTGTAAGAAGAACCTATTGGAAAAAAGACAGTTGACAAATAAATTCAAAATCCTCTGGTAAATCTATTTTGCGAAGGCCACCAAAAATAGCTCTTACTGTTAACACGGTATTGAGCTTTTTAAACATTTTTTGCTGGGAAGGTTGAGGTTGAGGGGGTTGACGTAAAGTCGGTTACCACAAAAAGAAAATAGCCGCAATTACTTTTTCAACAACATTGTCACTCGTTTTAAGTTTAATTTCCAGTGATATCCCTTGATTACCTGTGTCAATATTGGGAACCCATACTCCTTAAATAAAGGCCTCACTAGCGACACGACCAACAGAAGCATAATTATATGAGCATCGGCAAACCTTGTGTGACAAGCGTAATATAATGATACTGTTTGAAAACATTATCCGCCAAACTTCACCTGAAAACAGATCTTTCTTGTAAAAGACCATAACACAGTTATGTTAGGTGAAGATCACGACAAAACTCGCAAGCAACAGCCCATTCGCGCTTGTCACACAAACTTTTTGCCGTCCTCTTCTCTCTGCCGTCCTGTTGCGTCCCAAAGAGGACGCACCCAGAGACCGAAATCAGCAAACACACTACTGGCTTTTCCTGGGTATATTACGAACCATTAGAGAGGTTCAGCATCACGTTTACGTCAAACGGCAAACGCGAATTTGTACCACGTGACCAAGTTTCCTCTTTTAATACTTGTTGTTTACTGCTCATTATTTCTTCACCTAAATTAGTAGTTTCATGCAATTTTTTATCCATAAGAATTGTTTTGAGCTGTTTTTATCTGCTCATTTTCTATTTTGAGAAATTCTCAACTTGAATCGGGCGTTTGCTGCTTGCCGTGTACGTGAAGCTTAAACTCTCCAACATAATGACCCAATTGGTATGCTGGCTTAATTGGTTAGAGCGCTGCACCCGTATCGCAGAGGTCTGGCATCGAATCCCGGCAAACTGCAAGCCGGGGTTTCTTCAAGCTTTTCACAAATGCACAAGTCAGCGAGTTTAGCCCGCGTGGCTGGCGTTCGAAACGGACGAGGAAGAGAATTTGGGCGCAAGACCGCTTCTTGCGCGCCCCAAATCCCCTTTCCCGTCCCTTTTGAACGCCTGCCACTCAGGCTATAGCAAGTTTAAATGCGAGGATCTTCGTTACATTTAGCCTGCGTGGCTGGTGGGATTAGCGTGGGAGTGCTGAGAAGAGTGGGTACAAGTCAATTTGAAATCTTCCCTCGCGGCAAGCCGCTCGCGAAAATCCCTCGCTTCCACCCTCGCTTCGCGTGGCGGCTCCGTCGCCACCCTGGGCACAGGAATTCCGCCAGCTACACAGGCTACCCAATCCCTGGTTTATGGATCGCGTTGCTCTGGAAATCACAGCCGTCATAGCAAACTAGTTGATACAGGCATCAGCCATTCGCTCCAACAGCAGCTGTTCCTCGATAATGTTCTAACAAAGCGGAACACCAAAGATAAGAATGTTAGAGTCTTCTCTTCGATAACTTATGCCGGCCCTTGCACTACTGTTAACTCAGCATTCAAACTGACTACACATTTGCAAAGCAATTCGCGGGAAAAAAGTCCTAGCCTACGATTTCACTTTAATAACCATTGGTAATGCTGAAGAGTAGCTTATACGCGAATAAAAAAAATTACAATTTCAGATAAGCGCGACCCACGAAACATGTAGCATGCTTTCTGGACGACGATTGTCGTAGTCAATGCTGATATATAACTACAAACTAAAAAAGTTACGTCATTTTTTTAAAACTCTTTCTGGAACGTTTCAGTCGGGGGGGCGGGGGGGGGAGGGGGGTTGGCGGGATGGGGTCGGCTCGCTCTTCCAACAGTTTGGTGACAGGTTTTTTGTCAAAGCGTTCTCAACAAGTCTGTTAAAACCTAAAAGTAAGGAAACATTTTTTGCAACGGGACAAACGCAGTTGTTTAATACTGACATACACGACAAAGAGGATGATCAACAATTAATCAGCAAGGAATCTAAGTTCTTTAAGTTTGTACACTCTGTTGAAACAGCGCTGAAATCTTTGTTCTGGGCCTTCACCTGTGTACAAGGATTTGAGTTCGCGCCATGATTGGTCTGTTAAAAAAGCCATTATAATCGATTCCTCAATCAAGATGAAAGGAAAATTAACCCTCTTCTGGTAATTTGTTGAGTCCATTGGGGGCCTAGGACAAGGATATCAGCGCTGCTGCACAGACCTTACTAACCAATGTTAAACCATGTCTGAAACACAGGCTTGTACACCTTAGTAAGCTTAGTCTTATACATGAATTCGTGTACCTCTTGTGGTTCAAGGATACTGCTTCTCTATGTTCTCGTGAAGACATGAAATGCGACAAATGTATATGAAATACATCAACTGCGTAGATCATGCTTCACTTGATTTCATTTCCGCAGTTCTCACGTATATCATTTATTTCATTTATTTACATTTTTCACATTTCATCTCTTTCATGGGAACATATGAACACCTAATTGACCTGCTCCCAACATCAGTGGCTTCATAGCTCAGTTGGCTAGAGAATTGCACCCATATCGCGAGGTCATGGGTTAATTCAAATCCCCTTGAAGTCCTGAATTTTTTCCAGGCTTCTCTTACATGCAGTTGCATAAGTTGCATTATAACAACTGCAAGGATCATTTTTCACTTTTAAGTCCCATGGTTTTCTAACCCTAATAACAATAGTCCACCGTCAGTCCACAGTCTGCATTTTACTCTGTCCTTTTTACAATGAATGTTACCTGATAAACCTGTCGTTTGCAATTAGGCCAATATTGATCCATTCAATATATTTTCCAATGATGTCCAGAGGCACGTTATTGATGACAAGCTATTTTCATATGTTTTCTGCATACAAAACACAATACAAAATAACAGTCAATAAAACTGACATCAACCTTATTGTTTTGCTAAAATACCGGTATATGATTCTCACCTATCACAGTCTGAAACCAAGAGTCAACAGGCTTTCTGATGCACATATCCCTGATGTGATCTTTAATTTTTGTGTTTCTTTCTACTTCCTGTTCATGGAAGAAAAATTATATTTAGCTTCTCAACAGATTCATCTGTAAATGGTTTTACAAACTTGTACAAGTGCAACCAACTGAAACTCATCAAAAGTTGACAGTTTTAATAATCGATTTATGAGTCTTAAAAAAGGAAATGATGACACAAGTTTTAAGATGTCAACAATCAAGATTCTAGAAGAAATGTCTTACAATGTAACTCTTAAAAATGGATTTTGATTTTCATAAGAAGCAATAGACCTCTCTAGCTTGTATATTTTGTATTCTCAATAGAGGTCCCAGGGGAACATAACCCTTTGTCTTTTCATAATTTATGAGTAGATATGCACGTGAATAAGACAAAATTTGAAAGAAACAGTTCTCTAGGGTGTTATCATATGACCTGTATTTGAAAAAACAAAACATACAAGCTAAAGAGGTCTATTTCACACATGTACAATGTAGCCCTTCGTAGAGTAAATGTTTAGATATTAGCACCAACAACTTAATGTGTGTGGCATGGTGGAGTTTGTCACAACTTGAACAAGCTTGTATATGCATAGCATGTTTAGATATTAACACCAACAACTTAATGTGTGTGGCATGGTGGAGTTTGTCACAACTTTAACAAGCTTGTATATCAGGTAAATATAAGAAATTTATGTACAGTCCACCCTGCTCTACAGACACCCGCTAAATACGGGTTCAGCTTCACTTGCTCTATGCACTGCAGGACGTAGTACAATACATAGTTCTAATTGAATAGGTAATCAATTTCTGTTTGATGGTACCCCTCTTTGTTGAAGATTTATTTTCACCCATGGATATTGTAACATAGATATAAAAACAATACACAAAATTAACCTGTTGAGTCCTTATCACATCTCTATCTACCACTTCCTCATCAATTGCCTTCAAAATCCTAAGGTACATATCCACGGCTAATGCTCCATATTGCAAGCACTGGAGAAGGTCTGAGAAAAACAGCAGCCACTACAGGGTGAAGAGAAATGTAACATGAAGTTAAACAAAATTAAGGCAGCTGATAACAAGGAGCGTCGTCGCGTGCTGTTGCATGGTCAGCGGTCAGTGTGGTCAGGCTCAAGTGCAGTCAGCCTTGCTAACATCAGCTCCATGTGCTTAGTACAATGCTTTCAAAGCAGCTACTCGCTTTGTTCAGCCCTTGGATTGTGCCTTTCACCCAACCCTTCCCTCCCTTTAATTTTTATCTGATAAATCATTGTGACAGGTGCCTGGTTCCATTGGTGTGGGGGCTCATGGCTGCAAGGTGTGAGTTTACCAGCAATGAGTGTGTAACACTGTCTAACTGTCAAGTTATAGCCTGCGTAGCATTAGCGTTTCCAGTCGAGTTATAGTGCGAAAGTTGGAGCGGGAGCAAAAAAAATGGAAGGGGGAAGGGGAGGGGAGAAAAGGAAACACTTGCCCGCCCCTACGATTCTGGAAAACCCCCCTTGATATTTCACGGTTTGGTTCATTTGTAAATTGACAGCACGTCAAGATAGATAACGAATAGATTACCAGATCTGAAAAATTTACTTTGTTCCCTAAAACACGCTCCATGTGATTGCAAAACTGTAATATATAAAAAGAAGCTTTACGTTAAAAGAAGGTTGAAACTCTAAGCGATTGCTGCGGAATTTCTTGTTCTTTACAGTTACGTAAGTGATATTTTGAATGTTATGTGGCTTTTTATCTCATCTGAAACCTTGTCACAACGCCGCAAAGAAATGATTTGTCCGGAACAATTCACTCCGCCGGCTGTAAGTTTTGCAGAGCAGCTCCTTTCTATAGGTGAGCCAGTGTCGAAAAGTTCTCTTTAATACATGCTGCTCAATTTCCGATCACTTCTCCATGGCGGCTCTAGCTAGTGTCTATTACCGATGTTCTGATTTATTTGATGTTACCTCCAGTCAGATACGCACGCCGCCATTCCCAATAAATTGGCCTTCACTAGTCTCCACTGCTCGATCTCCAATTATACTTTTTATTGAAGAGACTCAGATGTGATAAACCTTCACACAAACATGATTCAAATAAATATCAGACCATGCATTTGTAATCTGCGACCACAAATAACATCAGACCAGATCTGCGACGCACGTCAACAAAACATACCTGCTTTGATTGATGTTTCGGGTGCTAAGTAATCAACACTACCAGCACCCAACCAATCAAAAGCTGAGTTCGTGGGCGAACACAGTTTTTCAAAATCATGGGGTTTGCGGGCAAGCGTTTCCTTCTCTCCCCTGCGCCTCCCCCTCCCCTGTCATTCCTTTTTGTTGTTCCTCTCGTCCCAATGTTCTTGACGAACTCACGCAGAAACGCTTGCTACGCAGGCTAGTCAAGTTACAATTTCAGGTATCAGTATTCACACTCATAACATGACTCAGTTCTTTCTTTTCGTGACAAACAGTGCAACAGTGTTTCCCTTCCTCCCACTAAAGTGTGTGTTAGTTTGACAGCAGTGTATTGGGTTCTGGAATGTTTTTCTATTTTTTCCTTTGTTTTTTGAAAACTTTTTGTGATGGAGGTGCTGTTGCATTGTTGCATAGCAGACAAATGGCATTCAGTGCGCGAGAAGTTATGATTTTTAACAGTAACACATGAAATAACAATACATGTAAATAAGCTAACCTTCTCAGGATAATCACAGACAAAGATCAAGCTAAAGACTTGGGCTGCCTTGTTCTTCAAGAAATTCTTGTTATATGACTCATCAGTACAACACTGAAAAGTTACAACAAGGGTCAAAGAAAAATCACAGTGAAATTACGTTAAAATAAGCAATAAATTACACAAAATTAATATTTATAATACAGTTAAACCACCTATAAATGACCACCCAAAAGGCAAAGACCTATTGGTCACTTCCAGGAGTAGGTTGTTCACAAGAATTGAACACAGGGGGTCTCTTGCAAGAAGAGGTCCAGACACATGTATTATATATAATTAGAAGATAATCTGTTCCATGCAAAATCTGAGTTAGCCTGAGAAAACAGCTGACATTTGCTGGCGCTACCACTGGTTTCCCCACCCAATGATGTCTGAGAAACAAGCAGAGAAACTCCATACTGATGACACCTCACTACCCAGATGTGGGTAGTGCTTCTGACTGGTTGAATCAAATTTAACCTGTTGCATGGAATTTCTGAGTTGCAATAATTTATATGTAATCCCATGTTGTTCTTCTAATACTCTAAGTAGCATAGTATATACAGCAAACATGAGATCAAACCAAGTGTCAAAAGGTTACTTACAAGAGGTTAAAAACAACAAATAATAATTAAGCCAAGAGCCGTGAAAAGTGGTCATGGTAACTTACAGAAGGTGGTCTTTATAAAAAGGAGAGGTTCCAACCATGAGGCTTTGAATAGGAAAACTTTGGTGATTTGGACAGGTGGTTCAGATTGTGGTAGGTGGTCTCTTATGAGAGGTGGTTACAAATTAAGGACCTTTGACTGTATAAGATGAAAATGCTGTCAACCAAGGCTGTGCTCTAACAGAGCCTGGTGGCCCCTGAAGCTTCATTTTTGCTCATGGGCGACTAGAAAATCTTACTTTTTTCATACAAATCATATGCTGGGCACTCTAGATTTTACAGTTTCAGAGCACCCAGGGCTCCCTTTAATTTTTGTTAGAGCACAGTCTTGACAATGTTGGATCCATTCCTTGGGATTGCAGGGGTCTTTGGGGGTTGAATGCTAATCCAGACCTATTCTTACCTTTCTTAGCTACACGCATAAGGTGGTAAAGTGTATATTAACATCGCTCGAGTGTTTTAGGTGTTGTAAAGACAGGAGAGAAAGGGACAATGCCAACCAACTTCATCCTCAAATTCCGTGGAATTAAATTGAATTGCCTTTGACCAACTTTGTTTTGCATCAAAAAGTATGACAAAGTTGGACTTCAACAGGCAGATCAGGTAGGTATAAGAATTCAAAGAACAAAGGTGCTAGTAAGACTCTCATGGCTTTGCAAACCAATGCACTCATGTCCACTTTTAGGTATCTTTGCACAACTATAAAAAACAAAGTTTGATTACGTTGCTCTAGTCCTTTTGACATGAAACAAGTTGTTTCAATTTTGATGAAAGCAAAGAGAGAGTCTAGACCATAATAATATGTCAAAGGTATTAGCAAGATATCCTTTTTCACCTTAAGTCTAGGGTGAGTAGCAAAAAAATAAAAAGAAATGTTCCTTGGGATTCTACTGCAGAGTAATGCCTAGTGTACCTGATTTTGCAGCCAGGTCAAAAGAATCTCTCTGAGTGCTTGTTGATCTACAAGATTTGATGACACATGTCTGTGTACAAAAGAAAAAATAAAAACATATAGTCATTTTTTTGCAGGATCACACACTTAAGCAAGATCATCTGATATGTCTTCTACAGTGCAGAAGACTGAAGCATGTGTACAGTATACTCAATACAGCTAGCGATCAAATGTTTATAAGTTATTTCTGGTAAGAATACAGTTAAACTAGCCTGAAATTCATCCGATTGCTTCAAGTCGTTTTCTCCTCTCAACAACGACATTACTGAGGGAGTATATATAATAACGACTCGAAGTAATCAGATGAAATTCGGGCTACAGTAATAAACCCAATTGTCTCTAGTTGAATATTTTTCATTATAATAGCCTACATAATATCATTCCAAGTGAGTAAACATTTAAAAATTAAATTTTCTGATAACATCTTTTAATAAGAGTTATTCAGAATAATTTTAATAGTGGACAAAAATTTAAAATGGCAGATCAACCAACAGAATAAAACCTTTTTGATTTTTCCATGGAAGGAAGAGTACTTTTAAAATGGATGCCACACCTAAACACAACTCTGTGTTTCAAGAAAGTTGATGTGATACTGCATGGAGCTATAAGTACATGTACTAGAATAGATGCTCAGTCATGAGTGGCACCCTTGAGATGAGAGAAATGTGTCCAGATAATTATGTGAAAAAAAAAAACTCTAAAACTGATATAAGCTGAAAGTAGAGCTGTCTACTTAACCCTTTAAGTCCCAATATCCACATACAAATTCTCCATACTGATCTCTGTATATTTCTTTAAAGAAAGAGTTGAGAGAATTTGATAAAAGACCAAAGCATTTTCTCTTAGGTGATCATTTTATTCATTCTCATAACCTAATCTCTTGACAATCTATGGATATTGTTAAGAGAAAATTAATGTTGGTCACTATTGGGACTTAAAGGGTTAAGAGGAGTGTACTGTCCAGAGTCTCAACTGTATCAACTGGGTGTTTATATACATAGGTAAAAACACACAGTTTTTCAAATAATAAACTTTTTCAATACCTGCAACGCACTTTATGACATGTCTGGTTACATTAGCCTGTGTAGCTGGCAAGATAAGCAGATGTTTGCTGTAATGTTTTTAGGCATCAGAGCGGCAAGAAGATTGGGAGCATTCAGCAAGTTAAATTGAAATCCTGCTTGCCTTAATCTTTCTTTTCCAGCCAGCCATAGCTTGTTTGCAGGATTTTTACCAAAAAAATTGTTCATTATAGTGGGGTCTTTGCTATAGCGAAGCAAAGCAAGCCGAGCGGTAGTCTGGGAAGGAGAGAGGGTAGAGCCTGGAGAAATGCCTTGATGCCGCCAATCCACCCTCGTCCATTATTTTAAAATCTGTTCCCGAATTTTAGGTACATGATATTGAAAGAGCATGATACTGTCCACAGCACTGCAAATCTGTCAACATGAAGACATTATTTTGACACCAAAATGGTATCATAGAATGACAGCATCAGAGGCATGTCTCTAGGCTCTGCTGCATTTCTCCCCTGCCCCCTCCCCCCTCCAGGCCATCGCTTTTTCCTTTTTGACCCTGTTCTTTGCCCTTTCCCCCACTGCGGAGCTGGTTCCAGACTATCCAATTTTTGTCAATCAGAAATAGAGAAATATTTTGAATGAAAGATAATGTCCTATATAAGCTAGTTGCATATGAATTATGAATGATAACGTGAAAAGAATAATTATATCAAATAATGAAGCCATTAAATCAAGCTCTGAATTAATGCACATAGGTTTCAATAAATTAATGTCCAAAATATCACACAAAAACAATTAACTTTAATATCAAATTTAAAATACCTGTAAAGATTACGAATTAGGGCATCACAACATAGCTTCCAGCCGTCTGGGGAATTCTTTAGCTGTTCAAAATATTGTAGGGGCTATACCATGGCCATAAAAGAATTATAATAAGAATCATTTAATCTATGTACAATTGCAGTGCTAAATGTTCGAACACGAACCGAATGGTTCAAAACAAATGTAGTTAGCAAGAACCTCACCCCTGCCTGTGATGTCGCATTTGTGGCCGCCTAAAGCCCTTGTAGCAAATTATCAGCCATGAAAACGCTTCCAAAAAATGGTGCTCATGGACTTCACATTGCACGTGGAGCTAAAAGAGACACGATTTTCTCCTTGCACCGTAGTGAAAAAAGGCAGTGTTTACGAGGTCAAGAACAATAATGATTTAATTCAATTCCCACAGGGTTTCAAATGGGCAAAAAAGCAACTGAGAATTTACATTTTCACTACTTTTCGTATCAAAAAGAAGAACCTCCATACAACTTCCAACTTTCCAAGTGCAGGACCACGTTGCATCATTTTGACCTTCATCTGGTAAGAGCCAAGGTATGAGTATCGAAGATGCTCCTTTCTCTCGTACCCAGGCTACTCATTGGAGAAGACAGAGATAATTATAAAACAAAGGGCCCTATTCTCTGTTTTATAGTTCCTTTTTTGAAGTATCACCTTTACATATTTTGTTATATTCTAGTGTCTTCTTAAAATTTTATCTTATCATGACTAGGCTTTAATAGATTGTGCTCGCAAACTGTAGTACTTATATGCTAAAACAAAACTGAATGCAAGGCTGGCACTGCGGCAAAGGGCTGATTTATTATGGGCCAGTTATATTTACCTGTTGATTGGACCTCTGCATTTAAACAGTTTTTTCCTTTTTACTTATATGCTGCTAGCAGATGGCTCCTGTGCTCGTATCCCTATACGGTATTTCTAGAACAAAACAAATAATTATGCTAGTTGTTTGTAAGTTATATGCTCGTTTTACAGCAAAATATGCAAAATTATGCTTCTACTTTTTACTGGAAATTTGACAGGATCACCTCAAACATTATGCAACAAACAGGTGAATGGCAAACACATAACCTCTATACCTGCCAACTTTTTCTGAGATATAAGCATGAGATTTTTATCCTGGGAGTGCTGGGATTTTTGAAGACTACAAGATAATTTCCGAAGATTCCTGAAGAAGTCCGAAGACTTCTGAAGACGTCCGAAGTCTGCCGAAGGGGAAGTTATTGAGTCCCAGTCTTAGGACGCGTATAAACTCGAGCTCGCTCCCAGTGCTTTTCTCTTCAAACATCAGAGATCGCGAGGAAGGTATTGTCATTTATTCATTTTACATACGGTTTTTGTTCCTTACATGGGTCTGAGTTAACATATTTTTGGAAATTGTATCAAGCAAGACGGCAACAATTCACATTTTTCAATCAGGCGTGAGAAACTGGCCCGCAAGCGTGAGCCGGCGTGAGATCTAAGTTTTCAACCCGCAGGCATGAGACTCACGCCTAAGGCGTGAGAGTTGGCAGGTATAAACCTTATTTGGTCTGGAATCGCAGTGAATGAACGTATAAATTTATTGTTTCAATTCTAAATGAGTAAGAAAGAAAGAAAAAGATACGAATTCGAAGTGAATTTTAAGAAAGGCTAGGTCTGAAAACAGATATGGATTTTAGAGCCATGCAGGTATGAAAAAGGTGTCAAAATGACATTTTTTGGTCCAAAATAGGGTCAGGATTTGGATAACTGGGCACATACACCCCCACCAAGAATTCCCAGGAGTACCTTCCGGGCCTTATTTACATCTAGAAACTTAAAGAGAGCATAATTCAGTTATTGTCTGGCAGCTTTGATACAAAAACTCAATCAAGCAGACGTGATCTTGGGAGGGGGGGGGGGGGATTAACAGAACTTGTTATGCGGAAGACGGAAGACTGCAAAAAGTAAATACTGTAGGACTTAATTAATTAACAACTTATTAGCCATATATGGTTAGGAAATTTTGTTGTTTGTAATTTTAGTTATTTGGAAATTCAAATAGTTGATATACTATTTATTGTATAAGACTTCAAATAAAAAACATGTATGTATGTATGTATGCGTTGAATGCAGTGGAAAAAGTCCTGGGTCTCTTCCTGTAAGATCCAGGTCCCATGAATGTGGCAATACTGAGCAAACAACAAATTAATTTTGTTACTTAAATTTGGCAGTAACATGTACTGATCTCAGGATAATGAATGATTTTCCAGTAATTGGAGACTTAGTTATGCGCACAGGATTTCGCGATCACCAGGAAGCAAACATTGTAGGTCGCTACAAAGAAATACAGTAAGGCGTGGAATTTGAGTATCTTTTGACATGTAGAATTCCGCATTTTTGCAATGATTTTAAAATCTTATTTTATTTTTATTATTTTATTTGTGCTGCAAAACGAACCAAAAGTGAAATTATCCTAGTAATGGCGAATTATGCCAAAAATGATGGTCCTAGCCAGGAACCCCGTCGTTATATCTGCTCAAGGCGCAATTCAAGTTATGTAAAGATAATACCTGGTAAAAGTGCTTTCCTTTTTTAACGAAAGCGCGACCCAGGGACACAAGGCACAGGGTACAGAGGAGTTGCGTGTGAATAAATGAATTACTTATTTAAAGTCTCACCTTGAAAAATGTCTATAGCTGTCGCTTAGCACGATTAATTAGCCCAGTGGGATCTTTATGAATCTACTGTAAACGATTTCTTCGCTTCTTATCTGACCCAGATCGACTTTGTTGTTCGCCATCTTGAAAATCAATAACCGCAAGCCATATCTTCGCTGGCGCACGGCACGTCGCCCGAAGGGCGACCGAGGCGCGAAGTGCCGAGTAAAAAATAAAGCCGATCTTGCGAGCCCTCAGTCGCTTAGTTTGCTGTCTATAGAATGTGTAACGAAACTGTAACGCGATCAAAATAACCCATTTTTTAGAGGTTTTCGACGACTTTTGATGTTCTAACGAAAAACACATCTCCTCTGGCCCCTGTACCCAAGGGTACATTGATCGCCGCCAGGTGCCACCCGTCGCCCTGGGGACGATGTTGAGCTTCTCACATAGCGCTAATTTATTACACCCATTTAATTACACCCAGGATTTTAAGGTGTACGAGGGGACAAGTGACCAGCCGATGCCAGGGCCTTTTCCCACCCCACCCATTTTTTAAGGGAAAAGCCCTGGGGACGAGGTTGCCGTCAACCTCTCTTAGGATAGACTCGCCCCAACTCTCTGTAAGTAAATTCTGGGAGCAAGGCTGAATGGAAAGAAAACTACCTGGAAGAAACTTTCGAAAATTTGGCTTTACCTCACGAGGTTGTCCTGTTTGTTTGGAAACTTCAGGAAATGCCGATCAGTTCACTACCGCGGAAAATTGTCGGAAATTCAAACCGCGGAAGTTTTGGTTGCCGAAATGTAAAGTGCCTGAAATTTACGTTGGTTCACAAAGGCACTGTCCTCAGGAAAGGTTTTTTTTGAGCGACGCGCGCCAATCAGAAGTGGACTTTTTGCATTCATGAGCAAGTTCATTAAGAGAAAATACAGTCGCAGCACAAATATGGTAGCGTCACATGACGGCACATTAAAATGGAAAAGGCCTCACTTCCGGTTGACACGCGCCGTTCAAAAACGCCTTTGCTTAAGCTCCCTATTGGGCCAATGGTGCGTTTCCCTGACTCCAAACAATACTAAAACAATAGAAAGAATGACATGTCATTGTTTCCTGCGACCAATTAGGAGAGACCTTACGAACAGCTCCTACACTACTGCCCTATTGGGCATGCATAAAAACCAAGGACGTTAAAATGAAGGGCGTCGGCAATTTGTGCTTGATATAAAAAAAAAAACATGGCTCATGATATTAAACTCATGGCTAAGATGTTGGGCTGGGTTGTATGAGGTGTGTAAATGAATCCAAAACCATCCCCCGCGAAAGGTATGCCGCAGTCTCGATCCTCGCTATCAAGGATAGGACTTAACCCATTTTAATGTCTTACGAAGTCCCAAGTGTAAATTACTCACAAATGAAAAGAACTTTCCTGGAAATTTTCTCTTAACGGTTACTTAATCGTACTTCAAAGAAATTATGGCTGATTGTTGTGAGACTTTTCTGTCATTTTTTTTATGTCATTCTGTGGAAGAGAAATGTCGAACGGCTCAACATTAACAGACCTTATTATCAGTATTTGGGTAGCCTACGTAGCAGGCGTTAAAAGAGGGGGAGGGGGTGGGGAGTAAGAAAGAAAAGAAGGAAGGAGGAAAAAATGGAGAGGGGATCCCTTCTTCTCTTTCTTACACTCCACCCCTTTAGCGCCTGTCACGCAGGCTAGTGTTTGGGGTATATTATGATCATGAAAAGTTCAAGGTGTTCAACGCAAGGATCGTCAGTTACAGGGTCCACAGATTTGTATTTATGACAACTTTAAATTCGCATTGGCTTGACGAAAAAGAAAAAGGAAAAGTCATCACATGTAACTTACTATCGATCATCCTCGGAGACCCAGGGGCAGTTAGTCGGATCGATAAAATGTTCGCGGTGAAAGTTTTCTGTAAGATCGAGACGAGCCCCTGGGCACTTACTCTTACCTAACCAGTTCCAGAGGCGTTTGAATTGCCTGCTTCTGATTGGCCAGAAAAATTTTTTTCTGGCCAATCAGCGAAGAGAAGCTGCCGGGTGACTCTTGTGATTTCTTACACGACGCAGTTTTCCTCATCGATCGCCGTAGTTGCTTAGCGCGTTCAGCGGGGAAAGTTTCAGAACAAAATGTTAACAACCCGCAAAAATTACAACCTTTAGCACGGCTACAAGAAACAAACACTCTCCGATGAATTTTTAAGGCGGATCTTTCCAAGGTATCGTAAATCTTTATTGCTGATACGATACGCGATGCACGACTTTCACTTTCCACACCTTAATTTGCTCACATTGTCTAGTATACAACGCCAAGCTGACATTTTAGATGTCCATGTTCGTTGCACGACTTCTGAAACTTTCTACAGCGTGAAAATTTCCGTTGCACGGGCCACGCAACTACGTCGATTGATCGTGGGAATTGCTGGCTTTGCTGTAGCACGCACCATCTTTCTTTCACGCCAAACTCCCTTACCGTACGTATTTTAAATACAGCCGTTGTGTTTAGTTCGAAATCTCGGTCCGGTTATGTGCTGAATCCTGACTTGTTAAGTGAGGTCGATTTTTCCAGGCCGTATGGGTTTGTTTTTTTACGGATAAGCAAAAAAAAAAAAAATAAAGGTGAGTTTGCGAAAATGTTTGAAAGTGGTTGGTGTGAAAGTGTTTGGAGGGCGATAAACGCGCAGTGTTTGACAGGTGTAGGTATAGAGTTGAGAAATCGAGGAAGGGTGGGATGTCTATATAGATAGTTTTGTAGTCCCTAAAACTTTACAAGAAGTGAACACTCTTAAGGAAATTCCAGGGAGAAGAGACCAAGGAATAGGGACACTTTCCAAAGATCCAACTTAAGCTCGTGATTTCTAGGACCTGGGTCTCTGGCTTACTAAACCGCATAAGAGAACCTGGGTTAATCTTCACTGTGATTAGAATTATGGCTAATATGGTAGAAATGAATTTTTATTATAAGATATCTTTTAACAAATACATGTCTAAAGGTAATTTCACATACCGGTAATATGTGATTTTTGCCAAACTATTTATCTATGATTGGCTTGATGTTTCCCTTACTAACCCCTCAAACACATCCACAATGCCATTGTTTTAACTCCCTTGCTATTGATGGTACAACATTGGACTTATTTTGAAAGAATAATGCTGCAATATTAACAATTTTCCTTTGGTGCATTTGTTTGATATTTCATATTTTCTCTATCATAATTCTCCTCATCTGACAATAATATTCTTCACTGCTGATTATTTTTAAATCTTTAAATACCTTCTTCAGAAGGATAAAAATCTTCATTGTATGGTCACCATTCCACACAGTGTCTCTAAAATACTTTCCACAGAACATCATTTATTACAATTATCAATTATTGTTTCCTGTAGAAGACAATCAGAGAATGCAAATTCTAGAATACAAGCGGTAAAGATTTGATTCTTGAAATTCCTGTCTCGGATCATCTTGATTTCTTTAAGCAGACTAACAGTCTTTGGCACTGATGTCGTAACATTAGTGGCTTAGAATGGTTCTGCTGTTTTCATTACTGTCATCAAAAAAGGAAGGATTTTTTTCTCTTCTGCAGGTTGTGCACTAAATAAAATCTAAAAGAAGAAAGGCTTTAAGAATGATTGAAAACAGTAAGTGACAATTTCAGCACAGTTCCCTTTTTCAAAGAGTGTTGGAAAACAGTTGTATGTTATGCGTAGGTATACCATATTTACTTGTGTATAACGTGCTCCTGAATATAATGCCCACCGCATTTTTCTAGACCATTCTCAAATAATATAGTCAGGTATACCTGTTGGCCACCTAGTAAAACAAACCCTTTGGGAGCGAAAGAATCACCAACAAATGCCCCAGCGTAAACGTTTTATAACAAATTAAAATAAAATAAAATATTACAGCTCCCTACTATTTACATAACTCAAATAGACATGTGAACTCCAATAATGATAAAGTAAAAAAAAATCTCAACAGCTTAAAAATAAAATTAGTGTAATGGCATCTGTACTTCTGTATTATGGGATGTTTTCCCATTTATAATTATATAAATGTTCAATTGCACTATTATCTTAAGCAGTCACAAGGCTTACTTCATCAGCTTTCAATTGTCATTAAATGGTGACAAAAAACATGATAATTCTTGTGAAGTGTCTGTCAGCTTTTAGACATGAGATTACTGAGCATCCTTGAATAAAAGCCAGATCTACTGTTAAGTATAATGAGGGTCCTGAAGGGGGGGATATCAATCTCATTGAAACTGTTTAACCCTCAATTCCCATTTTTTCCCATTCTCAGTGATAGATTACCCCCTGCCAGTGACTTAAATCCCATTTTCCCAGAGCAACAACATCCCATTTTACTCCTTCAGAACCCCCCACAATGGATTCAGTATAGCACCCTTCCTAGTAAACAAATCAGCAGACTTACCAATGAACAGCTGTAAGTACTTGCAACAGGATTCTTCTGGTAAAACTCCATAGAGAACATTGCCCTGAATTTCTTGTCCCCCAGTTAATGATTCCGGGCTTATGTACAACAAAGAAAACGCTCCCTATCCATTCAATATTTCTCGATCTTTCGTTTTACTTTCCGCTAAGTAAGTGGCCTGAATTTCTAGTGACCTCGAGTACTTTACCTGGTCCTCAATAATTGACATGAGAGGTAAAATAACTATGACCAGTGGATTACTAGGGAATTCATAACCTTTAGCATCTAACGATTTTTAAACCCCCAAGCTTATAGGCAACATTTGGAAGGTTACACTCTTCTACCAATTGCCCAAAAACATCTCTTCTTTCCACAATCTTCTCAATAATAAATCTTTGCTTCGCTTTGAACTGTACCACCGGAAACAAAGACAAGCCTTCTTCAAGCGCTTTCTGGTTAACACTACTATCAACTTCGGCCGAATTCGTACGGTCAACTACTGTAAGCTTTCAAGCTTAAAAGTTTCGAAAGGAGTTTGGAGCGAAAGCAACCGCACTGCAGCTAGCTGGCATTTCCCACGATCAATCGACGTAGTTGCCTGGCCCGTGCAACGGAAATTTTCACGTTGTAGAAAGTTTCAGAAGTCGTGCAACGAACATTGACATCTAAAATGTCAGCTTGGCGTTCTATACTAGACAATGTGAGCAAATTAAGGTGTATAAAGTGAAAGTAATGTATAGCGTATCGTATCAGCAATAAAGATTTACGATACCTTGGAAAGATCCGCCTTAAAAATTCATCGGAGAGTGTTTGCTTCTTGTAGCCGTGCTAAAGGTTGTAATTTTTGCGGGTTGTTAACATTTTGTTCTGAAACTTTCCCCGAGAAACATTCCCCGTTGAACGCGCTAAGCAACTATGGCGATCGATGAGGAAAACTACCTTGTGTAAGAAAACACAAGAGTCACCCGGAAGCTTCTCTTCGCTGATTGGCCAGAAAAAGATTTTTCTGGCCAATCAGAAGCAGGCAATTCAAACGCCTCTGGAACTGGTTCGGTAAGAGTAAGTGCCCAGGGGCTCGTCTCGATCTTACAGAAAACTTTCACCACGAACATTTTATCGACCCGACTAACTGCCCCTGGGTCTCCGAGGATGACTATCGATCTATTGCTGTGACAGAAGGTTTTAATTTAACTAATGATAACTCGCTTGCGGCAAAGAGCCGTCATTTCTCTGTAGGACTGAGATATGATCAAACCACTGACTGGTACAGCAAACACAGCAGTAGATTAAACAGGACTAAACTTTGGTTCCAACAGAGTTTATTCTTCAGCGGATCAAATGGCAATAATTAACTCAGGAAGGACACAGCAAAAATAATCGAAAACAGTAAAAACTAGCTTACTTACATTAAATATGATTTCTACAACCATTGAAGACAAAAGAAACTTTGAAAACTAAGTGCAAACTCTATTTTTAACCTGAAATCTTTTGTTAATACTGTTGCTATTTTAGGAAGTCTGAAGTACTGAAAATAAGAACTAGCCAGGTCAGCAGAACAGCGTTTATGTACAAAGTATTACAATATGAATGAAAATGCAAGTTCAGCGAGCGGCTGTTTCAACAGAAAGAAGCGCAGACTAATTGCAAGTTTTCACCAAGCTAAACAGCAAAACCTTTCATATTCAAAATTCATTTGTTGCTCTATTTGACTAACAACTTAATGAAATATTTGTTCGCAAATAGACAGCTAAATAGCAAATTTAAACAAGCGACACCTGTGCAAAAGGGCTATGAAAAGATGTCGTCCGGTTGTAAATAACCATTATTCAGAAAATAATTATCCTTTTAAAAGTCATCATTGAAGTAAAATGCAATGCTTATAATTGAAAATAGAACGAGAAATTAGTTTTGTTTGTTAAGGAACACTGTTGGCTTTTCTACAATTATTACTTAGCGGACACAAAACAAATTAAAGGACAATGAAATGGCACGAGCCTTTTTGCGGAGCTAAAACATCTTTATGCAATTTCAGTATAAATTACTAAAAACAACGTCAAAGATATGAAATTCGAGACAAATAAAGAATTCATGGAAAATCTCTCCTTACATTGCCTTCGAGCTTCGACAATCTTTTTACATCTGGTTCTCTTAACAGGGGCACCCAACGAGAATATAGTTTAAAACCACTTATACATAGCACTGTTGAACGTGTTTTAGTAAATGTACCGGTATTGTTTTTCTGGGAATTAGCTTCTTCCTCGCTGGCAGCAGAGAGGTACCCCCCGGCAACTGGGATCTTGACAAGGAGTGCAACTCTTTCTTCACAACAAGGTTAATCGTTTATTTCGCAAAGTGTATTCAAACGGTAGATACAGGCACATATTTATCCCCTAAAAATTTTTCATCTGTTCGGATTTCCTAGCTGAAAGTGTAGTGATCCGAAAATTTTAGGGATCAAAACTTACTTTTTCGAAAATTTCAGCCACAAAAAAAGCCTCCCGAAAATTCTAGGTGACCTTTTTAGGGTAAGAATCCGTTAAAAATGGGCAATTATACCATCTTTTAGATGTTCGAAAATCCTAGGAGAAGCAGGCAAGCAAGAAATTATACAACAAATGTTCCGAAAGTTCTAGATCTCAAATCGTATTCCGAACAGATATTTTCCAAAAATTGGCATTGGGTGCCCCTGTCTTAAGTTCTTCATGATTACAAAACTCAATTGCTCAGTATCTTCGATCCCATGTAAAGTCTAGGACACCCTTAAAACCAATAAAATATCTTGCCAATGCACACACTTTTGGAACTCTCCAAGTTCAAACGTCGATCTTTTCATGTACCAAACTTAATACCTATTTAGGTCGACCCAAATGATGAGTCATTCGACGGTTGATTCAGATCTCGAACTTAATTAGTCGGACTCAATTCATTTCCATGATGTTCAATGGTCTAAAACGCAAGTGAAATAAATTTTAGTAATTTATGCATTAGGTTCGGCATATGAGAAGTTCGACGTTTAAACCGGAACTAAGCAAACATTTAACTACCATGACATCTGCAGCTGTGACATGGTCTAGCTAATTTTAAATTTTCCCTTAAATGTGAACTTTTGTCGAAAAATTTCTAATAATCCAACTAAATCTCCTTATAATTTCTAAATGAGTGTATATAACTCAACTTCCTCCTATTCTTGCAACAGTAAAGGCTTACGGTGTTCAGGAACCAGCTCTTCAACTCTTAAGATCATATCTGCATGGCCGCAAGCAAAGGGTGATATGCAATAACAAGTGCTCTAGCTGGTCAACGGTACGATGTGGCGTTCCACAGGGAAGTCTCCTTAGTCCTCTACTATTTAACATCTTTATGAACGACATAAACGAAACTGTCACCGTTTCTTCCCTCCGCCTCTATGCAGACGATACAACTCAATATACTGCGGATTATAGCCCAGTTGTTCTTCAACACTTATGTGTGTATCTGACATTAAATAAATTATCTTATTTTATCTTATCTTATCTAGTAACTGATGTTGATTCTATTCCTTTTTTCCCGTATCTTAGCAATCTGTGGTTGATTTCATTAAATCGCGTCGTTCCTCTTCTTTAAGTCTAGCATTCTCGTCCCCAGAGCCTCCTGGGGGCCTGAGCACGAGAACCAGGAATCTCTGGGGACACAGGATTTGAAGTTGAAGTCCTAGATTTTAAGACTTTCGGTCATTTCTGATTTTCTACAAGAGTGTCCTGGTTTTCGTGCTCAGGCCCCTAGGAGGCTCTGGGGACGAGAATGTAAGTCTACTTAAACTAACCTAGGAGGAGCCTGGACCCTACCTAAGCCCCAGGTTTCCAGTTCAGGCTTCCCCCTCACCATCTTTTTCTTTACATTTATCTAAATTCTGCAGCCTGTAATGTGACAAAAAGAAATAAATCAAAACAAGAAGCATCATTTTCTTTCTCTTCAAGATAAAGAGTTGCCATCCTTGCAAGGAACGCTCTACCGCGTAATTGTGAAGAAAATTAAACTGTCTTCGACTTCAGATAATTAGGAACTGCTTCACTGCATTCTTCATCGTACCTATACAACAAAAACAGCAAGGAGGAACGTTAGCAAGCTAGCAGAAGAATAGTGATTTCAGCCAGCGTAGCCAATCAGTTAATATATTGGCGCCTGACTTCGAAACCATTTAAAGCATAGAATACCATTTAAACCTTTAACTCACATCGTACGAGAAGCATTATTGTAGATAAACCGATACTTACAACCGAAAATGTTTAATAAAGCCCCCCTCTCCAAACCCTCCGACCTTTTCAAAGAAATAAAGCACGAAAGCTCCCTCTCTCTCTCTTTCAAGCCCCACTACTATTACTCTTAACCAATAGACGTACATGATAGGTGCAAATGTAACTGGATTGAAGGTTACAACTAGCTGTTGTTCTTCGGTTGTATGACCTCCAACTAAAGCTTTTCCACTTTGTGTTCTAGTTCTTTATGGAGACTACGATATTCGGTTAATTGAATAAGCCAACCCCCCCCCCTCTCAAACGTCCTTGAAATAAATAAGTCCCTGGGGAAATTAATATAGGATTTACGGTACTTTCCTGACTTTCAACTGGTAAGAATATCAAATCCCTTAATCGACCATCCACCAAAAATGCCAAAGTGCTTCCACTCAGAGCACCATAACTGAAGCCGGTGGCTCATATAGGCTATCACCTTCCGAAAGCGACAGGAAATTTTCGGTGGTCGCATACGTCAGGTTCGACTGTAAGTTACAATCATTCGGAAAGAGCTCAAACAGGACCACCGACACTTTAAAATGTAAAGAAATTGCGAAATTTGAAATAAATTTTGTAATGTTTAACTGCCAAACAAAGTTTCCTTTCTTATTGTCAACTTGACCTGTGATAAGCAGATCGACGCTATACGTGGCATCGGTTGAGTTCGTTGCCCGATAACTGTTAAAAATAATTGCTAGTTAAAATAACGATTGCAAATGCAGGGATTATGATCCCAGGATTAAATATATTCCAAAATACCTTGCTAGTTAATTGCTGCCTTCAAACTCGAGCGTTACGTCATCACCAATGAGAACAAAAGGCGCCCAGTACCTCACTGCGCTAAAGTCTTCAGATTCTCTCATGGATTTCATGGCTTTATTCAGGGCCTCACTGGCACTTCGTCCATGGACTAGTTCTTGGTAGAAAACTTTCATGAACTCCATAGTAGCTTCGTCGTCAATCGCCCACAGGGACATCAGAACAGCACGAGCACCAGCACCCAAAAAAGCCCGTGCGATGCCGACCACACCCTCAGATTTGACTTCTCCCCGACCACTATGACAACAACTAAGTACAACAAGTCTTGCCCTTATCTGCGCCTTTAAAACATCTTTCATAGTTAAGAGATAGTCCTCCCTGGCTGGATTTACGGATGAACGCGTTGTGTTTGGGGCCAAGGCAATTTCTCCCGTTTCCATTTTACCGTGAGCAGCAATGTGCACCAAACCAACCGAGGAGATACGTCTTAAAACTTCATCTTTTGTTGCCTGCTTTCCAACGAGAGGTTCAGTTTGAAGTATTTCCCCAATCATCTGCACTTCCCTCTTGGCCCAAATTAACTGCTCTAGCACCTTTCCTTCATAAACCACCTCCTGTACCCACGGATCGCCGACAAGAAGAGCGCCAGTCTTGCTATGCCAATCTGCTGGACAATTTTGGATTAATTGAAGACTAGAAAGTGAGGGAAGCAGACGAATTCTGAAAGTTTCGCAGAGGTACTTTAATTTCATGTCCATGAAAGCAGCATAAGGCGCCAAACACAGAGGTCCGTCTGGAACAATCACAATCTCGTCGCTATAGAGTAAGCCTCTTATAGGGTCTATGACAACATTGTACAATGTTTGTAATGACTTTGTCTCAACACATGGCCGAGACTTTGGGTTACTGGATCTTTCTTCTGCTAGCTTTTTATCGCTTGGGTTACTTAATGAGCGATCTTCACAGTTAACATGAGCTCTCATACCTATAGTTTCCAACAGAGACTGAAAATAGGTTGTGATGGAGATACCGACCTCAGTTCTTCTAGTTTTGATATCTTTTCCTTTCTCATTCACCCAGAAAACTATTCCTCCCTCGCTGATACCCATGAAAACTGTATTTGGTGGTAAGTAACTAGCAAAGTCACTTGGTCTTGAGGAAAGTGTTCCTATTTCTGGGCGTAACCCTTTAAGACCATACTTGAACTCCAGAAGATCATTTAAAGCTCGTGCACGTCCTTGATCAGCAGTTAAAAGTGCCTCAATGACTTTACCTTCCGTAAACTGCAGCTCCCACAGCCTCAAATTAATATGATCATACGTACTTTTGAGGGTAATCTTCCAGTCGTCGTTCGATATGAGATTTCTCCTAATGTGGTCGAAGGCTATTATACTGTTCTTATAATACTGAACTGCTTTCTGAAACTCTCCAAGACTGTGATAGGCGTTGCCAAGATTAAAATACGTGCCTCCCTCTTCTGCCCTGTCTTCCACTTCTTTCGAAATTTTGAGGCCTCGTTCATGGTACTCTATGGCTTTCTGGAAATCTCCAAAACTGTGATAGGCGTTGCCAATATTGCAGTACGCTTTTCCTTCTCCTGCCCTGTCTCCCACTTCTTTCGAAATTTTGAGGTGTCGTTCATGGTACTCTATGGCTTTCTGGAAATCTCCAAGACTGTCATAGGCGTTGCCAACATTACCGTACGCTTTTCCTTCTCCTGCCCTGTCTCCCACTTCTTTCGAAATTTTGAGGCCTCGTTCATGGTACTCTATGGCTTTCTGGAAATCTCCAATTCTGTGATAGGCGTTGCCAAGATGAGAGTACGCTTTTCCTTCTCCTGCCCTGTTTCCCACTTCTTTCGAAATTTTGAGGCCTAGTTCATGGTACTCTATGGCTTTCTGGAAATCTCCAAGACTGACATAGGCGTTGCCAAGATTACAATACGCTTTTCCTTCTCCTGCCCTGTCTCCCACTTTTTTCGAAATTTTGAGGACTCGTTCATGGTACTCTATGGCTCTCTGGAAATCTCCAAGATTTCTGTAGGCGATGCCAAGATTACCGTACGCTTTTCCTTTTCCTGCCCTGTCTCCCACTTCTTTCGAAATTTTGAGGTCTCGTTCATGGTACTCTATGGCTTTCTGGAAATCTCCAAGACTGTCATAGGCGTTGCCAAGATTACCGTACGCTCTTCCTTCTCCTGCCCTATCTCCCACTTCTTTCGAAATCTTGAGGCGTCGTTCATAGTACTCTATGGCTTTCTGGAAATCTCCAAGATTTCTATAGGCGTTGCCAAGATTACCGTACGCTATTCCTTCTCCTGCCCTGTCTCCCACTTCTTTCGAAATTTTGAGGTGTCGTTCATGGTACTCTATGGCTTTCTGGAAATCTCCAAGACAGTGATATGCGTTGCCAAGATTACAGCACGCTTTTCCTTTTCCTGCCCTGTCTCCCACTTCTTTCGAAATTTTGAGGTGTCGTTCATGGTACTCTATGGCTTTCTGGAAATATCCAAGATTTCTGTAGGCGATGCCAAGATTACAGTACGCTATTCCTTCTCCTGCCCTGTCCCCCACTTCTTTCGAAATTTTGAGGTCTCGTTCATGGTACTCTATGGCTTTCTGGAAATCTCCAAGACAGTGATATGCGTTGCCAAGATTACAGTACGCTTTTCCTTTTCCTGCCCTGTCTCCCACTTCTTTCGAAATTTTGAGGTGTCGTTCATGGTACTCTATGGCTTTCTGGAAATCTCCAAGACTGTCATAGGCGTTGCCAAGATTACAGTACGCTATTCCTTCTCCTGCCCTGTCTCCCACTTCTTTCGAAATTCTGAGGTGTCGTTCATGGTACTCTATGGCTTTCCGGAAATCTCCAAGATTGTGATAGGCGATGCCTAGGGCGTGCTGGAAATCTTTAAAGTTGACAAAGACGTCGCCAATATTACCATTAATAGCTGTGTTTCCCATATTTTTTTTGCTGGCTTTGCTATTTCAGCTCAGCCACATATTGTGGTTTCTTTTTTCCGCTGATACCATTTGTCTTTATGTACGATAACGAAGAGGATCTGAAAAGTAAAATTAAAAGCTGTAGTAAAAGCTTAATATTTATTAGCTCCTTTACTACTCGTTCTTGGCTATCACAGTCGCATTTGATTTGCCTCAAAAGGGATCCTTCTATGTGTTTTTCATCGTTGTATAATATGACTTGATGGACTGGGGTCTTCTCTAAAAAAGGAAAATATTAACATTCGTTTGGTGATAATGATCGAAATTAAAAACAACAACAACAACAAAGAAACAGATTTACCATTGTTTAAACATGGTGTATATATAGAGAATATTATATGGCCGCGCGGAGATGGGAAAATTCTCTTCGATTGTTGAAAAATATTTCACTCGTTCGCTGCACTCACTCGTGAAATATTTTTTTCAACACGAGAAGAGAAATTTCGTATCTCCAATCGACCATGTAATGTTCTATTTATTATATAAACACCAATGAAATACCAACCATTTTACTTGAATAGTTTTTTGGTCTCAAAGGTGCGGTTTATTATGAAGCTATAGCAACGATGACATTTTCACATGTGAAGATAACATGTTATTTTCACGTGTGAAGTTATCAAGTTTTCGCGCGAAAGCTCACTTGGTATTTCATTGGTGTTTATATAATAAAAATTGTCTATCTACACATTGTACATTCATCTATCTTCCACTGAAAAAATAAATTTGTTGTCAACAAACTACAAACCGCGGAAACATTTTAGAAAATTCAAATTTGGGAAAGTGAACTTATTTCTAAGGGTTAACATCTCTGGGTAGCGGAATACAAGTGTTTAGCAATTGAAAACAAAACCTATTTCTTTACCACCAAAACACTGAGAAAGTTACAGGTATTTTAAGCTTGTGGGTTTTCAAAAAACTGTAATAGTTCCACAGCTGGTTCCAGTTCAAGTCCAACTCGGTGTAAAAACCTGAGGAGTTTTCCTTTTTCCCTCCTATCTTCTTAAGTAGATCTATAAGTAGGATGAGCATGATCGTCCGAGGGCTGACGTAGTACTAAATAGGACTGTTGTATCGACATTGGCTGACGCGCGGTTGTCATCTGCTGAGTAAAAGTGAGTTGTATTACGTCAGTTGATGGTACAGTCGCACCTCCATGTGGGACCACCTCTCGTAAGCGACCACCTCCCATAAGAGACCGTGAACCCAAAACACTAAAACTTTCCCAGTCAAAGCCTTACAGTTGGAACCTCTAGTAAATGACCACTTCCCGTAAGCGACCGCGACCACTTTTTGGGCCTGAAAGTTTAATGATTTTCCATTGTTTTTAACCTCTTGTAAGCGACCACTTGACGCATTCTCTGATCTCTATGTTCGCTGTGTGCACTATGCTACTTAGAATATACGACATGTACGAAGAACGTTAATAACAACGTTGAACTACACATGGCGTAACTTAGAAATTGCATACAATAAATTATCTTCCATAAAGTAGATGTGACGGCCAATGTCCCTTTTTATGTTATTGCGATTCTTGCTTTGCGTGTGAAAAGTCCGCATTCCTTACAGGAAAGGAATTCATGTCTTGGGGAATGTGCTCATTGTAGATCACCACGTCAAAAAAGTATTATACATATTCACTAGGACAGTTAGAGAGGCTTTATAACACAATATCAGACAAAAACAAAACTTAAATTTAATTTGCTTTGTTAGTCTTAAGAACCAGAATTGAGAAATGTACTGCTTGTTATTAACAGCCGTTTTGACCCGTAACGACAATAGTTTTTGGAATTTCCGGTTAGGTCAAGTTAGTCACACTATTGTTGGTTTTCACATGACGTCACTAAAATTCAAACTAAAAAACTATCGATCCTACTGAGATTTTACTTTCACGATGCATTAGAGCAGCTGAAAACTAATTTTCATACAAATTTTCGCTTCAAAAGGGTTCTTGGTTTTGTGATAGAGTACGCTTGAATTTCTAAGCTTTTGTGTGACGCGGCATTTTTATGAAGGCCAAGAGAGCTATCATGTAGGTTAAATAAATGACTTAATTCAGGAAATTTTGCTATCTAAACAGTTCATGTATTAGAAAAAGTATTACTTTATTGTTTATGTGTTTCTCGAAGAATAGATTCACGCTTTTGTAGCAAAACTCTGTAACAGATGTTTCTGTTGGTTTCCGTCCGCCATGTTGGAGCTCATCCAGTTGAGCATCAGCATGGCGTCTCCATACAAATCTCTATAAGTTTGCTGGGTAAAACATTTCTTCGGATATCTCGTATGCGAAATATTCCTCTGTCCTGAGTCTTGGCGAAGGTCTTTGTATATGTACCTCCTTTCATTTCCCAGATTCTGAACTTTATCTATTGAACGGTTTTGATTTTTATTTTGATCTATTTTGAATGGCGTGACACTGAAAACTAGCAATATTTTGGGGAGCAGAGAGAATGAGGGAGGGGTGCGTGAAAATGACGCTTACTGTTTCCTGCTTAGAATGGCTCACTTCTTTATTATTATTCATAATGGTGGAATTTGAAAAGGTACTATACAGCCCCGACTTTAAAATGGTACTCATTTTTCTTGTTATGAAAGTCTTCCAAAAGGGTACAATGTTCAAATGACTAACTGTTTAACTCTCACATGAGATGCTACGTCACGTAATGGTCAGCGACAATATTAAGCCTGGTGGCCTACGTGTGCAGCCACCCACTCCCCCAGGAAAATTACATCGGCAACACAGTAAAAATCGCCTTTTGGCGATTCTTGTTAGATCTATTGATCTTGATGCCATTTTCATTGCCGTCGCCGTTGAACATTACACGATTTAATTTTTTTTTGCTTATAAGTATTATTAACCAAAGCTTCGCTTTTAGCCCTGGGTAAATCTATATATTACCAGTTGATTCAGTTAGTTCCCATTGGTATGCCTGTGGGACGGGCGAGCGTACAGTTACGTGATTATCAAAATTTCTCGGGTAACAGCTGGGGTAAGTAGATTACCACATTTTTTTTTATATTAGGCCATGATGGGGCTACGCTCGTGCGCGTGGAGCTCCGTTATAATGCATTTTTACGGTAAAGGAACCTTGGAGTTATAGTGTAGCTTCAGCTAATGCAATGCCTACCTTAGTTAGAAATTCCCAAGCAGTTTTGATAGTTCGCTTGATTTGTGCCGAGGAAAGGGTCAACAATTTCTTATAATTTCTGTCGTAGGTACGACAAAAGCAACTCTAGCGACGAGGAACCGGTTATAGAGAACTTAAGAACCACGACGAATTTCACGACGACGACGTCTGTTGACTGGGAAAAGACTGGAACGAGAACGTCAGTTTCGGCGGGAAAAAGAGAGCTTAAGGTGACTCGATCCAGTTATTTTGTAAGGGTACCATCCTACTTTGAAGCTCTGTGGTATCCCCACCTTTACTTTGATCGTAAGTCTAACATATAGCATGTATAACATATAGATCAATCTACAATATAGCATAAAATTTTTGGCGATCGGAGTAAATGTCACGTGGTTATAGTGCCACGCCTCTTTGGGGTCTGAGTCGAAATTCTGCTGTTGCCGGCATTTTTTCGTGAAAATCTCTCGGCTACATATAGCGCGTATTAGTGCCTTGCGTTGAACAGAGTTTCACCAAAATCGCAAAGACCCAATGCGAGAAATTCAGCGGTTTCCAAATTTAGGTCATAATTTATGCGAAAATGAAAAGCCAACTTTACACGATTATATCTAATAAACTATGAGATTTATCTCTTTATTTTGGGGATCTGACAGATGGGTCCTTGCAAGTCAGCAAAAAACTTTAGGGCCTTGTAAATGAGGGCGATTTCGAGCAATGCAAACATATACAAATTATAGTTTTAGCTAGTTGTTGACGTTTGTCAGCGTTTAAGAGTCCTTCTCACGAAAAAAGCATTTTCTTAAAAATTCGTAGTTTTTTTTCCTTCAAATTTTTTCAGGGCCACAATTGATTAACGATTAACAGACTACCCGAATTCTGAATTTCGTGACCATTGAAAAACTGTGACATTATGTTCTATAAGCCCAAACTTGAGTAAACATAGAAGATTTTTAGCGTTTTGGCTGAGTTTGTGCTTTGGGAGTTTAGTCTGTCATGATACAGCATTCTTGTTCAGCACGCGTGCAATGACCGCGTTTGGCTAACTTCGGAACAGTTGGTCTGAAACTTCCTATTTTTTCTCCGAATACTGCCGGATATGCTTTGTGATGAGTGACCTTCTAATCTTCTAACGAGGCTCAAATACACTTTGTGTTTGATTTGAAGTAAAAAAAAGACTGGAATTTCAATTGTCGCAGTTGTGCTGTCATACGCCCTACCCCTGGAACTTGCTTGACAACCGGACTGGTGACAAATTTCAGTCGTAATTCCGTACGAAAGATAGTTTTCTTTCCAGCTCCTTCCAATTTTCTATGTCTGCTTTAATTTTATCAATGTATTACGATTTCCGCATTAAGTGAGATTGGGGCAGTTTGTTTCAATCGTCTACTAATCCCCTGGTATCAAATTCCCCACCCCTCCCTCCCTCCGTCCAATCCCTAACCCCTGTTGACGCTTGTTACGCAGTCAGACAAATTTTCACTTTCCGTGTTCATCACTAAGTAAACAGCTCGGGGTTTTTTCTACCCCCAGGGTGGGAACTCATTGATGGTTCTGTTTGATCAAAACCGAAGAAGATGTGTGACGAAAACTGGGATGGGTTCTAGCGTTACGCTTTAAAGCTTTATGTTGCCTTAAAGTATTGCTTGGTAGCCAGTAGCGCGCGCTGGCTCCACTGTAAGCAGTTCCTCAGATAAACGAAACCTCAAATTACTGAAGGATAGCCTGCGAGCAAGCTCTCCTATTTGGGCGAGTGAAGCGAGTCTCGCGAGAACGCGCGAGCAAGCGGCGAAGCCGCGACGGCCCCTCGCTCGCGCGTTCTCGCGAGGCTCACTTCACTGGCCCAAATAGGAGAGCTCGCTCGCAGTCGCCCCATGTAAGGTAATCCAAGAGAGTCTTGGATTCCGGATTCCACGCTGTGGATTCCGGATTCCACGCCTGTGGATTCCGGATTCCACATCCGTGGATTCCGGATTCCATAAGTGGCTGGATTCCAGATTTCAAAATTCTATTTTCTGGTTTTCAACGTTTCCTTTGTACTTTGTTTTCACCAAAAAAGCTTGTTCTTTTTTTACCTGATGTGTACATTGTCTTATATAAAATATAAGTATAAAATATAATTCTTGGCCTTTCTAACCACTGAACCACCAGGGCTCTAGCGTTAGTGAAGTCGGAATTCTACTATACCAGCAGAGTGTACTACACTTCTGTACTGGGAGCTGAGGGCATTGCACTTCTATGCTCAGTTTCTCGTGTGGCTTCTGCTAGTTTCATTAAAGTCATTTTTTAGTGATGTACTAGTGAGCAGCACACTTACACTTCCAGTGAACATTTACACTTGGAAGAAGAAGAAACCATGCTCGCCCGGGGCAACGAAAATTTTCGTGCCCCGGGCGAGCATGGTTTCTTCTTCTTCCAAGTGTAAATGTTCACTGGAAGTGTAAGTGTGCTGCTCACTAGTACATCACTAAAAATTAAAAAAAATAACGATCGATTGAGAAAAAAATTCAAAGTGATCTCTCGAGATGTCTGATTTCGACTGATTGAATCTGGACTGAATGAAAGACACCACGTCGACACCACGTGCAGCATGTCATTCTTTGAGTGACACTGATGACATGTGCCTGAAAGAAGCCAGTAACTGCAACCACCCCCGACTACTGATACTACGGCCAAGAATAAGGATACTTTATATTATTATTCTTTTGACGTTACCTGAAATCCAAAAATTAGTTCCAATTGCGCCCAAACAGGAAAAGAATCTAAACCTCCGATTCCAAAGGCGCAACGGGGAAAAAGGTAGAAAGGCCCGGTCGAAAGGGTGTCTTATAAAGAGCTCGAAAGAGCGATAATATACAGTAATATGAATCACTCCCTGGGATTCTGTCACGTCATTATAATGTGACCATTGTTTCAAATTGATACCCGATATGTCACAATGTCAGGGGATGTTCCTGCGAGTGAAACACGCGTGAACATGCCTGTTGCGCGTCCTTGCGACATGAGATTTTCACGCAACAGTCGCTAAAGGAAAAGAAGAGGCCCTGGAACCATCACAACAGAGTGGATTCCAGCAACCTGGATTCTGGATTACAATGCTTGGATTCGGGATCCCATTAGCTGGATTCCGGATTCCAAAGCCGTGGATTCCGGATTCCACAGACCAAAATTACCTGGATTCCGGATTCGGGATTACCTTGCATGGGGCGATCGCAGGCTAACTGAAGGATACCATTAGTTGTAATCAAATGTCGCCATCGCCCAAATGCACCGTATTTTTAACGATCAGCGTTAGGAAGAAGCAAAAATCTGGTTTTGTGCTGGCTGCAGTCAGCCTAAGAGTCAGGAAAATCACGATTCTATGTTTTCTTTCGGTTAATGAAATTCGCACCCCCTCCAGTCTGGGATGATTTTGTTCTTCCAGCGATTTGCTGCTCACTCGGTACATCTTGAATAATGGAATGTCATTTATAGAAGAAACTTGAGGGTTTCGAAAATCCTCCGGTGGGATCACGCTCCCTATAATGGCGTATACGGGGAGGTCGTCCTCTTCTATCCGGGCTATTTTCCTTCATCATATTCTTAAAATAAAGCCAACCTTAGTCGGTTATGATCTTGATTTTTTAATTATGGCCGCTTAATAGAGGTGAGAAAAATGGGAAAACTCTCATAGAAACAGCACTGAAACTGGAAGCGATCGCTTAATAGAGGTGGCCGCTCAATAGAGGTTTAATTTTCCATTCTTTTCTACAATTATTTCGGGGCATTGATTACTGGCCGCTTAATGGAGGATGGCTGCTTAATAGGTGGCCGCCTAATGGAGGTTCAACTGTATACAGAGTGGGATGATAACCATGTATGCATGATAAATCAGTGCAAGGGCGGAGGGGACATCCTACATGACGGGTAATATCGCTGAAAAAGTCATCTGTGATCTGAAAGATCATAGACAACACAGACTAACATACTTTGACCAAATTTTAACCCTGGAGATTAAGAACCAAATGCATTTCTAAGTTAAAGGAACCTTGGAGGTCTAGTGTAACTTCAGCTAATGCAATGCCTACCTTAGTTTTTTATTCCCAAGTAGTCTTGATATTTCGCTTGATTTGTCCCAACGAAGGGGTCTACGAGGAAATTATATTTTGTAAGACAAAATTAAGTTAAAAGTCAATTGCATTTTCCTTCACAAAACAACAGGACTTGTACAAAACGTACCAAGCAACAATCAACCCTTCTACCAAGCTCGAAAAAGTTGAAAGGATTTTCCCTTTTGTAATTTAGCTTTCAGTTTCACTTTGATCAAATTACGTCAACAAAAGTGACGTAAGTGCTTCCAGAAATAGCTCCAACCAACCAGGAAAAATTTGAAAACCAATGAAGAATACGAGGAGCCACATTAAATCTAATATACAAATAATATTTCTCGAAAGAAATAACAAGGCTCGCAAACTAGAGCTCTCACAACAAATTCTGTAGACTGATGGAATCTTTCAGTGAGGAAGTTGGTCTTAGACTTCCTGTTTTTCTCCTTACACTGCCGGATATGCCTCTTGTGTGACCTTTAACAGGACTCCCACTCTGTGTGTGATTTAAGTAAAATGGAATTTTTATTGTCGCAGATGTGCTGTCATATACCCTACCCCTGAGACTTTCTTGACAACCGGACTGGTAACAAATTTCAGTGGTAGTATTACGAAAGATACTTTTTCCCTCAACTCCTCCCTATTTTCTACATCCGCTATAATTTTATCAAGGTACTACAGATTTCTGCATTGAATGAGATTGAGGCAGTTTACCAGTTTTAATCCTCTACTAATCACATGGAATCAAACTGCCCTCCCCTCCCTTCCCCACTGCTCCCAATCCCTTACCCCTTTTGTTCGCCTGTGAACAGGCTCTCTGTTTGGTACCTGCGAAAACATTCGTTTCTGTTCGCAGGCTATCTGTTTGGGGAAAGGGTGAAAAAATCGCAAGGAGAGGGAAAGGGTGAGAGCCTAGCTATTTCAGGGAAATAAAATATTTGTTTAAAACGTTTTTCAAATTTAATTGATGTTTTGGTAAATGCTTTCCGCCGTTTTACTACAACACTCTTATTTGTATTCATCCTCTATCTCGAACTGTTTTCCTCTATCGTATCCTTAAAATAAAGCCAATCGTGGTGCGTCAAGTGCTTGATGGCCGCTTAATAGAGGTGAGAACAATGGGACAGGCAAAAAGGTGGCAGCGATTGCTTAATAGCGGTGGGCGCTCAATAGAGGTATAATTTCCCATTATTTACTACCACAGTTATTTCGGCGCATTGATTACTCATGATTACAGGCCGCTTATTAATGGAGGATGGCCGCTTAAAATGGTTCGACTGTATAATAGTGGCGGCTGCTCAATCGAGGTTTAATTTCCCATTCTTTACTACAATTATTTCGGGGCATTGATTACTCATGATTACAGGCCGCTTAATGGAGGATGGCGGCTTAAAATGATTCGACTGTATAATAGAGATGGCCACTCAATCGAAGTTTAATTCCTCATTCTTCAACTGTATACAGAGTGGGATGGTAATAATGTATGCATAATAAATCAGTGAAAGGCTAGGGTGGAGAGGAAGTCCTACATGATCATGAAAAACTGAACCCTATGCGATCTGAAAGATCATAGCCAACACGGCCTTATTAAAAGAGACATACTTTGACAAAAGGTTCCTAGAGATTAAAGAACCAAATGCATTTCTAGGATAAGGAAACCTAGGAGTTTTAGTGTAACTTCAACTAATGCAATGCCTATCTCGGTTATAAATTCCCGAGTAGTCTTGATCGGTTCGCTTGATTTGTCACGACGAAAGGGTCTACGAGCGAATGATATTTTGTAAGACAAGTTTAAGTATAAAAGTCAATTGCCATTTTCTTTCGCAAAATAACAGGACTTGTACAAAACTTACCTAAAGTAACAATCAACTCCTCTGCCAAGAAAACGATGCTTCGCTTAAAATGCCACGTTCGCCTCGCTTGGCTCATAAAGCGCCTGTTATGCAGGCTAGTGACGGGGATGAGTTCTAGCGTTACGCTTTTTGAAGCTTTATACTGTTTTAAAGTATTGTTTGGTAGCCAGTAGCGCGCGCTTGCTTCACTGTGAGCAGTTTCTCAGAAACATGTAACCCCAATTTACTAAATGATTCCACTAGTTGTAATCAAATGTCGCCATCGCCCAAATACACCGTTATTTTCACTCGGTCCATCTTTAAAAAAATGAATGTCATTTGTATTATAAACGGGAAGGATTTTACTCAGATCGATGAAAAGCCCCGGTGGGGCACTCCCTATAGTGGCGTATACGGGAAGGACAGTCCTCTTTTATCTCGGACTCTTTTTTTTAGCGTATTCTTAAAATATAGTCAACCTTAGTCTGTTATGGCCGCTTAATAGAGATGAGAAAAATAGAAAAACTCTCGTTGGAATGGCACAAAGGTGACCGCGATGATCGCTTTATAGAGGTGGCCGCTCAATCGAGGTTTAATTTTCCATTTCTTTTCTACAATTATTTCGGGACATTGATTACTGGCCGCTTAATGGAGGATGGCTGCTTAATAGGTGGCCTCTTAATGGAGGTTCAACTGTATACAGAGTGGGATGATAACCATGTATGCATAATAAATCAGTGAAAGGGCTGAGAGGAAATCCTACATGATCATGAAAAACTAATGCAATGCTTACCTTAGTTATAAATTCCCAAGTAGTCTTGATCGGATCCCTTGATTTGTCACGACGAAACGGGGTCTGCAAGGAAATTATATTTTGTAAGATCAAGACAAAATTAAGTTAAGTGAATTGCATTTTCCTTCACAAAATAAAAGGACTTGCACAAAACTTACCATGCCACAATCAACCCTTCTACCAAGCTCGAAAAACTTGAACCCAACGGATTTTTCCCTTCCGTAATTTAGCTTTCAATTTCACTTTGATCAAATATACGTCGACAAAGAGCTCTTATAACTACAAATCTGTAGACTGATGAAATCTTAGTGAGAAAGTTGGTCTTAGACTTCCTGTTTTTCTCCTTACTCTGCCGGATATGCCTCTTGTGTGACTTTTACCAAGGCTCGCACTTCATGTGTGATTTGAAGTAAAATGGAATTTTTATTGTCGCAAATGTGTTGTCATATACCCTACCCGGCCCTGAGACTTTCTTGACAACCGGACTGGCGACAAATTTCAGTTGTAGTATTACAAAAGATAGTTTTCCCTCCCGGGGAGGGTACTCCCTTATAAGAGGCTAATGGGGATATGCCGCTGGATTTCACGACTGGATTGACTATAATGGGGTCGCATTTTCAATAGAGTTTACTAGGAATGGGGTCGCACATTGTCTGTTTTTTGGGGTAAGAGAGTTCTTCATATTAGCAGTTAGCAAACGTACCAGAATGTTTGTATTGTTTGTACTGTTGTTTTTTATTCAATATAAGGTAGATACATAAATAGAAAGTGACTAAGTTGGGATGGCAAAAATGTCAAGGTGACTGAGATGGGATCTATAATTGGCCCCAGAATAGACTACAATGGGGTAGGGGTTCCAAGAGGCCAGCGGCATATACCCAGCAAAAATTGACCCAAGTAGCCCCCCCGGGTTTTCCCTCAACTTGATTTTCCTCTGATAAGTAAGTGTGGTCGTTAGGAATCGATGGCGGACAATATATTGTTTTTGGATATGTCCCTTGTAAGTTCGAAGTGTTTATTCCAAGTTTGGCTATTTAATAAGGATGTGACCGACGATAAAATAGCCATGATTGCTATATGCTGGAGAATTTTCGGGGCATTGATTACTCATGATTACTGGCCGCTTAATGGAGGATGGCCGCTTGATGGTTCAAAATGTATAATTGAGGTGGCCGCTCACTAGAGCAAATAAATGCAAATAAATGTAAATTCCCATTCTTTACCACAATTATTTCGGGACATTTATTACTGGCCGCTTAATGGGGGATGGCCGCTTAATAGGTGGCCACTTAATGGAGGTTTAACTGTATACAGAGTGGGATGATAACCATGTATGCATAATAAATCAGTGAAAGGAGTGTTACGAAAACTAAGACCCTCGAAAACGAAGACCTAAGACCTAAGACCCGTCTTAGTTTTCGAGATTACGAAAACTAAGACCCCCTAAAATCGAATCCGTCGAAATATAAAGTCAAATTGTAACCGAAGTAGGTCTGATCTGTCAAATTATATCATGTTCGATCCTTTCCACCGAGTTTTAGGTCAAATTGAACGGTAAATTTAGGGGTGTTAGTTTTCGTAATTTCGAAAACTAAGACCCCTCTTAGTTTTCGTAATTACGAAAACTAAGACCCCCACCAAAACAATCTCTAAAATTTCTACAAAGTCGAATTACGACCGTCTGAAGACTATAATCGCAGGGGCACCCAACGACCGTTTTCTGGGAAATGATCTGAAATGGCTCGTTATGCATTCTGGAGTGCTTTAAAAGCAATATAAATCAATAATTCGCATCGCTAAAAAAATTTGATCTGTTCGGTCGTCCTAGGAGTGGTTTGAACCTCTCGAATTGTTTAGGGCTGTTTTTCGCCTTTCCCGAAAATAACAGCCTACAGTGAAAGCTTTCCGAAAACGTAAGATTACCAGACGAGCTTTTCCCTTAGCCGAAATTTTTAGGGGTCCTTTCAGTTTTTTTCCGAAAACTCTATCTATTGTGGGAATGTCTTCGAATTTTCTAGGGCGACGTAGAATGTATAGAAAATTCTAGGTGTAATAATAAGAATAACTATAATAAAAAATAAGAAGAACAAAAATAAGGACAATAGAAACGGCATTTAAGTGATTTTAATGCCAGTTTCAAACGTCTTGTACCCTGCCGAACTCAATTCGCACGGCACTTACTGAAAAATCTGAAATACGGCATGGCACTGACTGATTAGCCGGGTTTTTTGCTATTCTTAGTTTACGAAAGCTACGAAATTTCTAGGTGCTTAAATCAGAATCTAGAGATAACTACAAAATCCGAAATTCTTAGGTGAACAAACCACACAAATCCTAGCCTGCGTAGCAGGCGCTGGGAAGTAGCGGGCGAAAGAGAGAACGGGCGCGCGCGAGAGAGACACGCAAGGGGTGAGGGAGCGCCGCTTCCTCTCCCCTCGCGTGTCTCCTTCTCGCGCGTCTCCTTCTCGCGCGCCCGTTTTTTCTTTTGCCCACTACTTTCAAGCGCCTGCTACGCAGGCTACACAAATCCCGAAACTCTGAGCCCAACAACCAGTCACCACGAAACATTTTCGAAATTTTTAGCTGTTCTTGGGCTCTCGAAAATTTTAGCCATTCTAGAGGGCTCCGAACAGATATTTCCCAGAAAACGGTCGTTGGGTGCCCCTGTAATCGGTCCTGGTAAGACAAACAAAACCTACTATCATACGCCTGCTGATCTACGATCCGCTAACAATTAAAAAGAGGACCAAAGCCATAGACTTCCTACGTATCTATTGTACACTGAAAATATGCCTTACCCCTATTGGTCTTTAATTTTGTTGTTTATCCTTTAAATCATGAAATTGGCTTTCCACTGGAGATGGATCCATCTCCAGTGGAAAGCCAACATCCGGATGTCTTCTTCGTGTCTCTCCGATATGGATCGAGATGGCGTTACCTGTAACTATCACCTGAGGGGGTTTGCGTGCAGCGGTTGTCGTGTTTATTTTATTGTTCTGAAATTAGAACTCCAATTCTCGAGACGATGCTCTCCTAGTACAGGAAATTCATTCACTCATTCGTTTTTTTACTATTATTATTATTATTATTATTATTATTATTATTATTTCATGAGTGATTTTAGCGATTATCCCTCACAGACTATTTCTCCTTGCCCCCCAACCCTTTGCATTGTAACCTGGTGATCACCGGGGTGGCAACGATAAAAACAAACGCTAGAAAAAAGCAATGTAGCATATTCTCCTTTTTTCGCCCTTTTCATAAAAGCACTTTTCTATCTATGACCTGGCCAGAAAAGGAAACACAAAATCCGTATTTTTGTGTGATGTTTAACCGATAACGCCGTTGACCACTTAGTGATCAGGCATTCAGGTCGCAGCGACATGTCAGCCCGCAACGAAGACAAAAATCCATCTCCAGTGGAAAACCAATTTTATGACTTTACGGATAAACAACCAAAATTATTGGGATAAGGCATATTTTCAGTGTACAATTATACGTAGGTAGTCTATAGCTTTCATCCTCTTCTTAAAGCCACAATATTGATAATGTATGTCTGCAAATTGTTAGAAGAAGCGGATAGTCTAGCACGCGTATGATAGTAGTTTTTGTTTGTCTTACGGATTATAGTCTTCAAACGGTCGTAATTCGACTTTGTAGAAATTTTAGAGATTGTTTTGGTAGGGGTCTTAGTTTTCGAAATTACGAAAACTAAGACCTCCAAATTTACCGTTAAATTTGATCTAAAACTCGGTGGAAAGGATCGAACATGATATAATTTGACAGATCAGACCTATTTCGGTTACAATTTGACTTTATATTTCGACGGATTCGATTTGATTTTAGGGGGTCTTAGTTTTCGTAATCTCGAAAACTAAGACGGGTCTTAGGTCTTAGGTCTTCGTTTTCGAGGGTCTTAGTTTTCGTAACACTCCTTTCACTGATTTATTATGCATACATGGTTATCATCCCACTCTGTATACAGTTAAACCTCCATTAAGTGGCCACCTATTAAGCAGCAAATGTAACACCCAAAGGAACTGTCGCTGAAAAAGTCCGCTGCGAACAGAAAGATTATGGACAACACGGTCTTATTAAACAGAGACATACTTTGACAAAAGTTTAACCCTGGAGATTAAGAACGAAATGCATTTCTAAGGTAAAGGAATCTTGAGGTTCTAGTGTAACTTCAGCTAATGCAATGCCTACCTCGGTTACAAATTCTCGAGTAGTCTTGATCGGTTCGCTCGATTTGTCACGAAGAAAGCGTCTGCAGGGAAATTATATTTTGTAAGACAAAATTAAGTTAAAAGTCAATTGTATTTTCCTTCACAAAATAACAGGACTTGCACAAAACTTACCAAGCAATAATCAACCCTTCTACCAAGCTCCAAAAAGGTGAACCTAAGGCATGGGTCGCACTTGGCAAATTTTTGGGAGAATTTGTTTACCTTGCGGTAGAAATCTGTCATCGGTGGACATTGCTAAGTGCGACCCCGAGTTTTCAAGTTAGAAAAAACTTTGAAAATCGGCAAAAACATCAAAGACGCCGTAGTGCTTGGGTGGGGCAGGCAGATTTTGGAAAACTCGAGCTAAACAATACGAATCACAGCGGTAAGTGTCAGCGCCTTGTCATGAACGTGATCCATTTGAAACACGATCAATTTAAAATAAACGCGGTCGAATTTTCAGACCTTCGCGAAGAGGCTTCTACTCGGCTATCCTTCGCCATTTCAGGTTTTTTCGAAAACTCTCTACAGGCAAGGACTTCAATCGCTTATAAACCTTCGCTATTTTAAGGTTTTTACGGGAACTAGTTCTATTGAAGGCGAACCAGTTGAGTTCCCGTCTACAAAAGCAAACACTTCACAGGTTTGTTATTCTCCAAGCCAAATGCACTATTCGCATCCAACCACTTTCTGGTCTTCTTTATCTGTCCCATCCTCCTGAAACTGGGAATGGAGGAAAAAGATCCTTCGACAAAGGTTCGGACGAAGAAGAGAAAAATGTTTTCTAGTATCTGGCGTTCTTAAGTTCTCAATGTGTCAAAGCAAAAACTATTAACTCCTACTAATGCGACCCTCCTCGGTTGGACTAAAAGTTTTCTTTTCCGGTTGCGGTTTCGAATTTTTGTGGTTTTTTAGCCGGCAAAGATGAAAACTTTTCCCAAGTGCGACCCATGCCTAAGGGAATTTTCCCTTTTGTCATTCATCTTTCAGTTTCACTTTGATCAAATTACGTCGACCAAAGTGACGTAAGTGCTTCCGGAAATAGCTCTCAAAATGCAGCCAATCAGGAAAAATTTGAAAACCAATAAAGCATATGAGGAGTGACATTAAATCAAATATACAGTTATTAATATTTCTCCGCACGTAATAACAAAAGGCTCGTAAAGTAGAGCTCTTATAACAAATTCTGGACGTAGACTGATGGAATCTTCCAGTGAGGAAGTTGGTCTTAGACTTCCTGTTTTTCTCCTTACACTGCCGGATATGCCTCTTGTGTGACCTTTAACAGGACTCCCACTCTGTGTGTGATTTAAGTAAAATGGAATTTTTATTGTCGCAGATGTGCTGTCATATACCCTACCCCTGAGACTTTCTTGACAACCGGACTGGTAACAAATTTCAGTGGTAGTATTACGAAAACTAGTTTTGCCTCAACTCCTCCCTATTTTCTACATCCGCTATAATTTTATCAAGGTAGTTTAACCCTCTGCTAATCCCATGGTATCAAGTTACCCTCCCCTCCCTTCCCCCCTTGCTCCCAATCCCTTTCCCCTTTTTTTAGCCTCCATGTGACAGGCTGTCTGTTTGGGCAAAGGGTGAAAAAAACCTCGTCATTTTTTTCAGATCACACTTTCCCCAAACAGAGAGCATGCAACAGGCTACCCTTTTTTCGCCTGCTACGCAGGCTAGACAAATTCTCCCTTTCTGGGCTCATCAGTAAGCAGGAGAGGATCCTCTCTGGTCAGTAAGTAAACAGCTCGACTCGGAGTTTTTCTTCCCCCGGGGTGGGAACTCATTGATAGTTCTGTTTGATCAATATTGATGTCTTAAACAATCGGAGATGAAGATGTGTGACGGGTACACTTAAAAGCTTTATGCTACTTTAAAGTATTCTTTGGTTGCCAGTACCGCGCGCTGGCCACACTGGGAGCAGTTCCTCAGATAAATGTAACCCCAAATTACTGAAGGATTCCACTAGTTGTAATCAAATGTCGCCATCACCCAAATGCACCGTCTTTTTAACGTTCAGAATAAGGAGGAAACAAAAAATCTGGTGTTGGTGCTGGCTGCAGTGTCAATGGTCTATGAAACATCTTACGAGCATCTCCCACAATGCTGGTAAAATCACGGTCCAATGTTTTCTTTCTGTTGAAGAATTTAAGCCCCAACCTCTCCCCCTCTCGGATGTCTTTGTTCCGGCTGAGATTTGAAGTTTTCTGTGATCTGGCGGCAATATAGTTCCCAGTCTCTTAACGGCCACCTCCCTACAACGGACTCAAAGAGGACCAAAGGGGGGGTCCCCGCTTTAAGCCCGTTTCCAGGGCGTTTTCCGGAGAAAATGGGAGAGGCGGGAAATGCTTTGATTCAGTACCTTTATTTGACTTTCTATATGGGTAGTCACTTCTCTATAACAGACACAAAAGGTGTCCAGGATACACGGAGTTGACTGCAGTGCTTCAGTCGAACCGCCAGGGCATCTTCAGGTTTGACACGTTTCCCCGCTCATTATCATATCAGTAGTTGTGCAGAATCAGTATATAGCTTTACTATATGCCAGATGCCTCCTTCCATTCAATGATTACCCCTACCCTTAACACTTCTAAAAACCCCCCTTTTCAGGTGATAGAAAATTAAGTTGAATTTAGAATCGGTATATCTTCAATAATTGAATGTCATTTTGGTGGTATAAACGTCGAGGTTTCTTTTCGGAGAATGAAATGCCACACGAGAGTACTTTCAAGTTTCTATAATGGCCTACACAGGAAGACTCCGCCCGAAAAGGGTATCTTTTTCAGGCTTCAGGTTAGTATGAAAGAAAAGGGATCAGTCACCAGCTGAAGTTTATGAAAGGGTAGCGGGACATCTGTCAGTTTCGGTCAGGAGCACATAACCCGCACCGAGCAACTTCCATGAGCTCGTGTCTGACGGCGTTTTCATGGACCAGTTTATTTTTAAAAGGGTTTTGGCGCAAATTTTTTATATCTTTTAAATTCCACAAACTAGTCAGCAAAACCTACAGACCTAAAAATGATATTTTTTTGTATTTTAATAACGTTTAGTTTTCCTTTCTGATTTCTTATACTTCGAATGCGCTCAGAGACATGGTGGAGATTCTGTGTTCGGGGGAAAAAGTGCCCTAAAATGTGTCTAAAAATAAACTGGTCCGTAAAAACGCCGTGACGTAGGCCTAGTATGGGAGTTGCTCGCTCCGGGTTATGGGCTCCTGTTTCGGTCTGTTAAAAGGACCAAAAGTGCTGAGCATGCTCAGAGATGTATTTTATGGGTGTGAAAAATTCCAGAACACGTTCTGGTTTTCTTATTTATTCATATTTAAAGACAGTGTATTTACAACAATTATTTTCCCTTTGCTCGGTTTTCTGTTCTTTTTAGGGGAATATGTTACATAATCCCACACGGTATTATTCACTGTCTGAAAAGTTGGTGGCGGCTTTGATTGTAATAGGGGCGGGGTGTGGGGTTGAAACAATTGGTAGCTGATAACAATAACAGAACAATGGAATATATTTTTTCATTCCCTGCTCATATTCCCCGGCTCAACATGTTTAACCATCCTACTAAAACTACACAAGTCAGAATTTTTCGATTTAGTGTACTTACCACATTTTCTTGGACTTCACTAAATCTTCGGCGGCTGTTGTCATAGCGCAAACTAGATATTCGCATGACTTACCGCGTCACTTTTAAACGAATTTGACATTACATCTCCAATGTTTACCTGCGAACGTTCTTGTTTGACTCGTTGGACAACTGACACAAAACTCTGTCGCGATGGGAGGCCGAAAGAGTTTCCAAACCTACTTTGCCTTAACGTTAAGAATAGTATTCCTCTGAGTTACTCATCTCTTTCTGGTAAAACGACCGGTTTGACCACTCCACACGAATTGACAAATTTCCATATTTTAGAATTCAACCTCAAACAATGCGACTCTCTTGGGAATAACCATTTCTAAAGAATTAATTAAGGTAATTCCTTTGAAAATGATGTACTATTAAGATTTTTTATGTCCTCACCCCCATACCCTGAACCCCGCCCTTTCAAGACTTCCACAACTCGGGCTTAAAAGGAACAAAATGGTGGCAGCCCCCCCTGACTGTCTTAAGGTGATGTTACACAGGACGATTCGCAAGAACGATTTTTAGCGAAACATAGCGTTGCAATGTTGGAACAATGTTGGAACTATTCGAAACAATGTCGCAACAATGTTGCAACGCTGTGTTGCGCTAAAATCGTCTCGTGTAACATCACCTTTAGAAAACCAAAACTGTATATCAGTTGCCAACACGAAGAACTAAGTTGTGAAGGGAGGGGTGACTGAGAGGGCCACACAGTAAGAACTAAGTTGTGAAGGGAGGGGTGACTGAGAGGGTCACACAGTAAGAACTAAGTTGTGAAGGGAGGGGTGACTGAGAGGTCCACACAGTAAAAAATTACAAGAGATCGAGACACTTTGGGGAGCTTATTAAGCTCCACTGACAGCTAAATAAGAAAGCTAATTAGCCGAGCTAACTAAACGTTTCTAACTAAGCGTTTCTTTACTAAAATCCAAGATCAGGTCAAATTAAAATCCGGATAGTTCGGATTTTTCGTTACGAAAAGAAACGTTGTATCCAAATGTGAAAACATGTTTTTCACTTAAACACCAGTGTGGAAACAGGTTTTTCCCTTCACAAAAGACTCAAAGAGCGGGGTCCCGCTTTAACCTCGTTCCCAGGGCGTTTCCCTGAGAAAATGGAAGGGGTGGGGACTGCTTTACTTCAGTACCTTTACCTTTATTTGACTCTCTCTCTATGTGTAGTCACTTCGATTGGGAGATTGCTGGAAAAAATGTATGTGTTCCTCACTCCCAGCAAGACTGATGGAAGAGTTCCAAGGCAGCAAGGTGTACCTACAACATGCAACCTGACTTACTGGGGAGTTTCCCAGCACACGTATCTCCAGACACTTCTTACCGGTTTGGGTGAGGCCACAGGAAAAAATTCAGAAATTAGGGGGGGGGGGTAGAGGGGGGCATAGAAACATGGGTGTGGCCAAAAGGCGAATTTATCCCTTTAGGGGGTGGGGACGTTTCTGGCCAAAAACTCATGCCAGGTATTCTACACATCAAATCCCAACAGACACCCACAGTTATATTTTTCCAAGCAACACTTTCCATCTTTGGACATATCACTTCTTCCAAACTCCCATCCAGCAAAAATTGGCCTGAAGAACATATATTTTTTTTAGAAACAGATCTATTGGGTGCCCCTGATGCATGTTATGGCTGTAAAAAATTCTGGAGCACGTGCTGGTTTTCTTATTTATTCATAGTTTAAAGACAGTGTATTTACAGCAATTATTTTCCCTTTTCTCGGTTATTTTTGTTCTTTTTAAGGGAATCATTTGTTACATAATCCTTCACAAAATTATTCACTGTCTGAAACGTTGGTGACGGCTTTGATTGTAATAGAGGCTGAGTGCGGGCGTTAAAACAATCAGAGCTGATAACAATTACAGAACAATGCGGCAATATATTTTCTCATTCCCCTGCTCATGTTCCTCTGAACATGTTTAACCATCCCACTAAAACTACACAAGTCAAAATTTTTTGATTTAATGTACTTACCACATTTTCTTGGACTTCACTTTCGTCGTCGGCTGTTGTCATAGCGCAAACTAGATATTCGCATCACCGGCCGCGTGACTTTTAAACGAATTTGACATTACATCTCCAATTTTTACCTGCGAACGTCCTTGTTTGCAACGTGACTCGCTGGACGACGGACACAAAACTCTGTCGAAGTGGGAGGTACGAAAGAGTTTCCAAAACTACTCTGCCTTAACGTTAAGAATAGTATTCCTTTGAGTTACTCATCTCTCTCTGGCAAAACGACTGTTTGACCACTCCACACGAATTGACCAATTTCCGTATTTTAGAATTCAACCTCAAACAATTCGAGTCTCTTGGGAATAAGAATTTCTAAAGAATTTATTAAGGTAATTCCTTGAAAATGATGTACTCTCCAGATTTTTTTATGTCCTCACCCCCTCCCCCAATCTCCGCTCTTTCAAGACTTCTACAACTCGGGCTTAAAAGGAACAAATTGGTAGCAACGCCGCTGATTGTCTTAGAAAACCAAAACTGTATATCGGTTGCCGACACGAAGAACTAAGTTGTGAAGGGAGGGAAGACTGGGAGGGCCACACAGTAAGAACTAAGTTGTGAAGGGAGGGGTGACTGGGAGGGCCACACAGTAAGAACTAAGTTGTGAAGGGAGGGGTGACTGAGAGGTCCACACAGTAAAAAATTACAAGAGATCGAGACACTTTGGGGAGCTTATTAAGCTCCACTGACAGCTAAATAAGAAAGCTAACTAGCCGAGCTAACTAAACGTTTCTAACTAAGCGTTTCTTTACTAAAATCCAAGATCAGATCAAAAATCCGGATCATTGGGATTTTTCGTTAGGAAAAGAAACGTTGTATCCAAATGTGAAAACATGTTTTTCACTTAAACACCAGTGTGGAAACAGGTTTTTCCCTTCACAAAAGGCTCAAAGAGCGGGGTCCCGCTTTAACCTCGTTCCCAGGGCGTTTCCCTGAGAAAATGGAAGGGGTGGGGACTGCTTTACTTCAGTACCTTTACCTTTATTTGACTCCCTCTGTGTGCAGTCACTTCGATTGGGAGATTGCTGGGAAAAATGTATGTGTTCCTCACTACCAGCAAGACTGATGGAAGAGTTCCAAGCCAGCAAGGTGTACCTACAACACGCAACCTGACTTACTGGGAAGTTTCCCAGCAGAGGTATCTCCAGCCACTTCTGGCCGGTTTGGGTGAGGCCACAGGACAAAATTCAGACCTTCAGTGGGGGGTAGAGGGGGGCATAGAAACATGGGTGTGGCCAAAAGGCGAATTTATCCCTTAGGGGGGTGGGGAAGTGTCTGGCAAAAAACTCATGCCAGATATTTTACACATCAAATCCCAACAGACAACCACAGTTATATTTTTCCAAGCAACACTTTCCATCTTTGGACATATCACTTCTTCCAAACTCCCATCCAGCAAAAATTGACCTGAAGAACATATATATATTTAGAAACAGATCTATTGGGTGCCCCTGATGCATGTTATGGCTGTAAAAAATTCTGGAGCACGTGCTGGTTTTCTTATTTATTCATATTTTAAAGACAGCGTATTAACAGCAATTATTTTTACTTTTCTCGGTTATTTTTGTTCTTTTTAAGGGAATCATTTGTTAAATAATCCCTCACAGTATTATTCACTGTCTGAAACGTTGGTGGCGGCTTTGATTGTAATAGAGGCGGGGTGCGGAAGTTGAAACAATTAGTAGCTGATAACAATAACAGAACAGTGCAATATATTTTTCCAGTCCCCTGCTCATGTTCCCCTCAACATGTTTAACCATCCCACTAAAACTACACAAGTCAAAATTTTTCGATTTAATGTACTTACCACATTTTCTTGGACTTCACTTTCGTCGTCGGCTGTTGTCATAGCGCAAACTAGATATTCGCATCACCGGCCGCGTGACTTTTAAACGAATTTGACATTACATCTCCAATTTTTACCTGCGAACGTCCTTGTTTGCAACGTGACTCGCTGGACGACGGACACAAAACTCTGTCGAAGTGAGAGGTCCGAAAGAGTTTCCAAAACTACTCTGCCTTAACGTTAAGAATAGTATTCCTTTGAGTTACTCATCTCTCTCTGGCAAAACGACTGTTTGACCACTCCACACGAATTGACCAATTTCCATATTTTAGAATTCAACCTCAAACAATTCGAGTCTCTTGGGAATAAGAATTTCTAAAGAATTTATTAAGGTAATTCCCTTGAAAATGATGTGCTATCCAGATTTTTTTTTATGTCCTCACCCCCTACCCCGATCCCCGCTCTTTCAAGACTTCTACAACTCGGGCTTAAAAGGAACAAATTGGTGGCAACGCCCCTGATTGTCTTAGAAATCCAAAACTGTATATCGGTTGCCGACACGAAGAACTAGGTTGTGAAGGGAGGGGTGACTTAGAGGGCCACACAGTAAGAACTAAGTTGTGAAGGGAGGGGTGACGGACAGGGCCACACAGTAAAAAATTACCAGAGATCAAGACATTTTGGGCAGCTGACAGCCAAAAAAAAAAGCTAACTAGCCGAGCTGGAAACTCAGAGTGCGTTTCTTTACTAAAGTCTAAGATCAGATAAAAATCTGGATCATTAGAATTTTTCGTTGGGAAAAGAAATTTGAAAAAACTTTTTCACTTAAACACCAGTGTGGAAACAGGTTTTTGCCTCCCCAAAAGGATAAACGGACGACGGGGAAAACTCTACAATGCTCTCTGGGAAAGGCCTTTTCCTGGGGACACTCGCTGGCTGCGAAGAGGCGCGGAATCCCTTTCGCCTGTTGAATACCCTTAAAACAACAATAGTACACAGAACTTGACTCCAATGTAGAGGTTTAATCCAAGACGTAACCAGGATGTAACCGAAGAAATTCATACAAAGCACTTGTATTTAAGCCTAAGCTAATGATTGGATACAGATCACGTCATAACTCAACGAGTCAAAATAACCGAATACAAAAATCATTTCTGAAAGACTATTGGTGGAAATGGAAACTTGTAGTGAAACATTAATTACTTCCAAAAGTTTACACAAGTAGATAACTGTTCCTCACAGGTTGATTACAGCTTGGAGGCTACTACAATCATGACTCGACAAATAAGTTTACGCTCAATAAATATCAACAGGTTGTTTATGGTTTGGAGAAGCTAAGACTAAAGAATAAAGAATTTCTACATTGGCTTTTCATATTTTTTATCAGCGAAAGCAAAATAACTTAATAACAATAAATTCTCTCTTCACATTCCTCCATCTTAAGTTTCAGCTGTCCTCAGCTGAGTGGAGAAAAAAAAATGAAGTTAAAATGATAAGTGTCTTAAAGAGAAAAAAACAAAAGCGCAGCGAATAAAACTGGAACCTTGTATTTTGCGTGTAGTTTTGAATTTTTTTCATATATTTGTTTTTCTGGTTTTTGAAATTTTGTATTTGATTTTGTGCCTGAACCGCGGCATAAACCGAACTAGCCTGAATATAGGGGCCTCGGGGGTCCAATTAACAAAGCAATAAAATAAGCAAATAAAATAGAGTACGCTAACTGGAATTTGTAGCGTTTGTGCAAAGGACACTTCGTAAGGTCAATTCATGTGGCTCCTTTTTTTTTTTTTGCAAACGTGCGTAGAGCCATCCGTTCACGCGGTGTCACAACAGGGCTAAAGACGCCGTGAGATAGCACAGTTAAGACCAGATGTTGCTTTGAATGCGTATGACTAATTTAGTACAGAACCTTACCCTGTTGCTGGGGTTGTTTCAATTGCCCAACAAGGTCTCCCAGGTTGTTACACTGTCTCCGAGTTCCTCGCTGTGTATCGATTGCCGACACGAAGATCTAAGTTGGAAGGGGAGGGGTGACTGAGTTGGCCCAACAGTAAAAAATTACCAGAGGTTGAGACTTTCTGAGAAGCTAAGCTCCACTGGTAAAAGCAAAGCTAACCAGCCGAGCTAAAAAATTGGAGAAACTGAATTAAGTAGTCGTATTTATACGCAGTTAGACAAATGAATAGTTCGACAGTAAAAAGGGGTACAGTAAACGGCAAAGTTACAACCAACTTGCAGATAAAAGGTGCCAACAATAGAAATAAGAAAACTTGATATTGAAACAAACCACACGCGAACAAACCTATTAAATAGCAGTCCTACGCATAACTAAAAGTGAGTAAATGTAAAACTACAAAATTAGTTATTTAACCCAGTAATTGAACAAGTAATTTGATTGCAAAATTAGAATTGTGACCTTTGTAGACAGTAAGAGTAAACTGATCAGCCAAAAGAATAAAAACTACAACTGTGTAACTATAATAAAAGCATCAAAAACTATATCATATTGTCAATAGACACGTCTAAAATGACTCTGTAAAATATGGTATAATAATGAAAATAAGAATTGACTACTGATTCCTGATGTCCTTCTCAGGTGACTACTGAACAAGTTACTACCGCACAAGGTGTGCACACGAATAGTCTCCTGACTCAATCTACGAAAAGTACACTTGATTTTCTCTTCTGGATAAGGAGTTCCTAAGCGATGAACGCTCCACTTTGTATTTGTTACACAATAAAACTGAATTAAAATTCAGATAGGAACCGCTTCACTGCATTCTCTTCGTACCTATACAACAAAAACAGCAAAAAGAAACGTTAGCAAGCTAGTTAAAGGAAAGGATAGTGATTTCAGCCGGCGAGGTACAATATTCTAAATCTGTTAGAGCAAAGGATAATATTTAAACTGTTAACTTCATAAGATTCTACAAAGAGCCTTATCGTAGATAATTGATACTTTCATACCGTAAATCCTCTATGAAGACCCCTGTCCAATAAGCCCCTCCCCCCAATTTCAGGGAGGAAAATTCTTTCCTTTTAAGCCCCCTCCACCTATTCTTAAATAATAGACGTATGGCAGATGTAATAATTAATCACGATTGTAACACCTCACGTGGACTGATCCCGTATGGTTTATTCACGTCCTGGAAGTTCAAACTTGTTTTTGATCTTCGGCTGCGCGACCTCCAACTTCATATGATTCAGTTCTTCTACTTTAGCTTCGGTCTCTATTCGGAATAGAGAATCGATAGTCTTAACACAATCTACGCTTAATTAAATAACCGCCCCCTTAAACATGATTGAAAGAAATAAGTCCCTCGGGGGGGGGGGGGGGGGGAAGCTTAATAGAGGCAGGATTTACGGTAGGTTCCTACCTTTCAGTCGGTGAGTATGACCTCTGTTACATCTCATAACCGACCACTCATCAAAAATACCAAAATCATTTTTCCACCCAAAGCACCATACCTGGAACCACTCCTAAGCGACCACCGTTCGTAAGTAACCGGCAAATATTGGCATTTTTTAGGTGGTCCCTTACGGCAGGTTCTACTGTAATTTTACAATGGAACGAACTCAAACAGGGCCACCGACACTTTGTAATGTACAGAAATGTTCTTGTCTTTGACTGCCTAAAATATCCTAAAGTCAGAGTCCTTTTTAACTGCTGACATGACCTGTGATTGGCAGCTTGATGTTAAGTGGCACCGGTTGAGTTCGTTGCCTTATAAAAATTTTGTTTAAACACGTAATATGATCCCAGGTTTAAATACATCCCAAAATACCTTGCTATTTAATTGATGCCCTCAAACTCAAGCGTCACGTCGTCACCAATGAGAACAAACGGTGCCCAGTACTTCACTGCACTAAAGCGGTCAGATTCTCTCATGGATTTCATGGCCTCATTCAGAGCCTCACTGGCACTTCTTCCATTGACTAGTTGTCGGTAGAAAAATTCCATGAACTCCATCGTAGCCTCGTCGTCAATCGCCCATAGGGAGACCAGAACAGAACGAGCACCAGCACCCAAAAATGCCCGTGCAATACCGACCACGCCCTCAGATTTGACCTCTCCGCGAGCACTGTGACAGCAACTGAGTACAACAAGTCTTGCCCTAATCTGCGCCTTTAAAACATCCTTCATAGTTAAGAGATAGTCTTCTTTTACTGGAATCGGGGATGAACGTGTTGTGTTTGGGGCCAAGGCAATTTCCCCTGTTTCCATTTTACCGTGAGCAGCAATGTGCACCAAACCAACCGAGGAAATACGTCTTAAAACTTCATCTTTTGTTGCATGCTTTCCAACGAGAGGTGAAGTTTGAAGTATTTCCCCGATCATTTGCACTTCCTTTTCGGCCCACTGCAACTGCTTTAATTTCTTTCCTTCATAAATTACCTCCTGTACCCACGGATCGCCGACGAGAAGAGCGCCAGTCTTACTGTGCCAATCTGCAGGACAATTTTGGATTAATCGCAGACAAGAAAGGGAGGGAAGCAGACGAATTCTAAAAGTTTCGCAGAGGTACTTTGATTTTAAGTCCAAAAAAGCCGCATAAGGCGCCAAACAGAGAGGTCCTTGTGGAACGACCACAACCTCATCGGCCTGGAGTAAGTCTCTTATAGGGTCAATAACAACATTGTACAATGTTTGTAATGACTTTGTCTCAAAATATGAAGGATGTGACTTTGGCTTACTGGATCTGGCTTCTGGTAACTTTTTATCGCTTGGGTTCCTTAATGAGCGATCTTCACAATTAACATCAGCTCTCACACCTATTTCTTTATGTGTAGTTTCCAAAAGAGACTGAAAATAGGTTGTGACGGGGATATCAATCTGAACACTCCTGGTTTTGATTTCTTTTCCTTTCTCGTTCACCCAGAGAACTATTCCTCCCTCGTTGATACCTATGAAAGCTAAATTTGATGGTAGGTAACTAAGAATGTCAGGTGTTGTTACAGAGGGTGTTCCTATTTCTGGACGTAACCCTTTGAACCCATACTTGAACTCCAGAAGATCATTTAAGGCTTGGGCACGTCCATGATCAGCAGTTAAAAGTGCCTCAACGACTTTACCTTCGTTAAACTGCAACTCCCATAGCCTCAAATTAATATTTTCATACGTACTCCTAAGGCTAATCTTCCATTCGTCATTAGATATAAGATGTCTTCTGATATGGTCGAAGGCCATAACACTCTTCTTATAATAGTGAACGGCTTTCTCCAATTCTCTAAGATTGTGAAAGGCGTTGCCAAGATTAAAATACGCTTCTCCTTCTCCTGCCCTGTTTCCCACTTCTTTCGAAATTTTGAGGTGTCGTTCATGATACTCTATGGCTTTCTGCCACTCTCCAAGATTGTCATAGGCGTAGCCAAGATTACCGTACGCTAATCCTTCTCCTACCCTGTCTCCCACTTCTTTCGAAGTTTCCAGGAGTTGTTCATGGTACTCTATGGCTATCTGGAAATCTCCAAGAGCGTTATAGACGTTGCCAAGACTACCGTACGCTCTTCCTTCTTCGGCCTTATCTCCAACTTCTCTCGAAATTTTGAGATGTCGTTCATGGTACTCTTTGGCTTTTTCAAAATCCCCAAGACTGTCATAGGCGTTGCCAAGATTACCATACGCTCGTCCTTCTCCTGCCCTGTCTTTCACTTTTTTCGAAATTTTGAGGTATCGTTCATGGTACTCTATGGCTTTCTGGAAATCTCCAAGATTTGTAAAGGCGTTGCCAAGATTACAGTACGCTCTTCCCTCTCCAGCCCTGTTTCCTACTTCTTTCGAAATTTTGAAATCTCGTTCATGGTACTCTATAGCTTTCTGGAAATCTCCAAGACCGTTATAGGCGTTGCCAAGATTACCGTACGCTGTTCCTTCTCCTGCCCTGTTTCCCACTTCTTTCGAAATTTCGAGGTCTCTTTTATAGTACTCTATCGCTTTCTGGAAATCTCCAAGTCTGTTATAGGCGTTGCCAAGATTACCGTACGCTGTTCCTTCTCCTGCCCTGTCTCCCACTTCTTTCGAAATTTTAACGTCTCTTTCATGGTACTCTATGGCTGTCTTGAAATCTCCAAGATTCTCATAGGCGTTGCCAAGATTACCATGCGCTCGTCCTTCCCCTGCCCTGTCTCCCACTTCTTTCGAAATTTTGAGGTGTCGTTCATGGTACTCTATGGCTTTCTTGAAATCTCCAAGTCTGTTATAGGCGTTGCCAAGATTACCATACGCTCCTCCTTCTCCTACCTTGTCTCCCACTTCTTTCGAAATTTTAAGGTCTCGTTCATGGTAGTCGATGGCCCTCTTGAAATCTCCAAGACCCTCATAGGCGTTGCCAAGATTACCATACGCTCGTCCTTCTCCTGCCCTGTCTCCCACTTCTGTCGAAATTTTGAGGTATCGTTGATGGTACTCTATGGCTTTCTGAAAATCTCCAAGACTGTGATAGGCGTTGCCAAGATTACCATACGCTCCTCCTTGTCCTGCCCTGTCTCCCACTTCTTTCGAAATTTTTAGGTCTTGTTCATGGTACTCTATGGCTTTCTGGAAATCTCCAAGACTATAATAGGAGTTGCCAAGATTACAATACGCTCGTCCTTTTCCTGCCCTGTCTCCCACTTCTGTCGAAATTTTAAGGTCTCGTTCATGGTACTCCATGGCTTTCTGAAAATCTCCAAGACTGTCATAGGCGTTGCCAAGATTACCATACGCTCCTCCTTCTCTTTCCCTGTCTCCCACTTCTTTCGAAATTTTTAGGTCTTGTTCATGGTACTTTATGGCTTTCTGGAAATCTCCAAGACTGTGATAGGCGTTGCCAAGATTACAGTACGCTCTTTCTTCTCCTGCCCTGTCTCCCACTTCCTTCGAAATTTTGAGGTGTCGTTCATGGTACTCTATGGCTTTCTGGAAATCTCCAAGACTGTGATAGGCGTTGCCAAGATTACAGTACGCTCGTCCTTCTCCTACCCTTTCTCCCACTTCTTTCGAAATTTTGAGGTGTTGTTCATGGTACTCTATGGCTTTCTGGAAATGTCCAAGATTTCTAAAGGCGATGCCAAGATTACAGTACGCTCTTCCTTCTCCTACCCTGTCTCCCACTTCTTTTGAAATTTTGAGCTCTCGTTCATGGCAGTCTATGGCGTTCTGGAAATCTTTAGAGTTGAAATTGACGTCGCCTATATTACTTTTCCCTTTTTCTTCCTCTCTCCTCTCTCCAACTTCATTGGCAATCTTGTTGGTGTTTTGAAGATTACAGTTCGCTTCTGTTTGTCCTTTCTCATCCATTCCAATAACGAATTGCACATAAAATCGACTGCTTTCCCAGAAGATGGTTGTGGTTGTCACATTTTTGGCTTGCTTTGCTGTTTCAGCTCTTGTGAAAAAAAGTATAAATATGTTGTGGGTTTTTGTCCGTGATACCATTTTCCTATATGTACGATAACGAAGATAAGAAGTAAAATTAAAACCTAGGGTAAAACCTTATCTGTTAGCTCCTTTGTTACTTGGTTTTTGTCTATCACAGTCGCATTTGATTTGCCAAAAATCGTGATCCTTCCACGAGTTTTTCACCGTTATGTAATATGACTTGATGGAATGGGGTCTTCTCTAATAAAAGAAAATAATTTTTCTTTGAGATGATAATAATCGAAATTTCTAAAGGAAAAAAAACAACACAGATTTACCATTGTTGAAACACGGTGTACATAAATCAAAGGGCTCTATGGGCCAACTCGTGAATCAATTGAAGGTTTAAAAAGTAACATTTTACAAGATGTTTGTGTTGGGGGAACGGAAATGTTTGAAAAAATCGCCTCCCCTGAGTAATCGTCCCCGCACTCCTTTAGGTTATACGCTATGGAAACTGTGAGGTGTGTTCCAGGAACTCGCTCGCTACACGATGAGGTACTAGGACTCTGATTTACATCTTGGTGTTTATTCTTCTGTGACTTCTGCTAACAAACTTAATCTTCTTACTCTTCTAACTCTTTCACTCACTTTCTTCTACAACTACCTTTCTTCTCTCTCAACTAGTTAAATAGCCGCCGTTTTTATAACCAAAGCTGGACATGTTCTTTCGTTAGCTGACCGTGGGAATAAAATCAAGGTGAACTCGGTGTGGGTAATATTTTGGTGTAAGTGAACCTACATAACATGGTTGCGATCGACGAGGAGCTACAAACCAACGAAAAACTAAAACGCTGGTGAAAAAACCCAAACAGGAACTTCAACGAGACTAACGTACCAAGGTCAGCTCTAACATCACAAACACGGCCACCTATGAAAAACTAACATCTGACAACGACAAGCGAAGAATATTCCTTAAATGGTGATAAGTAAACTCGCGAGCAAAGCATAAATTCAAGTGACAAGTAAAAACAAAATATCAAAACAGGAAAACACTTATGTGGACAAATCAAGACTAACCTTGACCCACTTAATGAAACAAAAACTAAAGTTAAAAGATGAGATAAATCCGTCTTAAAAAAATACTTGACAACAATAATCATAGCGGTAATCCTTAAGGATGAAGCTAACGTGTAGTCATATCCAGCAAAACTGATCAGTGACGACTTAAGCTCTGACGCCGAGGACATTGACAGTGAAACTTAATCATCGAACCAAACTTTCAACACTTTAAATGCCAATGTTCAGTTTAATTGATGAGATTATTTTTTGATTTCATTTGAAAAAAGAATAAAATATTTAGGACAAAACTTCTATTGAACAATATTTGCAATAATCGCATCCCTCGAATAATCACCATCCCTGAAATAATTGCCCCCTTTTGGTGCCAAAAAAAATCGACCCCGCCAATTATTCGAGAAAATACGGTATATGAGTGGGAAGGGGTTTCATTAGTTGAAGTATATAAAAGGGCAGGGAAATCAGTCATCTCGGTCGGTAAAAAGGAGCTAATAGATGCATTTCATGGCTGTGAAAAAGACTAGAACACGTTCTGGTTTTCTGATTAATTCACAATTTAAAGACAGTACATCTCCACGCCAGCAGTTAAAGGGAAGGAAAGATCTAAACTGCGTATTTAAAAGGGATCTCATTTGGTAATAGAAAGTGTACGAAAGGGGGACCTTTTCTATCAAAACGGTATATAACTTATATAAAAGGGTAAGGAGTTAGACCTTGGGGCGTAGTCGTCCCCGTAAAAATTTCTTGAGTACCTGGCCCAAGGGAAAATATATCCTGTAGCCCTCCCTTTTTTAAGTAAGGATTATGCTAATAATGCATAAAAAATATATTATATAGAGAATATTACACGGTGGCGCGAAGATATGACTTTTATTTTCGAGTGGCAAAACTATATTTTACGAACGAGCGCAGCGAGTGAGTAAAATATTGTTTTTGCCACTCGAAAATAAAATTCATATCTTCAAGCCGCCGTGTAACGTTCTTTTTATTATATAGACAAAATGACATCGATAAAATAATAGACGGAAATCACCAAAATTACATCATCGATAAACTTGCGTGTGAGATTATGGAAAATAAACCACTCGGGTCCCGGATGTAGTTTTTATGAATTTTACGAGTGGTATATTTTCCAGTAAAACACTCCTGTCTATATAATAAAAATAATTATTTCTTACAGTGTCATGTAGAATAAAATATATCATGAAAATAGATTGTGAATTAAGACGTTTAGCGTGTGCGGTGGTACGCAGCCTCCTTTTAGTAGCGTGACGTATAAACACAAGCACCAAAACTTACAGAAAACGTTTAAGGCAGGAAATTTAAATTTAAATGAACCTTGTCTCATCATATCGTTTGTTTGTTGAAGGAATTTTGGCTGACCATCATGTTGGCTGTATGTTTTACCTAAACTACTACAGGCTTTCTGTAAACCAGTGTTTAAGGTGGCTCGACTGGATTTTTTGGGGGGGATACCTCCCACGTTTGAGCTTTAGCTACGTCGGCATGAGTAAAGATATGGGAAAAAGGTTACCACAACTGTTTTATATAATGATAAAAATTTGTTATGATCTGGGTTTTATTGCAATCGGAGTCGCCATGGCAACGTAATGACGCCAATACGCTTTTTATTTATCTTTGTGTTTCTCTGTACCAGGAGTTTTTTGAAGAAATCGCTTAAGGGAGTATGTACCTGCCATAATTGCCTCCGTTATGGAGGCAAATTTTACAAATTCTATGAGAGCGTTTTCGAAATATTTTGACACGCAGTTTTAACAATCATAAAAACAGTGAAACAGCATGCTATCCACACAATTCGCTAATATTTTAAGAAACTGATAAGCTTTGGAAACGCGGCTTCATCCCATAATGGTTTGGTTCCATTGAAAACTGCATCCAAAAAAAAGGGGAATTGCTCTGAGCGATCGCGAGTAAGAAGAATTTTATTGACTTGCATTCAGCTGCTTTTGTTACAGGTTTTGGACGTAATTTGGTCCATGCCTACAAACATCGCATTTTTCAAAAAACCGCTCGATAAATTTTTTTATAAATTCGACAATCTGGAGATCAATTGTCAATAAATATTCCCTGCAAGTTTCAAGAACATTGAAAACAGGGAAGGCTTTTAAATAGGGCCTCAAATATAACCAATTTTTTCCCCCGATTTTGTGTTTACAAGTGAGCATCCTCTTTATTCGCTGGCATTGTTTTAAAGTTTCATATGCACGTGCATAACTAGCAAAAGATACAAATTTGCATCAAAAAGAACTCTCGATTACTTTCCGAAGAAATATTCGGAATATGCTAATAATTGGCTTGTGTCACCGATAACAGTGAGAGCCGAAACGATGAACGTCACCGCTCATCGTGTAGGATGCAATACTTAATTATCTTACTCGGGTTATAACATCACAGAAACTCTTACAAAGAATAACTCTGCCGTTATAATGTATCACTAATCTCTTTACCCGGTAATTAGCATATTCCGGAGATATAACCGAGGGTCCTTTTTGATGCAAATTTTATCTTTTTGCTAAATGCGCACGTGTATATGAAAGTTGAAAACAATGCCAGTGAATAATGAGGCCGCTCACTTGTAAACACAAAATCTGGCAAAAAAAATTGGTTATATTTGAGGCCCTATTTAAAAACCTTGCCTGTTTTCAATGTTCTTGAAACTTGCAGGGAATGTTTATTAATAATTGATCTCTAGATTGTCGAATTTATAAAAAAAATTATCGAGCGGTTTTTTCAAAAATCCGAAATTTGTAGGCATGGACCAAATTACGTCCACATACTATAACAAAAGCAGCTGAATGTAAGTCAATAAAATTCTTTTTACTCGCAATCGCTCAGAGCAATTCCCTTCTTTTTTTGTATGCAGTTTTCAATGGAACCAAACCACTATGGGATGAAGCCGCGTTTCCAAAGCTTATCAGTTTCTTAAAATATTAGCGAATTGTATGGATAGCATGCTATTTCACTGCTTTTATGATTGTTAAAACTGCGTGTCAAAATATTTCGAAAACGCTCTCATAGAATTTGTTGAAACTTTGCCATAATGGAGGCAATTATGGCAGGTACATACTCCCTTAAGCGATTTCTTCAAAAAACTCCTGGTACAGAGAAACACAAAGATAAAGAAAAAGCGTAATGGCGTCATTACGTTGCCATGGCGACTCCGATTGCAATAAAACCCAGATCATAAGAAATTTTTATCATTATATAATACAGTTGTGGTAACCTTTTTCCCATATCTTTACTCATGCCGACGTAGTTAATGCTCAAACGTGGGAGGTATCTCCCCAAAAAAATCCAGTCGAGCCACCTTAATTAACCTTACTTCAAAAACTCATTAGCATTCAGTAGGCATATTGTCAGACTTTGCGAGTTCAATGGCGTTCAAGGACCTTTGCACTTGCACTTTTTATTTGAGTGTCAATGTATTTAGCACGAAAGTGCTAATTGGGGACACTATTTTTACGTCTCCTAATGGAGACGGGACCGCCATTTTACGTGGTCATCTGAGCCAGGAGAAGGTCTCGCCGCTTGCAGTGCAAAGGAAGTACCTTCATTTCTCAGTCATTTTAAGACCCTGAGTAATGGTCCGGCCCCGGGAATCGAACCCGCGACCTCCCGCTCTGCAGTCAAACGCTCTACCGACTGAGCAAATCCTGCCACGAATAACCGGTAACCTGCCTTTATAATCGGTAAAGCTCAGCAAGCAAGATAACCTAATTCTTGCCAGCTTGTAATAAATTCCGTAAAAATTACCAATGCCATTATCAATTTATGTCGCGTTGCAGTTAGATTTAGCGACACTCTCCCTGAGCAATTAATCTTTTCCTCTTGTGCGGCTTGTTAACTGTGAAAACTTCTTGTTTGGAAAGCCGTATTTTCAAGGCAAGTAGACGCTTAACGTTGTGCACTTCAGTTGATATAGCTTTTTATAACACATTTGCTTATTTTTCACTTTGCTCGGTTTCTTTTTAAGAGACTATATTAATTAACTTCAGTCAGTGCGTACATAGTCTCACGTACGCACAATAAATGAAAGAGCTGGCTGAAATCTTATCTCGGCTTTTTTTTCCGATCAGGGTACGATCGCCGAAAATTGTCTCTTGCCACCAGCTGTGCCATCTTGCATTGAAATATAAACGATCGTACCGACGTCGACCGATCTAAAGTTCTTCTGAAAGTTTCCCGGTGATTAAAGCCAAAGGCATTTCTTAAACAAAGGATCTGGTGTAACAGCTGCTAACGTATTAAATGCATACCTCAGTTGTAATTCCCGAGTAATCTTGATAATTCGCAAGAGGGTCCTTGATTCGTGACGACGAAAGGGTCTACGAGGAAATGATACTTTGTAAGACAAGTTTATATATAAAAGTCAATTGAATTTTTCGTCACAAAATAACACGACCTGCACAAAACTAACTTGAGCGACAATCAAACCTTTTACCAAGTGAAAGATGAATCTTGTATGAGGGATTTTTCCCTTCATTTAGCTTTCAGTTTCACAATAGCTACTTAAAGTGAAATGGTTGGAAAACCTTTTGCTATGGGAGGAGCGTTGCGTGACGACACTAAAAACGGCTGTGTAGCAGACTATTTTGGACCTGACCATGCACAACGTTCAAGAACATTCCTATCATTTTAAACTTACTGACCAATAGAAACATTGCATTAATTTATTCAGTCACAATCTGTGAACAAAAACTAAAGGATTGTGCACGGTCAGGGAACTTCCAACATAACCTACAGCACTATTAATTTCAACTTTGATGTTTGCCGGGTTTCCTAATCAGTCTCCTCTACTAACTATGGTTTCACTTTGATCAAGCTACGTGTAACGTCAACAAAAGTTACGTAAGTGCCTCGAGAAATAGCTCCCAAAATGCAGATAACCATGAAAATTTATACAGCATACGAGGCGTGAAATCTAATATGCAGTTATCAACAGTATCTCTGAACAAAATAACAAAAAGCTATAAAAAAGATCTTTAAACAGGTGATGTAGACTACGGAAGCCCAGGGGGGCCACATAGTGATGTCTTTTTTATTTTTCACTTTTCCATTTTTCCAAGATGGCGAAGTGAAAATCAAAAAGTTTAAAACAAAAATGGAAAAGTGAAAACTAAAAACGAAACCACTATGTCGCCCCCCCCCCCGGGGCTTGCGTGGACTGATGGAATCTTTCTCAGAGGAAGTTGGTCTGATACTTTCTGTTTTCTCAGAAAACTGCTGGATACTGATATGCCTTGTGATTGACCCTCTGTCGTGGCTCACACTGTATGAGTGTGTGTGAGAGTTTTTTGGAAGTACAGTCACCTCCCTTTATAGTGGACACTCGAAGGAAGGAACTCGAGTTAGTGTCCTCATTAGCGAGAGTCCGTAATAGCGGGAGTTTATTTCAGTCAAACGTCTGTATATTATAATTTATTTTTGCCTGGGATTTATCTGTTGTCCGTATTACTGGGGTGTACGTTATAGTGGGGTGTCCGCAAGGCAAGGGTTGACTCTAGAATGGATTTTTTTTGTTGCAGATGTGCTGCCATATACCCGACCCCTGAGACTTGCTTGGTAACAGCAACAAGGAAAATAGGAGAAACAGAAACAAACACAAATTTTTCAATTTTCTATACCCGCCATAATTTTATCAAGGTATTACACTGTAATGACACCAAACATAGTTTAACATGATTAAGACAATTTGTTTCAATCCTCTTCTAATCCTATATGCCATCAAGTTCTAGACCTCAATAGCAGTCACCGTTGTCAAATTCCCTCCTTTCCGCGTACATCAGCGAGTCAAATACCCTGGGTTTCTTCCCCAGGTTGGGGGTGGGGGAGCAAGTTAATACTTCTGTTTGACCACAATCGACATTAAAGTCTTAAAGAACTGAAGAAATAAAATTTTCTAACGGCGCGGAGGGGTTTTAACTTTTTTACGTGGCCAAACATGCTTTAAAGAAGTAATGGTTGGTCCAGCGGGTCCCGCTGTAAACATTTCCTGTAATCAAACGACAACATCGCCCAAATGGATCATAATTTTTTTTCTCGTTCAGTGTCAAAGGAAGCAATAATCTGGTTTAGGGGTGGCTACAGTGCTTAAGAGCATGCAAGGAAAGGAAGACTTTAAGGCCACCCTTCCTTTCTTTTATGTACTTTTGCTTGCCTAGGGATCCCAAGTCATCTTTGATTTGGCAATAGCATCCACGTCCCTACAACGGATACCTAGAGCGGGGGCTTCGACCCTATAATTATCAAATTATTGCTTACGGGATCGGTTTTAAACAACGAAAAATATTCAGCTATCTTCTTAAAAGGTGGTACTACGAGTTTTGGATAGACTGTCGCTTATGTGAGATGATCGCACATGGAAGTTCGACTGTTATAATTTTCTCCAGCAAAGGCTTTGCAGCAAAGAACCAAAAAGTACAAGACACTCCGTTTGCTAAGGCAAGATGTCTAAATGTTTTCGTCACAAATTTCCAACGAAAGTTGAAGCATAAAGATTCTCAAATACTTTGCAGGTTTTTAATTTTCCGGTTTAAGCAGCGACAGTGACAAAGACAGAAGATACAAATTTCATTGTAGAACCTAGATTTTAAGAATCTCATTCTTTGACAACGCTGGATTTCCATTGTCCGTATGTGCAATTCCTTGTTTGTTGTTAGGTAACGATTAAAACTACTACTCAAAGCATACGGAATTCTTCTAAACAAATCGTTTGTAATAAGAAATATTAAATAACCGACGACGAAACTTTTAGACCATAAAAAAGCGAAGGAGACGATCGAAGGAAACTGTTTAGCGGTTAACCGACTAAAATGATCACACACGGATGACTAAGACGAGTAGAACTAAAAGATTACAGCAATCACAGAGGTATGAGATTCTTAAGTATCTAATGCACTCCTTTTTGCAAATGGCAAAGTGTCCCAACAATTTTGACTGAGACTGTAGCAGACTTCCGGTGAAAAAGTTAAGATTTCGTCTGTTACAGAAAAGAAGAAAAGTAAGTCGAAGTAAGGGTATCTGTACGGAAGAGTATCCGGAAAAATATCATTTCTTACTATTCCTCCGCATTCACAATTAATCCACAACCACGACGCCGAAGTGTACGCTCCCATAGCGTTTTGATTTTTCTTCGATCAGAGTACGATAGCTGATGAAAATTGTGTCTTGTCATCTCGAAATATAAACGATCCTGCCGAATTCGACTGATCTAAAGCTCGTCATAAAAAATCCCAGCGATTAAAGCAAAAGACATTTCTTAATTAATCGAGGTGTAACTGAAGCTAACGTATTAAACGCATACCTCAGCTGTAAATTCCCGAATCTTGATAGTTCGCAAGACTACAGCAGTGGGTCCTTGATTCGTGACGACGAAAGGATCTACGAGGAAACGATACTTTGTAAGATACTTTGTAAGACAAGTTTATGTATAAAAGTCAATTAAATTTTCCTTCACAAATGAAATAACGAGACCTGCACAAAACTAACCTGAGCATCAAACAAAACTGTTACCAAGTGAAAGATGAATCTTGTATGAGGGATTTTTCCCTTCATTAAGCTTTCAGTTTCATCATAGTTAATTCAAGTGGAATGGCTGGGAACCTTTTGTTATAGGTTTTTGTTAGCTACTTTAAACCTGACCATGCACAACGTTCAAGAACATTCCTATCACTCTGAAGTTTTTGACCAATATAAACATTGCATTAATTTATTCAGTCACAATCTGTGAACAAAAACTAAAGGATTGTGCACGGTCAGGGAACTTCCAACATAACCTACAGCACTATTAATTTCAACTTTGATGTTTGCCGGGTTTAATTCCTAACCAGTCGTCTTTACTAAGTATGGTTTCACTTTGATCAAGCTACGAGTAACGTCAACAAAAGTGGCGTAAGTGCTCCCAGAAATAGCTCCCAAAATGCAGGCAACCATGAAAATTTATACAGCATACGAGACGTGAAGTCTAATATACAGTTATCAACAGTATCTCTGAACAAAACAACAAAAAGCTGTAAAAAAGATCTTTAAACAGGTGATGTAGACTACTGAAGCCCAGAGGGGCCACATAGTGTTTTTTTTTATATTTTTCACTTTTCCACCTTTTTAAGATGGCGAAGTGAAAATCAAAAAGTTAAAAAACAAAAATGGGAAAGTTAAAAATAAAAACGAAATCAGTATGTCGCCCCCGAGCTTACGTAGACGACTGATGGAACCTTCCGCAGAGGAAGTTGGTCTGATACTTCTCGTTTTTCTCCGAAAACTGCTGAATACTGATATGCCTTGTGATTGACTCTCTGACGTGGCTCACGCTGTATGAGTGTGTGTTGGAGTTTTTTGGAAGTACAGTCACCTCCCTTTATAGCGGACACTGTAGGGGCCTTGAGATAGTGTCCTAGCTAGAGTCCGTAATAGCGAGAGTTTATTTCAGTCAAACGTTTGTATATTATAATTTATTTTTCCCTGGGATTTAGCTGTTGTCCGTATTACCGGAGTGTCCGTTATAGCGGGGTGTCCCCAAGGCGAGAGTTGACTATAAAATGGACTTTTTTGTTGCAGATTTCCTGTCATATACCCTACCCCTGGGACTTGCTTGGCAACAGCAACAAGGAAAATAGGAGAAACAGAAACAAACTCAAGTTTCCCAATATTCCATACCCGCCATAATTATTTTTTATCAAGGTATTACACTTTAATAGCACCAAAAATAGTTTAACATGATTGCGACCATTTGTTTCAATCCTCTTCGAATCCCAGATGCCATCAAGTTCTACACCCCAATAGCAGTCACTGTTGTCAAATTCCCGGCTTCCCGCGTACATCAGCAAGTCAAATACCCTGGGTTTCTTCCCCAGGTTGGGGGGGTGGGGATGGGGGAGCAAGTTAATACTTCTGTTTGACCACAATCGACATTTAAATCTTAAAAAACTGAAGAAAAGGAAGTATTTCAACGGTGCGAAAGGGTTTTAACCTTTCTACGTGGCGTCACATGCTTTGAGAAAGTAATGTTCGGTTGGTCCAGCGGGTCCCGCAATTCCTGGGATCAAACGACGCCGTCGTCCAAATAGACCATATTTTGTTTTTCGTTCAGTGTTAAAGGGAGCAAGAATCTGGCGTAGGGGTGGCTACAGTGCCTAAGAGCAAGGAAAGGAAGACTTTGAGGCCACCCCTCCCCTCTCGGATGTAGTTTTGTTCGCCTGGTGATCTCAAGTCATCTTTGATTTGGCAATAACGGCCACCTCCAAACAACGTATACCTAGAGAGGGCCAAGATGTTCAGGGGTACCCAACGTCAATTTTCGGAAAATGTCTGTTTGAAAGACGATTTGAGACCTGGAATTTGTTCGGAACATTTGTTGTAAAATTCCTTGCTTGCCTGCCTCTCCTACGATTTTCGAACATCTAAAAAATGGTATAATTGCCCATTTTTAACGGGTTTTTTACCCTAAAAAGGTCACCTAGAATTTTCGGAAACCTTTTTTCTGGCTGAAATTTTCAAAAAAGTAAGTTTTGATCCCTACAATTTTCGGATCACTAGACTGTCAGTTACGAAATCCGAACAGATGGAAAAATTTTCCAGGATTTTATCCCTATATCTACCGTTTAAATACTAAAATACGTTTAACAATGCTATGTGTTTAAGTAGTTTTGAAATATACTCTCGTTGGGTGCCCCTGAGATGTTTTTAATTTTTGGTCACCAATGGCAGTAGCTGCACCACGGTCCAGCGTGAAGATTCTCGAATACTTTGCAGGTTTTTAATTTTCTCGTTTAAGCAGCGGCAGCGATGAAGACAGAAGCTACAAATTTCAACATAGGAAGGGGTTTACTTGGAGAAACGAATTTCCAAATGGAGTCAGAGGCTACCCTGAGTGCCAGAGACTTTTCATGTCCGGTTATCGGTTCTAAGTGATCCGCAAGGTATTGCTGCTCGTGCCTTCGGCCTTCGGTCGGCCGATGATCTTTCGGCCAACGGCCGACATTGAAGCATCACGCCCGCCGCACGCGAGGAACAACCTCTAGAACCCAGGTTAGTCAGAGCCTTATGACAAATCTAGTGATTTTACTGAGACAAGACGCGTATATTACGCGTGTATTGGGCTGCGAAAATCCTGTGCGGTTAAATTTACTGTGTTTGTTTGTTATCAGTGACAAGAGCGCGATCTTTTTTAAAGATCTATTTGAATAGTCGAGTTAAAACGAATACCGTACTACTAGCTTTTACTGCGTTGTTTTCTAATCCATTAACAAGTTAAATTTGTCTAGTGGAAGGGCGACTTTAGGCAAAAAGTTTCGATCGGTTTACCACGATGTTATTTTTTTTCCTTCCTTTTTGGCGTAAGCATAGCACTTTGAAAGCCTTTTATATGAAATGGCCCATCCCCTTCCCTTAAAAATCGGATCTACTGTAGGGGGAAAGGGACACGCAATACCTACTGGGAGATCAGCCTGCCATTTTGTCTTTTTTCGACTTAAGATGGAAGACCATGGAAGAATGTTGCTTCTCATTCCTTGGTTGAGCGTGGCCCTGTGGGTTTGCCACAGACAGCCCAATAAAAAGGAAATCAATAATCCTGGGACCAGAAAAGTAGTATGAAATCAAGCAACTAAAAACGCCCAGGCTTCACTACAGAGTCGAGCTCACATTCAACGCATCTACTTCGCATGACCCTGGCTGAAGAAAAACAATTATTTGCACATCACTTGTTAAAAACTGTAAATGCCTGACGCATTTTATTCAATACGTGGTTACTCTTACAGCCTTCTGCCTTCTTTTCACTTACTAGGAAAAGAAGTTAGATTTAGACTCGGAACAATGGTACAAACGTTAAAGTTTCCTTGTATCACATTATTCACGAACAGAAATACAAAGGAAAAGCTGTCAACAGAATATACTATCTCAGAAGCCCATGGGTCCCTGTCGATACACATTAAAATACATCCTGTACAAACAGACATTACATTATAAATAATTATAATTATACAGTTTCATGTGCAATAATTTAAAACATGAAAATAAATTATTTTTAGACGTTCAGTGTGTGCGGCGCTACGCAGCCTCCGTTATGGAAAACATCTGTGGCAATTTTCTTTAAATGATCGTCTCCATTCCTTTTTGAACCTGAAGATGAAACAAACCAAAACTCCTAAAAAAAAAAACTGGCTCACCCTCGGTGTAAGAACCTCACGAGTAACGTAAAACAAAGAAGTCAGAACAGTAGAACCAAAAAAAAAAACAAACACAAAAAAAGGTGCGAGGCAAAGAAAAAGTTCCTAGGTTCTTACACCGTAGCCTGCCAACGCAAACGTATTTCCGGTCGTCGCTTTTCTTACTTCCGGGTGGAGAAAAGGGACGACCAGAAATACAACTGCATTCGCAGGCTACATACACCGAGGTAAACCTAAAAAACTCATATCCCATGTATGTTTGTAGGTAGCTGCTTCATCACCCTGAAGGAGAATCCGAGGGTTTATCCCTGAATTAAGATCTTTTCCTACGGATTGCCCACCCAAGATCACGGGGAGGGGGTGGGGAGGTCAATGTCAGAAATTTGCTACGTCCGTGGAGTGTCTTTTACATTCCGCAGAGTCAGAATTAAATCTGTTCCTAGACGGGGCTTACGACCTCTTTGTCATTCCTGACATGTCAAAAATAAAACAAATTATTAATTGGTTTTAATCATGAGTGTGGAAAAATTCTTTGTTTCGCGCGACCGGTACATAGATTTTCGTAGGTTTAAAACAAAACACGCGACCTGGTCAAATGCGAGTTTCGGTTTGTTTAGAAGGTAGGAAGGTTTGTACATGGCAAGCAGGACGTGACACATTCCTTTCCAGAGGGAAAACGCGCTTGAGTTGCGAGGTATTAAATTATTGTAGGACACTAAGTGTTGCGTTGATCTAGTCAACGTAGCCGTTTTGTCTCGTCACGCAACGCCCCTCACCAATGTGGGAGACTAAGGGCGCTTTCCATTTGTCAGAACTGACAAGCAAGATCATTTCTGTCGTAATTAGAATTTCACTCTTAATTAAAACTATCCAGCTAGATCAGTCAAATTCTAAACAGTATAATGAAGGAGATGGTTTTTCAGCAAAAAGCCACTGGAAAAAGCCGATTTCATTTGCTAGCTGACTGGTCCGGCAAAAGTCCGGCCGGCCAGTTCTGACAAATGGAAAGCGGCCTAGTCTGCTATACAGCCACAGCTGTGTTTAGTGTTGTCACGGGAGAAGCGTTGCGTGACGACAGTAAAAACGGCTGTGTAGCAGACTAATATCTGTTGCGCCGTCACGAAAATCCTACCGGATGGGGCTTCTGGTCACGTCTGAGAACGGTGATTTCGGCGCCATCTCTGTAAGGGTTGATTTCCACTGTCGAGTAATTTTTCCGTGCGAACGCACGTAAAATTTACGTGCGTAAATGAAATAGAGGCAATTTATGAAAGGCCACTCGGAAACGTAAACGTTAGCGAGGTTTAACTTTAACTTTTACCTGTGTCCTTCCATACTATGTCTCTATTTTATTCACGCGCGTAAAATTTACGTACGTACGCACGGAAAAATTACACGGCAGTTGAAATTTACCTTAACCCTATCACTGTCAGAGTGCTTGATGGAGTCTTTTAAGGTGATCCTAACTTTTGATTCTGCGGATCAAATCCCATGATGTGACCATTCAAATAAAAGCTCTCTGCCTGTACTTACACATGGTGCCATTTGTTTTTCAAAATTTCACAAAATGAAATTTGAAAATTTGGTCGAAATTTGCCTTTGGCTAAATTTGGCAGTGAAAGGGTTAAGGGAGCGAAGGTGCACCGCGCTGATCTTGAAAGTGGAAGTTCACATATCGGATTGGTTTTCATACTATACCGGATAGCTTTTCGTGTCGGCAGGGACAGAAACGAGCCCACCACTATGAAGACTGCAACCCAGTAAGAAAGTTTACGCATGTAAGTCTGCGCAAAGTGATGAGATCGCAAGGGCGAATTTGTACCACGTGACCAAGTTTTCCCTTTACGTGTCGTTTACTGTTCATTATTTCTTCACCTAAATTAGTAATTTCATGCAATTTTTTATCCATAAGAATTGTTTAAAGCTGTTTTTATCTGCTCATTTTCTATTTTAAGAAATTCTCAACTTGAATCGGACGTTTGCTGTTTGAGATGAGATGTAACAAGTGTTGTTACAATAAAGCGCTTACAGTATATTAAGATAGCTACGCCCTGCCCAATAAAAAACAATGTAGCTTCTAACCTGATCTGAACTTCTTTGAAGAGAGCATTGTTCATGTTGTACTTGTTAGTGCATATTGTATCTGTAAGGAGAACCTATTGAAAAAAAAAAAAAACCAGTTGATAAATAAATTCAAAATCCTCTGGTAAATCTATTTTGCGAAGGCCACCAAAAATAGCTCTTACCGTTAACACGGTATCGAGCTTTTTTAAACATTTTTTGCTGGGAAGGTTGAGGGTGAGGGGGTTGACGTAAAGTCGGTTACCACAAAAAGAAAATAGCCGCAATTACTTTGTCAACAACATTGAAGAACATAAGTAATGACCACAGAGACACCAACAATGAAGAACATAATGACCACAAACATACCTGTGCGATTTGATAAATCTTGAAAACAAGTAACAGCATCTACTTCTAACAGTACAGTTTGGATTTCTCAGTCCTCTTTCGTCAAGAAAAGCAATCTGAAAAATATAGACAAAATAATTAAGTAATGTTTATTGTTACAGTCAAACTTCACCAAGTATGGAAACCTCCTTATTATTAACAGTTTTTATAAAGATAGCTTACTTCATACATTTTAATCCTACCTCTACATAACTTGCAACAATAATAATATCATAATTTTTGTAACAAGAGAAAAAATCTTACCAGCACTGTGGGAATATGCTGGGACTGACTTAAAAAGAATCTATCATATCTGACAACAGTTTCAAAGAACTGAAAGAGCACAAAAAAAAAACAAACCATCAGAATCTGCAACACAATAAATAAATAGCTTAGTGAGATGTTCCAAAAAAATAGTTGCTGAAATTAAAATTACCATCTGAGCAACAGCAGAATGTCTGTAATAGGAAACAGCACTTGTAACAAGCTGTTGAAATAGAACACAAATAATGCATTTTTGGGGCATTCATTTAACTTTAAAAACGCAGTGTTGGATCCAAACCTCAAGGTAATAGGGGAGGGGGGGGGGGGACTGATTTGGGCGAGAAAAGGGTGCCCCCTCCTCTAGATCTGCTGGTAAATATGAAGTTTTAGCTCATATAAGAAAATGATACAAACAAAGGAGTTACAGGTCAAAATTAAATTTCAGGTTAAAATTTTTAAACCTATGTTGATTCTCTGTTACTTTAATCTCATAGCCCTTATTACTCAGTCATGAACTGGGGTTAAGAGACAAGGGAAATAGAAAATCAGCCTACAGTAGATTAAAAAATTCTAACCTGAATATAATTTGATCTGTAACAAATACACCGTCGAAGTATGTGAAAGTTAAAACAGAAACTGTCAATAAAAAATTCGCAACAAATTAAAGCTCACCAACCTCATCATTTGTTGAAGATCAGCAAACTTGGAGGCATCTGAATACAATTGTTGGGTCTGTTAATTGAAAATTTGAAAAAGGTTATCACAGACACTCTAGTGAATTGGTGTGAATTAAGGGAGCTGAAGGAATGATTACAGTGACAGCAATGAGAACAGCAAAAAAGCAATAGGTTTAGATTAGCAAAACAACAACTTTGCATATGCATCATGCTTTTTTGTACATTTCTCTGCTGTCGTTGCATGCACAACTAAAATCTGAAAGTGCACAAATTCATGTATCGTCGTTGAGGGAACACAAGACAACAACTTTCTTTTTCTTTTCCTGAACTTTGATACAGTCCTTTAGAATTCAATTGATGACTTAAACGAGATGGAATAAGTGCGATCAAGTTTGAGGCAGTGCAACTTCACTTTTTAAGTGACGTTTTTGCAGCCGTTGCCATTGTTGTTGCTTAAGCTCCCTAATCTTCAATGAGTTGTGGGAATGAGTATATAGCTAGGGAAAACACCTAGCAATTGGGACCCATAATAGTCTCACTCATGTCCAATGAGTTGTGGGAATGAGTATATAGCTAGGGAAAACACCTAGCAATTGGGACCCATAATAGTCTCACTCATGTCCAATGAGTTGTGGGAATGAGTATATAGCTAGGGAAAACACCTAGCAATTGGAACCCATAATAATCTCACTCATGTCCAATGAGTTGTGGGAATGAGTATATAGCTAGGGAAAACACCTAGCAATTGGGACCCATAATAGTCTCACTCATGTCCAATGAGTTGTGGGAATGAGTATATAGCTAGAGAAAACACCTAGCAATTGGGACCCATAACAGTCTCACTCATGTCCATTGAGTTGTGGGAATGAGTATATAGCTAGAGAAAACACCTAGCAATTGGGACCCATAACAGTCTCACTCATGTCCATTGAGTTGTGGGAATGAGTATATAGCTAGGGAAAACACCTAGCAATTGGGACCCATAACAGTCTCACTCATGTCCATTGAGTTGTGGGAATGAGTATATAGCTAGAGAAAACACCTAGCAATTGGGACCCATAACAGTCTCACTCATGTCCATTGAGTTGTGGGAATGAGTATATAGCTAGGGAAAACACCTAGCAATTGGGACCCATAACAGTCTCACTCATGTCCATTGAGTTGTGGAAATGAGTATATAGCTAGAGAAAACACCTAGCAATTGGGACCCATAATAGTCTCACTCATGTCCAATGAGTTGTGGGAATGAGTATATACCGGTAGCTAGAGAAAACACCTAGCGATTGGGACCCATAATAGTCTCACTCATGTCCAATGAGTTGTGGGAATGAGTATATAGCTAGGGAAAACACCTAGCAATTGGGACCCATAACAGTCTCACTCATGTCCATCCCCATATTAGGCAGTTATGTGCAGACCCGTCAGGCCCCTGATAAAGGAAAATCTGGAGACTCATGAAAAAAATCTATTTTTTCCCGGTTAGGATTAAACAAACCCTTCTTCCATTGGAAGAGTTAACGGTTAATTTATGTATAACCCAGTGTTAGTTGGGTCCCCACTGTAGCAAATTTGATGTCACTTTTTCTTTGATCGACTTTAAGAGGCCAGAGAATAGGTCATCACTAGGACAAAACTTCTGGCAGAGTCATTTTTTCCAGTAAGCCACCTTCATGGCTAAATTATGTTACAAAGCCCCATCAAGGCTCCAACAGGCACTAGCATTCCACACAAAATTTCCTTTTTTATTCAACAAGGTAACATTTCATATCAGAATGATATTTCTCAAAAAACTGTGAGATTAAGAGACCTTGTTGTGAGGCCGTGAGAAAAGTTAAAAAATTGTGCGACTCACAGCAGAATCATGAGATCGAGAGTTTGCAGGTCTGTATGTGCCCACAAAAAAGCAATTGGCTTGTCTTCCATCCAGGCCAGGGAAGAATACACCTAAATGTTAATGCTGGTGCTAAGCTCACCTTGAAGTTTTAAGCTAAAAATGGGGTTTTCATATTTTATAAACAGTTCTGTAAGAAGGAGAAAGGTGTGACATTACAGGAGAATATCTTGAAAAAGGCTCCATGAATAAATTAAAATTAATAGTCAAAGGCTATTGAACCTTACTATACCGAATTTGTCTAATCTCCAATGCCTAATGAATACACTATTTACTTTAAAAAAACCTTGCCGACATATTGCTTCACCCAGCATGTAAAGAGCTCGCACTGCTATCTCAACATCCATGAGTTTTGCTTCATCTAATTTCCTGCACAGACCAAGTTAAGAATAAATTTATATGTTTCTGGCAAAAAATGGGAGGAATTAGCTTCCTGCAACATTTATCTCAACATCATTTTTTTTTAGAGAGTAAAAGAATTAAAACTGCCTAATTCTCAACAAAATTCTAGTTGTTTGAGTATACTGAGAAAATCCTAAGCTGTGGTTATTTTAAGATTTAAAGTAAGATGATAAAAAGCTTTACACCAAGTTTGTAGACATTAAAGTGCAATATTACTTGTAACACAATATCTTCTCCTGTTTTATACTCTGCTAATCAGCCCCCCAAATAAACAAATTGGGGGTGTGCAATTAGCTCAAATTTCAATGTTGTACAACAATATTACTACAGTATGTGGCTATTGAGTTTAATGTCATTGCAAAGTGTTAATTAACTGACATGCCAAAGAATGAGTTTGAGGAAGCAGGACTCAGATCATCTAAGACTCAGGCCTGCACTCACCCAAATGTTGAATTCAAACTGTTATGAACTGAGACTAACACCAGGTCAGGATCCTACAAGAATAAGAACAAAGAGATTACATATAATCATTTCTTTTATTAAATGCTTTAGGGATTAAAAGTCAAATGGAGAGACACAAATCTAATCATTACGAGTTGAGCAATGTTGTCAAAAAGAATTTTCATTTCTTTTCTGTATTCCATGAACATGACTTCGTCTTCACCCTGAAAAGATCAAAAAACGGAAAGATCACAAAAGTGAACAGCTTAATACATGTAGTATACAAGGATTTTACATACCGGTATAATTATCCATCCATCTTGACTAGGTATAGAAATACTGCCAGGATGTGGAAATAACTAGGAAATTATATATTATTACCTCCCGTTCAAAATTGTACGACTCATCATATTTCATCTTCTTGATAACAACATGCAGCATTCCCTACAGAAATGAGGATAACAGAGATAAAAACAACATTATTGCTTACCTTGCAAGACAAAAATAAGTGTATTTATGACAAAATTTACTTAGTAAAATTTTGGGGTCTAAAGAATTATTTGTGAGGCAGATGTGTCTACAGCCACTACTTACCCTTAAGTTTGCCTTTTGCTGTTCACTTGGATTTGTAATCTGCGTGGAACAAATAGTTAACAAATATTCAATGATCAGTGACAGTGTTTAGAGTAGAGGGAGCTATCTAACCCTTTCAAAGGCTCAAAATCTAAGTCTTCCTCACAGCTGATTTTGACCATCACACAATGCTAAGGAGCAATGCATGACAAGACAAAACCGGAAAAACAATCAAGACTCAAACAAGGCGAGTTTTGAAACAGGAAAACTGAGTTTTGAGTTTTGAGAAACCAGCATTTTCCACCACTCGAAAATAGCCCTTGTAGAATCAGACACTATGTAGAATCTATGCAAATGCTATGTCACAAAGCTATGTAAAACCTATGTTAATCAGTCATACATTGCTTTAACCAGATCCTATGTTGTTTCTATGCCAGGACTATGTTTTTTGTATCGAAAATGCTATGTTTTCGCTAGTCAAACGGAACCTACTTAAAAGCTATGCAGTTTTTAAAGGTAGGAATAAAGGAAGAAATGACATAGTTTCCACATAGCCTATACATACAGTTTACTTAGCTTGTGGAAAGAGATTTTAGACGTCATAGTCAACCTCATAGAAAAATCATAGAAAATAAATAGCCTTCACATAGGACTGAAATAGAGTTTACATAGTAAAATGTAACAGGGAACAGTTGATTAAATAGCTTTTGAATAGGGTTTGCTTAGAATTTAGATAGCCTAGAAATAGTAAAAACATATGAAAAACATAGCCTTTTTAAAGGTGACATATACTTTGCATAGCATTAAAATAGGGAAAACACAGAACAAATAGTCTTTGCATAGGTTTGAAATAGGATTTTAATAGTATTTGAATAGGTAAAACATATCACATACACAGGCTTTAACTAGAGTTCAAACAGAAATTACATAGAATTGACATAGTCTCTTATGTATGTAGGTTTCGATCTGTTTAAGCAAATGTAGTGTTTAAAATACGTTCGTAAAAATCACCAAAATAGTAAAAATAGTATAAACATATGAATTAGAATACCTTTTACATTGGTAAGAAATAGGTTTTGAAACGAAAAATTGAAAACTATGACAATATAATATCACGAAGACTAATAGTAACACAAATGCAGTATTTTCATGGAGGTTTCAGAATCGAAACCCCAAGTTAAAGTTTGCTTAATTTGCTTATCGTGTAGACTTTTTGCTGATGTCGTGCCCTTCAGTGCCATACAGTTTCCTTTTGACTGCAACGAATAAGTATCTGCAAACAGAAAAGTGGAGATTTTAAGGCAAATGAACATAAAAACAACCTGACGTTTTAGAATTGAAACGAAGGAGTATCAAAGGGCTTACGGTATTCCGCGAAACGAAACGAAACGAAACGAAACGAAACGAAACGAAATGAAACGAAATGAAACGAAACGAAACGAAACGAAACGAAATGATTAAGAAGATATTACACAAGCAAAAGGGAACGATGGCACTAAGAATTATTCCCGGCCTCTCTTCGAAAACTGTCCTCGCTAGATGGCGGCGGATTGGTTATCGACGAAACAAGGCTCTTGTTAGATAAAGTAAATACTGCCTTATAGATGCGACAAGAAATTTGCCCTCTCTTGAAAACTGTTCTCGCTAGATCCCTTGTTTCGCAAAATACCAATGGCGGCCGATTGGTGTCGACGAAACAAGGCTCGCAAATTATTTGTTCTCGAAAACTGTCTTGTTAGATAAAGCAAATACTGCCTTACGAACACTATTAAACAACAAAACAATCACTTTTAATTGCATGATGTTGGTTGATCATGTCCTATTTTGTCGCGACAATTAGGGAACTTTGTTGATTAATATAAACACCAAGAAAATCAGCAACATTAACACATTGATCGCGAAATAGATAGTAAATTGTGATCTTTACAAGAAGACTACATCTCCGTTAAATTTAAACAATGTTACTGTCAATGGTAATAAGCTTTTCTCATCCTGAAGGACAAAAAAATTCTCTAATTGACGTTTGCTGCAGTTTCGCTCTTCTCTGGGAACAATTCACTTTCCTTTGTGCTGATGATTTACACAATTAGTCGCTCGTAGAAATCAAAACCTTAACCACCTTTCGTTCAATCTATCTTGTGTTTACAGGGTGAGCGAGAAAGCAACAAAACAGAAACGAATAGATGTAGACATCATCATTATCCACGGCGGGGCCAAACCACCCCTAAAATGTATCATTAAGGCTAATTTTGCTTTTTTGCACATTTCCTCACCAAACTTCGCACATTCGCTTGGGTTGTTGTCCAAATCATTTATAAGGTAAAAAAATGTCAAAATGTCAAATTCTGACGTCATAATTTATGACGCCACAAAACACGTGGTACAAAGTTTCTAATTTCATACCACCAAAGATATCATTTAAAAGAGCTTGACTAGAGGACTAATATACCGAAAACCGTAACTCGCTATGACAAATATTTCTCGAGTTATAACAATTTGAAGACCCCCCCCGGGACCATACATTTCCTATAAAATCAACTCCTATGATATTTTTTTTTTTCAGTATTTTTCAAGTAAAGCTAAGAATTTGGTAAAGTAAAGTGATAAGTGTTTAAAAAAATCGTATGATTTTAGATTTTTGATTTTCTCCTCCAAAACTATAATTTAAGGCAGTATTTACTTTATCTAACAAGATAATTTTCGAAGGCAGAGCGCTTATAAAAATAGTTTGCGAGCCTTGTTTCGTCGATTACCAATCGGCCGCCATTGGTATTTTGCGAAACAAGGGATCTAGCGAGAACAGTTTTCGAAGAGAGGGCAAATTTCTTGTCGCATCTATAAGGCAGTATTTACTTTATCTAACAAGATAATTTTCGAAGGCAGAACGCTTATAAAAATAGTTTGCGAGCCTTGTTTCGTCGATTACCAATCGGCCGCCATTGGTATTTTGCGAAACAAGGGATCTAGCAGGAACAGTTTTCGAAGAGAGGGCAAATTTCTTGTCGCATCTATAAGGCAGTATTTACTTTATCTAACAAGATAATTTTCGAAGGCAGAACGCTTATAAAAATAGTTTGCGAGCCTTGTTTCGTCGATTACCAATCGGCCGCCATTGGTATTTTGCGAAACAAGGGATCTAGCGAGCGAGAGGGCAAATTTCTTGTCGCATCTATAAGGCAGTATTCACTTTATCTAACAAGATAATTTGCCGCCATCTAGCGAGGACAGTTTTCGAAGAGAGGCCGGGAATAATTCTTAGTGCCATCGTTCCCTTTTGCTTGTGTAATATCTTCTTAATTTTCATTTCGTTTCGTTTCGCTTCGTTTCGTTTCATTTCGTTTCGTTTCGTTTCGTTTCGTTTCGCGGAATACCGTAAGCCGTATCAAAGCGTGATCGAAGGTGACCGATGCTTGTTCAGATACGCGAAAAGGGGAGACAATACAGGCAAATCGAAACTTAATTGAGAAAGACATCACTTACCAACGTTAGGAATACTTTTTGTTGAACCTGGCAGGAAAAAGACTGGAAATTGAAGTAAAAAGAAGCGTCTTCTTGTAAAAACGCACGCTTACAGCTCGTCTTCTTTGACTTGAAAGCGCCCGCGTGGAAACAGACAATTTTCACACCTTTTCATTGGTTGAAAAGGCCCACGTGACGATAAAACGCAACATACGCATGTGTTGAACTCACGGGCTTCCCTGGGAACTAGTGGAAACAAAATGGCTGACAAACACCCACCGAGGACTTTTCCGAGGACTGCAGCTAGCGTTTCGCAGTTTTGACCATGCAGTTATATTCAGGAGACGTCCACAATCAAGACGAAAGATCGAACCCAATGTAAAAGAAGAAAATGATGCATGGAAGTATCATTTCAAGTGAAGAAACTCTAGGGAAAAGCTAGAAAGGAAAGTTAAGACAGGGATGATGGATGTAGCGATTCAATGCTTAACAAAAATCTTCTCACTAAGAAACTATCTGCAAGCACAAAAAAAATTATAGTACATGATTTTTCAGTGTTTTAGTTTAAAACACTGCTTTTTACTTTGGAAGTATGCTTAGCCTTCTGTAAGCGCTACCATCAACATGCCGAGTCATTTAAAAGCTATGTTGGAATATCACATAGGAAACGCATAGACTACATATATTTTTCATATGAGTGACATAGGAAAAAATATGTTTACGTAAAAGCTATGTAGCCTTTATCTCATGATAAAGCTAAATGAAAATGTCACATAGTGAATACATAGGCTGCAAATATGTTTCATCACGTAGCATAGAATATACATAGCACTATGTAAAAGCTAAGAAACTTGTTGGAAATAAAAGTGAAGATCGAGATGCTATGTAAAAGCTATTTTACTTTGAGGCATAGTGAATACATAGGATGCTAATCGGAAGGAAAAGCAGAACTTTCTATTGCATAGTAAATACATAGCTATGTCAAGACTATGAAGAGATTTTGAATAGTATTTGCATAGGTATTCAAAAGCTATGTGCTTTTCAAATAGCCTAAACATAGTTTCAACATAGATTTTGCATACTTTGGACTATGTTGTTTGGTGTGTTACATAGTTAATACATAGGCAGTAGTGAACATAACATAGCTGAAACATAGTCCAACATAGTAAACAAATAGCATGAGCATAGGTTTTGCATATGTCTGGTTCTACAAGGGTAGCACAATGAGCAGGGAATTTTGTTGTTTGTTCACTAGAAGTTAGCCTGAGAATCAAGTTTTAGGCGCCCGTTCAGGCTTCCTGTTTGAAATTTTGGTCACCTGAGGGTAAATCGTAGGCACCTCTGGCCACCAGGCACCCGTTACCACCGCGGTCAAACGTCTCAATCGTTATTTTTGTTTTTTATTGCAGGGATTTCATTTACTAGTTAGAGAAAAATGGGCAAAGATGTATAAATCAGTTAGTCAACATAACTATCTTTCCATTTTTCTCAAAATTTTGAGCTTTTTTCGCTGAAAACGCTTCGCGCTAAAAGAGTATCATGTTTGAAAATGGCGCCGATAATAACGTCAGCGTCGGTTTTCAATCACTTAGAACTTTTTTAGTAAACTTTTAAAAAGTTTAGTAAACTAACAGGATGTTGGTAATACCTTAAACTTTCGATAGTGAAAGTAGCAACCTTAACTTTGAAGTATTTCGCTTAACTTTTGCAAATTTCACTCGTTTGACCGCTGTGAAGCACCCGTTAGGCAACAGCCTTTTTCCCATATGTTTGATTTTCAATCTCAGCATTTACAGATAAGGGTTGCGAGGCAATAAATATTACCCACTGATTACTGTACCTGTTTCAAGACAGCTAAGTAAGAATACCCAAATCCACAAACATTTTGTGAAACATCATCATCTTCATGGTCTAAAAATCTAAAGGCAAAAAAAAAAAAAGGTAAAAAAACCTGTTAATCTTCATTGCTATATATTATCTTGTTATACAGTTATTTCTCAATACCCAACTGGTTTCCTCCAGCCAGTTGGGATTCTTTACCTTTTTATATTTATTTCAATAACTATTTGCTTCTTTTCTTGTTATATTGTGGACCACGATAAAAACTCCTGGGTGACCAGTTATTGTGTTACTGCCATAAAGACAATTTTAATTAAGTAATTAACTTTACCTAAAAAGATACTGTAGTTTTTCTTCAGCCGATTGTAGGCACTTGGCTGCACCTTCTGTCTCTCCAGCTTTCTGCAGCCTAAAAATGTCAAGATAATCTGATTATTATAAATCAAATGTGTGCAGTCAGTTTAACCCATAGACTCTCAAGTGATCAACATCAATTTTCTCCTAACTATTTTAATACATTATCAAGGGAAGAGTTTATGGAATTACCAAAATGATCACTATTAAAGGGGACAATGCTGAGATCAATTGTTATTAATTTTAACAGGTTGTGAGGAAACGTATAGAAATCAGGCTCAAAAATTTATATGTGGACATTTGGGCTTAAGGGGTTTATAATATTATTGTTTCCCTCTCCAAACGGCTGTGAAGTGTCACTATTAGGGTTAGTAAAGGAAAGGCCATTGTCATTTCCTTGCCAAAAGAGTCATGCTGATGCTAGGACTATGCATGAAGGCCATCATTTAACTTGAGGAACAAAAGGCAGTGAGTACTAGTGTAGGTACAGATTGAGGGCAGGCAGAGGGTGCAAGGACATAAAGGAAAGAGCAAGTGGATAAAGGATGGATTAGCCGACAGAAAAGCCAGGAAATACTTCAATCATGGACAAAAGTCTTGGGATACTTTTTGCATTTCTGGGGCGTTTTTCAATTCACACAGGCCCAAACCTCCCCTCACCCCACAAACAATGTTGGACATGCCTATGCATAATTTTTTCCAAGTTTCAACTTTGTATAAGGTTGGGGGGAGGAAGAACTGAAAGAAAATTTTGAAAAGGATGACTTTTTTAACGAGGGAACCAAGAAATGACAGAACTTTATTAAAGTCTCGTGTCTGATAGCTCAGGCACAGTGCCTTTCTAATTGGGGACACTGAAAAATTGTACCACGTGACCAAGTTGTCCCGGCCCCTAACTATGTTGTGCTGTACTGTTTACTACTTCTACCACAAACTTAGTAGCTTCACATTAGTTATGTCTTGTTTTTTGCTGCACGTTTTCAATTTTGAGAAAATTAATTATCAACTTGCGTCTGACATTTTCCGTTTCCTGACAATGCCACTCTCAGTCGCTGAAGTATTGTCTTGCTAGAATTAACACAGTTTGAAACTTTGCTTGCAAATCAATAATCTCTTACTTAGAGTAGCTGTTTAGAAGCTGCGATCCTGAAGCAGTCATTAGTTTTGCCAACTTGGCCATGAAGTCAGCATCTTCATCCTAAAAGTGATGATTCAAATGACAAATAATTAAATTAAGCCATTCACCCCTGGGAATATGGAGGAAACCATGTATTGAATTCACACTCTTCAACACACATGTTACGCTTAGACATGAATTCATGTAACTCTTGTGGTTCAAGGATACTGCTTTTCTCCAGAACACTCTGAAGAGATTCCACCAGTTCTTTCTTTGCCAGTGGCTCCATTCCCTTCATGATAATCTCATGTATGCAATCACAAGCACTCTCGCGAAGAACTTCAACTGACATGTACCGGAGAAAGGTACTACAAAGACACATTATCAATTTGTAAGCAGGACACAAAATCAAAGGTTGTGCTAATAGTAAAATCCTCTTTTTATAGTTTTCAGCAATGAGAAATGATGCTTTTCCACATTATTAGCTGCCAGTTAACTTAACCACTGAAAGGCTACTTGCAAAAACTGACTTTATGAGAATTGAAAGGACACAATAACACAGAGCAAAGGAAACATTTTTATCATCAGTCAGCATGAAACACAGACTGATGACTATTGTTTTCACAAAACAAATGACAATGTGACAACAAAAGTAACATTACAAAAAATGAAATAATCAGCATGTCACGAGCGTGGGACAAAGAAAAAATCTGAGTCCCCAACAGGATTCAAACCTATGACCTCCCAAACACTGGGCGGGCACTCTATCCACTTGACCTACGCAGAACTCATGGAGAGGGAGGTCATAAATTATACTACAGAGTGTACATTCAAATTTTACCATCTTTCATTCTTTCACCAAAAGTCCCATTGTTTTCTAACCCTAAAAATATTATTCCGCGTAGTCCACAGTCAGTCCGCAGTCTGCATTAACTTTACTCTGCCCCTTTTAAAATGAACATTACCTGATAAACCTGTCGTTTGCAATTAGGCCAATATCGATCCATTCAATATATGCTCCAATAATGTCCAGGCAAAGGCATGTTATTGATGACACACTATTTTCATATGTTTTCTGCATACAAAACATAATAAAAAAACAGTCAGCAAAACCTCAACCTCATTGTTGTACCAAAATACAAGATTCCCACCTACCAGAATCTGAAACCTAGAGTCAACGAGCTCTGTGACGCAGGTATCCCTGATGTGATCTTTAATTTTCATGTTCCTCTCTGCTTCCTGTTCATGGAAGAAAAATTTCATTCAGCTTCTGAACTGATTGATCAGTAAATGTGACCCTATTTGGGAAAAGGGGGATTAAGGTGAATTTAGAAAACAACGTTCTAACGCGTTTAATCGGCTTCGTCGAAAAGCGTGGAAACGCATTTTGTATGCGTTTAAACAGATTTTTAATGCGTTTAAACAACCGGCTCTGTTGTACTTCAATATTGCATTTCGTATGCTGGAAAGTAAGCTAATTTAGTCGTATTTGAATGAATAAATTACCAGTGTTCTATTATATGAAATGCGAAGACGGCAGCAACCAAACAATTAGCACACGCAGGAAAGAAGATGCGGTTTTCGAGTCTTCCTAAGAATGGACCAAGCAGTCGAATTTGAGCATTCATTTTGAATACAATAGCCAACAATATTGGTCAAAGAAACGCACACTACCTAACGACGCTTCAAAATGTTTCTATCAGCATATCGGGCTTCACCAACAAAAAGGTCAATCCTTTTTCTCAAGCTTGCTTGTTTTAATCTTTTCATGCTCTTTAAATCTTCACATTCGACTCCTTCGTTTTTCCTCTTTGGAATTTTTGGCGACAAAAGCACGTCGCCAGAAGCGAAGCAGAATTGAAAAAATAATGCCGCAAGCCTTCAGTCATGTTTTATGTTATCGTTCGACTAACATGAATATTTTCGCATTCAGGGTCACTGGTCACAATGTCGTGACGCTCGCCCCGTAATAACAGAAAATATCAGCTTTTCGCCCGCTTTTATAACGAGAAAACTTTGACTGTACCTCTAACAAATGTGAGTAAGCTTGTGCGCAGGGAAGATCACTTATTGAATAAACCTCCAAATTCTATGTGTTCTGAATCAAGATTTCAATAAATTTCATTCCGTGACTAGCGAGTGTGGGAATGTTATCGCTAATTCCCTTGAGACATCCTAGGCTGTAATCTAATTGGTCGGCACCTTTGCATGAGAGATACCATTACATATCTAGACAAACATTTGCGACCGTTGAATGAATGGCGCAAACATTCATACATTGTAAGTTTTTTGCGTCTAGTTCTGTTTCGAGATGGAAGTTCTGTTGATGTTTTTGGATGGAACAGCTCAAAGGTATTTGTAAACAACGGCACTGTACAGTGAATTCTACGCTATAAAGTACCGACGAATCGAACCAGAGCAAGCAACTCGGATACAAGAATCTTAGCTGGGGTACGCATGCACTTACATGATTAAAACGTTCACGATAATGTACGTTCCTTAGTCCATTGTAAAATTTAACGACGACTAAAGTAAAATTGGGTTGACTTCTTTCATGAAAAAAGTGTAACAGATCGTGGATCATGGAAAAAACGTCAAGGTGAGCGGTGTCGGGCTTACGCTGTTGCAACGAATCAAAAATCATTTGGCGTGGGTCCGTGCAAACGTTATGTAGCACAATCGCTCTTATTCTCTTTATTTTTAAAAAAGATAAACTTAATTGTCTGCATGTTAATGCATGTTCTTACATTTAGATGAGTTATTGCTGAATATTACAAAGCGAGACTTTTGCAGATTTGTTATGTCACGTGCTTTTGTAACGTGTACGCGTGGATTAAAAGTATCAGTTGTATTTTGACTTTCTAGTGGTTTTTACACCGTTACTAAGGCCTTGTCAACTCCTCTACCGTGTCTCATGATTATTGTATTATTGAAGTCTGCAATTCATTTTTTTTTTGTACTGACGAGTGGTAGGCCATTACCGGTAACAACATTTTATCTTTTCAAAGCCACTTTGCAGCCACTTTCCAGCCCAGATCGTGATTCGGGAATTTTCTGCACCGCTGCAACAGCGCTGTTTATCGCTCCATCATGTAATATTCATTCGTACATTCCTCACTTCAGTTGAAGTTTATGCTTATGATTTACTTACTGAGTCACCGAGTATTTAGTGTTTTGTTTTCTTCCTCGAAGAACTCCGCCATATTTGGTTGGACTTTCGATCCCGCATTTCTTCTCCGTTCCGAGTCCGTGAATTAAGTTTTCGATGGTTTGTCGAGCTCCATTGCTTCAAATAAATCAGAGTAACCCCGGATGACAACCAATAATGAAGCAAATGTCCATGTAATTATGCGCTCATTTGAGGTAAATTAACAGCGTTTAAACGCGTCGTTTGTATAAAGCTCTTTCGACATAAAAATCTTGCGCACGCGTTTTTTGTGTGTTTAAACGTTGTTTAAATACGTTTTAACGGTGTTTTAACACGTTTATGTTTAAAACGCGAGAAAACACGTTTTTTTGTTATTCACCTTAATCCCCCTTTTCCTAAATAAGGTCACAAATGGTTTTACAAACTTGTACAATCACAACCAACTGAAACTCCACAAAAGTTGACAGTTTTAAATCAAATCTTTGAGTCTTTGCACAAGTTTCAAGATGTGACAAGCAAGATTCTAGAAGCAGTGTTTTAACTCCAAAGGATTTTGATTTTCATCAGGAGCAATTTCACACATGTACAGCGTAGCCCTTTGCACAACATGTTTAGATTCATATTAGCACCTACAACTTCATGTGTGTGGCATGGTGGACTTTGTCACAACAAAAACAGCTTGAATGACAAACTTTAACAAGCTTTTATATTAGGCAAATAAAAAATTTAGGTACAGTCCAAACCCGCTTTACAGACACCCACTAAAACGGGTTCAGCTTCAGTGGCTGCAAGCTGCTCGTATGAGATGTTGGGTAGTACAATATTATATAGAATTGAATAGGTTATCAATTTCTGTTGGAGATATTTTCACCAATGGAAATTGTAGCATTACAGCTTTTACAGTCAAACCAGGTCAAGCTTTCCCGTTTCTAACGAACTAATGAATTCATTGACAGAAAAATGACTTCGTTTGTTGATTCGATAATCCATTCATAAAATGAACAATCCAATATTCATATTTAGCCTTGATTCCATAATCGAATGTTGATTTGATTACTGTTTTTTGAAAAACTACACTTCCCACAAGTCGACCTCAGAATTTTGTATTTTCTTCTTTTTTTCTACGAGTCAAGTGCGGGTGAGTTCTGAAGTTCAAGGCCAGACAAACTGTTACATGTACGCCAGTTTGCTGCATGCCAGTAATCAGTGCAACAGATGTGACCTCTCAGAAAACACTATGGTTAAACTAAGGTCACTGTATGTGCGGTGATTGGTGGATTTCGATCCTCGGCCTTTGTCAGTTTCTTCGCATTTGCGGTCTGTATATTCTAGCTGTTATTTTGATAAGCTGGCAATAAAAAACAGAATCGTAAACGGCAGAAAAGGGAAGCAAATACTATTGAACACAATCGGGACAAGAACAAAGAACAGGTAGATTTTGTTCATAAACCAAATCAACATTTAATTATTGAATCGAGGTACAATTTGACTGTTGGATTGTTCATTTTATCAATGGATTATTGAATCAACAAACAAAATCATTTTTTTGTTAGCAATGGGAATGCTTGACCTGATTTGACTGTAAAACGATACACAAAATTAACCTGTTGACTCCTTATCACATCTCTATCAACCACTTCCTCATCAATTGCCTTCAAAATCCTAAGGTACATATCCACAGCTAATGCTCCATATTGCAAGCACTGGAGGAGGTCTGAGAAAAACAGCGGCCACTACAGGGAGAAGAGAAATGTAACATAAAATTAAACAACATTTAATGCAGTTAATAACAAGGAGTGCCGTTGTGTGTTGTTGCTCAGCGGTCAGTGTGGTGGCTCAAGTGCAGTCACCCTTGCTAACATCAGCTCCATGTGCTTAGTAGAACGCTTTCAAGGCGATTACTCGCTTTGTTCAGGCTTTGGATTGTGCGTTTCCCCCAACCATTCCCTCCCTTGTAAAAATTTATTAGCGATCGCGCCGCGATCGCGGAGCGATGGCAGCGATCGCGGCGCGATTGTGCATATCGCGGCACGATTTAAATTAATCGCGCCCGCGATAGCGACGTGGTGATCGCGATCGCGGCGAGGTTATAGCGATCGCGGCGCGGTGATCGCGATCGCGACGCGATGATCGCGATCGCGACGCGGTAATCGCGATCGCGACGCGGTGATCGTGATCGCGGCGCGATGATTTTGATCGCGGCGCGATATCAGCGATCGCTATGCAATTGAAGTAAATCGCGCTTGCAATAGCGACGCGATGATCGCGATCGCGGCGTAGTGATCGCGATCGCGGCGTGGTGATCGCGATCGCGGCGAAGTTATAGCGATCTCAACGCGATGATCGTGATTGCGGGAAGATGATCGCGATCGCGGCGCAATTTTGAAAAATCGTATCTGCGATCCCAAGGTCAGGATTGCGATGCTGGCGATGAAATCGCGATCGCGGCGAAGTTATAACGATCTCAGAACGATGATCATGATCGCAGGAAGAAGATTACGATCGCGGCGCGATTCAGAAAAATATTATCCGCGATCTCAGAGCCAGGATTGCGATCCTGGCGATGAAATCGCGATCGCAGCTGTATTGTACTTATCGCGGCGTGGTGAACGCGATCGCGGGGAAGATAGAGCGATCGCGGCGAAGTTATAGCGATCTCAACGTGATGATCGTGATCGCGGGAAGATGATCGCCATCGCGGCGCAATTTTGAAAAATCGTATCTGCGATCCCAAGGTTAGGATTGCGATGCTGGCGATGAAATCGCGATCGCGGCGGAGTTATAACGATCTCAGTCCGATGATCGTGATCGCAGGAAGAGGATTACGATCGCGGCGCGATTCAGAAAAATATTATCCGCGATCTCAGGGTCAGGATGGTGAAGATAGAGCGATCGTGGCGAAGCTATAGCGATCTCAGCGGAACGATCGTGATCGCAGGAAGATGATCGCGATCGCGAAGACAGACAGTTTTTATTTTAGCTCGATGATATTAAACGCTAAGCAGCTGATGGGGTCGTGCGATTTTGAAAAATAGTATCCGCGATGGCAGCGACATTGTACTTATCGCGGCGTGATGATCACGATCGCGGCTTGATTTAGTAAAGTCAAATCCGTGATTTATATGTCAGGACTACGATCCCGGTTTGGTAATCGCGATCGCAGGGGCATTGTACTTACTGCGAAGCGGTGATTGCGATCGCGGTGCGATTTAGTTAAGTTGTAATCGGCGATCGTCGAGTGCCATATTGCTCTCGATCGTGGTGCAGTAATCGCGATCGCCAGGTGGTGATCACGATCAATTCTAATTAAGTTCGCGTCCGCAATCTCAGTGCCATTATCGCGAAGGAGATAACCGAGGATCACAGTTATCGTCGCGATTTCTGTTATAAGTTAGTCGTATGGTTATTATTCTGTTTGAGCTCTCACGTCTTTTACGCCCCTTTTAGTCTGGTTAATAGCTCGTCTTGTTATTCCTTATCGTTCGTGACTCGTTAGTTTTTTTTTTATAACAGGCTATATTTAATTTGGTGTTATCAGGGACCGCCTTTCCCGTTTGTTATGGGCCGTAATTCGCACTGCGTTTGCCTTTGCACCCTTTTTTCCCACACGTTAGTTGATTCACACAGTGCATTGACTCTAAGGTTTCTTAATGAAAGCACTTAATATTCTCGTTATTGCTTTGGAAAACTAATCGAGGCTAGTATGCATCCTTTGGCTTACTAACAGGCTTTCCAACTTTCCAGATGGCTTTCAAACTGCTGGATATTTAGCCTGTGCGAAAACGTACTCGCGAGTCTCGAATGTTTCTAAGTGTCGAAACGGCGTCGACTCTCAGGCTCTATGCCCAAGAAACCACAACCGCTCTACTGCTAAGCCATTCCTGTTTTCCTAATCCCTTGGTAATTCTAAACGAAGATATGATACTTTCAAACGATTATATTTAGAAAAAAAGATTTTGAAGATAATCAAAAAAACATTCTGACTGCCGTGCAGCTTAGACCCTTCCCGGCTGCCGGGCATATTATTTTATTTTTATATTCCATTATGTTGTTCTTCAAAACTTGCGATTGTGAAAATTATTAGGGCAGGCAAAATAGTAATAATATTATAATAAAACACTGGAAAGTTAAGTAACTAAAAGACTACAGAAATATATCAATATCGGGAGGTCGAACATTCGGAAAAACTATAAGCTTATAATAACAGTCATTTTCAGTTTGTTAGAACTTTATCGGTTTCTAGAGAAGGCACGGTTTTCCTTGTGTTTTTGACCAGAGTTACATTAGCAAAAAGCTAGGAAACCTTTTCTCGCTCACCTCTAATTGAGTCATTTTAAGCCCAAGGATGAATTTCTGTTACGCTCCAGGCCTTAAGCTGTTGTATATAAGGATGTAATCAACATGATTTTTACTTAATGGTCCTTGATAACAGAAATGAATCCTGCATGTACGTGACGGTTTAATCCAGAGTATTGGGGTGCGATCCATTCAACCAACATTCCAACCGGGCCGACCGGGAAAATTGGTCCACCTAAAAAGGTGGACCCGTTTTTTCGAAACTTTTCCGGTTGGACCGAACCTATCCAGAGTTTTGGACCGAAATATTCCGGAAATTTTGGTTGAATGGATCGCGCCCTTGGGGACTGGATTCCAAAATCCGATTTCCCGCCACTGCGACGCGGGTGGCCAAGATTCAAGGCTGACGCAGGCGGTGTGCGTCACGACCCACAAAGGTTCATGGGTAAAACTGTTACTGTGCCTCATTTCAATCGTGACACGGTCGAGTTCGCATCTCGTAAGAGAAATGAATCAAACCCAGGGATCAAAACACTGCTGCCTTTTCCGAAAAACATTACAGAAGAGAGCGATTTCGAGAATTTTCAAGATCTCATAGTGGCCTTAGATGCTTGCTATTGGCTTCACAAGACAATTTCAAGAAGTTTATCGCGATTCGGAGACGATCGTGCGATCTAGCCGACTTTGAGCGGCGACTAATTTCCGCCTTCTCATAAGATTTTATGTACTGTTTGGTTTATATGTATGTATTTATCTCATGGTGAAAGAGATCTGTAGTTCATACCTGGATTTGCTTAACTAAAAAAAAATTCGTCCATTAGAAGTGTTTATATATTTGATGGACTATGTTACCGGCAAAGCAGCTAGGGGGAGCGCGTGCAAACAGCAAGGTGAGAAATCGTCTCTCATAACAATTTTATTTTCATCGACAAGTTTATACTCTTTTGGAAACAGTGCCCGTTTGAAATCCTTATGCGCAAATAAATCTTCTATGAGGCAAGGGGAAAACAGACCGAAAGAGCCGAACAGCTGCGGCACAATCGGAATTTCACCGAAGCTACAGTCGCGGAAATAAACAGTGAAATAAACCACGATCTTGTCTGTGCGGTCATTGAAGTGAGCGCAGTATATCGATTTTGTTATAAAGTAAAACCTAACCTCACAGTTTTAAAATCCTTTATGATGTTGTCTCGATCTTCGATAATGGTTTTGTGTTTTGGTAGAGATTTATAACAATTTATTCCCTTACATAAGTTTGCACAAAGATTTGCATACACATAGCACACACCGCATGCAAATTACTTTAAGTCACGCTTTCAGTTTCCGCACTGGGTTATGAAAAATGTTTTTTTTTTCAAAGGTTATTACAATATTCAAACTTATTTACCTTTTGTGGTTTAAAATAGCACAAACTCTTCCTGGATTTGGCGTTACTCGCTTCACGTCGGCTTTCGCTTCGGCATGTTTTCTCAGCCAGTTTCCCGGGAGTTGTGCCACTTGGCTAAGACGATGTCTTAATTCCAAGACACTTTCAACGGCTCATAACGGGAAAACTAACAGGGGTAGACCCGGGTAGACCCCGAAATTTGCAAAGAAGAAAGGTTGAAGTAACAAGATGGCCAAAATAATTCGATAAAACCGCTAACGGTAACCAGCAATAAATCCAAGAAGAACGGCAAAAACAACACTCAAATCATCATGGCGGCCTGCACATAACTGAGCAATTCAAACTTGTCACAAACGCTCAAGAAAGCAAAATATTTAAAAGTAACGCAACTGCTATCAAGATAAAGTGTTCCAACAACTTTCCACGGCGGTATAGCGTCGACATTACCAACACAAGCTTGGAATAAAGCGAAAATTTCACCACATATACCTCTGAAAACGGCTCTTTCCGAGCACGAGAATCACTCTACAAATGACGCATTCTGATTGGTCGAATCTCGTGACGCACACCGCCTGAGGCTGACGCGTACCTTGAAAAAGAAAATTGTACGGAAGCCTGTAAGGGACATTTACGGAAGCCTGTAAGGGACATTCGAGATGCGAGATAAAAATGCGAGATGCGAGATAAAAATGCGAGATAAAAATGCGAGATAAAAAAATGCGAGATAAAAATGCGAGATAAAAATGCGAGATAAAAAAATGCGAGATAAAAATGCGAGATAAAAAAAATGCGAGATAAAAATGCGAGATAAAAATGCGAGATAAAAAATGCGAGATAAAAATGCGAGATAAAAAAATGCGAGATAAAAATGCGAGATAAAAAAAATGCGAGATAAAAATGCGAGATAAAAATGCGAGATAAAAAAATGCGAGATAAAAATGCGAGATAAAAAAAATGCGAGATAAAAAATGCGAGATAAAAATACGAGATAAAAAAATACGAGATAAAAATGCGAGATAAAAATGCGAGATAAAAAAATGCGAGATAAAAATGCGAGATAAAAAATGCGAGATAAAAAAATGCGAGATAAAAAATGCGAGATAAAGGTGAAAGGTGTTGACAGGCCAAACACGACTCATAAGCTCGTGATAGTGTGATACGTGACCTTATAGTTTTGCTCTAACGAGGATATCTCCCAGCGATTTTGCTCTTTTATATGAAATGATGGGAGGCTCGTTGTATATTTCTCTCAGTAGTGGTTGATCTTGAATTAAGTGCCATTTGCTCATTAAAATGTTTTTAAGGTTCGGCAAAGCAGGGTGGTACGTGGTAACGAAAGGCAGAATTTTCTTTCGCACTTCATTGTTCTTTTGTAAAGCTAACTTCCGTTCGGTAAATTTAACCTCAGAGGTGATTTTTTCTATGAGATTGTGAGGGTAACCTCTAGCGCGAAGGCGTTTTTTGAAGTTGTAGATGTTCTCATAGAAGGATTTAGCTGAGGAGTTAGTTCTCAGAAGTCTAAGGGCTTCGCCCTTTATGAGACCTTTTCTGACCCCGTGGGGGTTACAGGAAGAGAAATGCGTGTATTGAAAAGTCTCTGTAGGTTTAAAATGTGTGCGGATGTCAAGGATTCCTTGGTTGTGAAATCTCTCGCCTTTGTAAACAGTTGTATCCAGAAAGTTAATCTCTTTATCAGATATTTCAGCCGTAAATTTAATTGAAAGGTGATGCCTGTTTGCAAGAGCAATGAATTCATCTATCTCCTTTCTATCAGTTTTCCACAATGAGAAAATATCGTCAATGTATCTTTTCCGCTCAACAGGTTTAGTTTTGCTGAAGTTCAGTATTTCTGTCTGTACCACCGACATAAAGATGTTGGCAAAGGCGTCTGCCATCTTTGTACCCATTGCGGTTCCGTGTGTTTGGAGATAGTTTTTGCCGTTGAATTCAAACGAGTTCTCTTGAAGAATAAGTTTAAGGATTCTTCTGAGGGATTGTGTGGGGATGGGGGTGTTTTTCCCGTAGAAAGTCTGGTATGCTTTGCATACTGTGTTTATTCCCTCTTCCTGTGGGATATTTGTGTACAGGCTAGTAACGTCTAAGGAGACTAGGAAAACGTCCCCTGAGAGGTTTCTCCTTTCTATGAAGTTAATAAAGTCAGTTGTGTCCTTAAGATAGGACTTTTGTGACTTAGCTATAGGCTGAAGTAGGCTGTCAACGAATGATGATATTCGCTCGGTGGGTCCGTCGTTTCCTGCCACTATAGGACGGCCAACAGGAGTTGGCTTATGAATCTTTGTGAGAGTGTAGAAGACAGGTATTCTGGGTGGGTTAGGTGTCTGTGATAACCATTTAACAGTCATTTCGTCAATAAAACTTCCCTGATGTAGTTCTTCGACTATTTGTTTCACTTTTTGGAAAGTTGCCCCTGCCGACTATTTGTTTCACTTTTTGGAAAAGGCGAGAGATTTCACAACCAAGGAATCCTTGACATCCGCACACATTTTAAACCTACAGAGACTTTTCAATACACGCATTTCTCTTCCTGTAACCCCCACGGGGTCAGAAAAGGTCTCATAAAGGGCGAAGCCCTTAGACTTCTGAGAACTAACTCCTCAGCTAAATCCTTCTATGAGAACATCTACAACTTCAAAAAACGCCTTCGCGCTAGAGGTTACCCTCACAATCTCATAGAAAAAATCACCTCTGAGGTTAAATTTACCGAACGGAAGTCAGCTTTACAAAAGAACAATGAAGTGCGAAAGAAAATTCTGCCTTTCGTTACCACATACCACCCTGCTTTGCCGAACCTTAAAAACATTTTAATGAGCAAATGGCACTTAATTCAAGATCAACCACTACTGAGAGAAATATACAACGAGCCTCCCATCATTTCATATAAAAGAGCAAAATCGCTGGGAGATATCCTCGTTAGAGCAAAACTATAAGGTCACGTATCACACTATCACGAGCTTATGAGTCGTGTTTGGCCTGTCAACACCTTTCACCTTTATCTCGCATTTTTTATCTCGCATTTTTTTATCTCGCATTTTTTATCTCGCATTTTTATCTCGCATTTTTATCTCGTATTTTTTTATCTCGTATTTTTATCTCGCATTTTTTATCTCGCATTTTTTATCTCGCATTTTTTTTATCTCGCATTTTTATCTCGCATTTTTTTATCTCGCATTTTTATCTCGCATTTTTATCTCGCATTTTTTTTATCTCGCATTTTTATCTCGCATTTTTTTATCTCGCATTTTTATCTCGCATTTTTTATCTCGCATTTTTATCTCGCATTTTTATCTCGCATTTTTTTTATCTCGCATTTTTATCTCGCATTTTTTTATCTCGCATTTTTATCTCGCATTTTTTTATCTCGCATTTTTATCTCGCATTTTTATCTCGCATCTCGCATTTTTATCTCGCATCTCGAATGTCCCTTACAGGCTTCCGTAAAATTGCTCTCAATTTCACTTGTCATGCAATTGGCAATGGCCGTTTATTGCTGTTTAAACATTGAAAAATTTTTCTTAATGATTCTTTTGACATGTTGAAAGTTCAAACAAAGAAACGTACTCAAAAAGGTAAGTCTACTCACTTCTTATTATCACTAAGTTTAATTTTAAATCTAATTAGGGTTAAGCTTGATATTCATTCGGTGTTGTCGATTTTATACTTTCCGGCACTTTTCATAGTTTATAACACAATTAAGGTTAGCCTTTTTTATTAGGCTTCTCAAACAAACAAAAGCTAAAAAATTCGAGCTACCTTTTAATAGTTCGAGAAAGCAAAACTTCTGATTTTGGAGCCTTCGTTTTTTAGCTCATTTTTTTATATCCTTCGGGGGGTGTAAGTCTTAAGCTACTTGAGCTTCACAACTCAGTGATTTGTCTTGATTTGAATATTTCAATACTCTGATTTCGGGAATAACTCTCTTGGTTAACTGGTTTTAATTTCTCAACAGGAAAACCGCTCTGGACGTACTGTGGGGCATAAACATGGCAATATACCAAGAGCCATGATGGCCTCTTGAATATTCTGCAGCAACAATTAATCAGGCAAAGACAACAGTTGTGAGTACTCAGTTTGTACATTATGTAAATTTCAAAGGTAACGTTTAGGCTGAAGACAAAAAATGTGGGACGTCACATTAAATTGGCTTAATAAAGAAGTATGGAGAATTTCAGTCAGAATATTTAAGCACGGTAAATGAACATGAAACATATCATTAGCGTGAGGAAAAAAGAAAAAATATTTTTATCCCTAATAGGATGAACCTATCTGAAGACATGGACAAGTGGATCAAAAGAAAAGAAATCAATGCATATAGGCGGTTTCATTATCTCAATACTTCAGGATATAAAACGTTTTACTCTGCTCACACTTAGCTAAGAATAAAAAACACGATTCACTGAACTCTCACATAAGACCTTTCTTTTGAAAATTCATTCCCTATTTAGACCCGTTTAAGTTGAAAATTTAGCTTTATCTTGACATGATTTATACTACCCTGCTTGCAGACTGAGTAGCTTCGATCTTTCCTAGATAAGTTCGGATAAGTTCGGATAAGTTCCGGCCCGTTATAATTTGTGATGTACGTAATTTTCGGAAGAAAATAAGGTTAAACTACAAACGAAACTTTCCGATTTTTTATTGATCTGTTTGCCTTCTGAAGCTCGATTGTCGTAGGTGAATTTTGTTCTGTTATTTTTGCTTTTTTATGGCGCCTTAAATTACTTGGATGCATTTTTAGTTCAGGTATGCAATTAAGTGTTAAGAAAGCTAATTTTTGGTGTACACGGCGTACAAGAAATGTTCTTTCGACTTGCAAAAAAAAAAAAATTCGGTGGACTGGTTGAATTTTAAAACCAAAGTTTAGATAATATTTCAAAATAAATTTTGCGTACTATGTCCTTGGTCCGGCCAAACTAGCCAAATAGTGATTGAAAAGGGAAAGCCTGTTTGAAAATTTCCCAGTAACACTGCACTTTATTTATTAAGCAGTGATATAGAAGGCCATAAAATGAAACTTATATTTCATTTGGGAGCTGTAGCATTTAGCAAAGTCAAAAAACTTGGCAAGCAATGGGCCTAACACGGAAAATATTACTCTGCACGTCCTGCACGTGCATGACGCACGCTTTTCGGTCGCGGCATGACTTAGACAACATTTTGGTGATGGGAGGTGTTTCTTGAGGACGTAAACAAGCGACGACAAATATTTTTTCCCTCTAAACTTTGACTGAATTCATTTAAAATGGTGGCGAATTGACCTTTTCACGGTTTAGTTTCTTCGAGAGACCAAACGTTAGCTCTTTACACAGAAATCTCAGTTTGGTTTCGAATTTTAAGTGAGCAGCCTATAAAAATTATACAGGAATTTAGATCAGATGGTGCTTGGAAGGTTTCTTTTTACGCACTTTTGATGTCGGCTTCCAATTAAAGTAGCCAAAGTGGCCGGAACCACTGGCCGGACCAGGGGCTTTCAAACGGAGCGGTCATTTTCTATGATGCACGATTTTCGGCAAAGCTCAGAAGCTCTCCGTTTGTCACAAGTTAGTAAAATGTTACTGCAACTTTCAGGACAAATTTCAGCTCACTGCTCTTCTTCTGAGATAAGAAATACTCATTTATGTCTTTTTCGTCCGGACCGTGATTGCAACGAGAAATTCGGCCGAAAACCATCTGCGATCAATGACAGCGATTGCGGCGCGATCGCTCCAATCGCGCCGCGAACTTCGGCCAAAAACGCTAAGCGATCGACAACAGCGATCGCTGAGCGATCACTGCCATCTCGCCGCGAAATTCGGCCAAAAACGCTAAGCGATTAATGACAGCGATCGCGGCGCGATCGCTCTCATCGCGCCGCGAAATCCGGCCAAAAACGCTAAGCGATTGATGACAGCGATCGCTCTCATCGCGCCGCGAAATCCGGCCAAAAACGCTAAGCGATTGATGCGGTGAGCGATCGCTGAGCGATCGCTCTCATCGCGCCGCGAAATCCGGCCAAAAACGCTAAGCGATCGACGACAGCGATCGCTCAGCGATCGCTCTCATCGCGCCGCGAAATTCGGCCAAAAACGCTAAGCGATTAATGACAGCGATCGCGGCGCGATCGCTCTCATCGCGCCGCGAAATCCGGCCAAAAACGCTAAGCGATTGATGACAGCGATCGCTCTCATCGCGCCGCGAAATCCGGCCAAAAACGCTAAGCGATTGATGCGGTGAGCGATCGCTGAGCGATCGCTCTCATCGCGCCGCGAAATCCGGCCAAAAACGCTAAGCGATCGACGACAGCGATCGCTCAGCGATCGCTCTCATCGCGCCGCGAAATCCGGCCAAAAACGCTAAGCGATTGATGACAGCGATCGCGCCGCGATCGCTCCCATCGCTCCGCGAATAACGCAGCGATCGCGCCGCGAAATCCGGCCAAAAACGCTACGCGATTTTGACAGCGATCGCTAATAAATTTTTACAAGGGCTCCCTTTAATTTTTCTCTGATAAATCATTGGGACAGGTGCCTGGTTCCATTGGTGTGGGGGCTCATAGCTGGAAGGCATGAGTTTACCAGCCATGAGGTCATAACACTGTCTAAAGGCAGCTTGTGAAAGAGGCAGGAAATTAAATGAAGTTCTCTCACACTGAATGAAATCTGGGCACAAGTTACAATTTAGGGTATCTATCAGTATTCACACTCATCACACTTGAAATAACAATAACTCAGCTAACCTTCTCAGGATAATCACAGACAAAGATCAAGCTTAAGACTTGTGCTGCCTTGTTCTTCAAGAAATTCTTGTTATCTGACTCGGTACAACACTGAAAAGTTTAATACAACAAGGGTCAATGAAAAATCGCAGTGAAAATGTTGCAATTACCGCTACAGTGTAGGTATAAGAATTCAAAGAACAAAGGTGCTAGGAAGACTCTCATGGCTTTGCAAACCATTAATGCACTTATGTCCACTTTTAGGTATCTTTGCACAACTATAAAAAACAACGTTTGACAATTTTGCTCTACCTTTTGACATAAAAAATGTTGTTTCAATTTTGATGAAAGACAAAGAGAGAGTCTAGACCATAATAATACGTCAAAGATATTAGCAAGACATCCTTTTTCACCTAAAGATAGACATTACAATCAAGGGTGAGTGGCAAAAAAAGAGAAAATGTTCCTTGGGATTCTACTGTAGAGTAAAATAATTATCCTAGTGTACCTGATTTCGTAGCCAGGTCAAAAGAATCTCTCTGAGTGCTTGTTGATCTACAAGATTTGATGACACATGTCTGTGCACAAAATAAAAAATAAAAAAACATAGCCATTTTTTGGGCAGGATCAGACACTGAGACAAGATCATCCAAGATGTCTTGTACGGGACAGGAGACTTATTAATTTTCAGAAGCATGTGTATACTGAATACAGCTAGCGATCAAATGTTTATAAGTCATTCCTGGTAAGAAACAATTAAACCCAATTGATAGCCTACATAATATCATACCAAGTGAGTAAATATTTAAAAATTAAATTTTCTGATAACATCTTTTAATAAGAGTTATTCAGAATAATATGGTGGACAAAAATTTAAAATGGCCGATCAACCGACAAAATAAAACCTTTTTGATTTTTCCATGGAAGGAAGATTTAATTTTAAAATGGATGCCACATTATAATAATTATTATGTAAAACTTCTTATTAATCATTATAATTAGAAATTATCAATGTTTAATTTTACCTTGTTTTTATGTGATGCTCTAATACTTGAAAGCATTTCATTCAAAAACTCAATTCCGTTGCCCATCTCGAAGAACTTTGCTGTTTTGCATGCCGTTTCCTGCTTTACTGCAATTGCTATTTCTCCTAATCGTCCAAGTTTGCTGCGATATATTGTTTGTAACTATGTTAATTAAACTTTTATATTGTGTTAATTTTAATTTCATTTTAAATGTTACATTCAATTAATTATTGTATGTGTGTATTTTTGAAATTTATTTGTATATATTTCTTTTAGTTTTAGAGGGCCATGTGTTAGAAAACTCTTAACTGGGTTAATCATGTATATCTACCCTCTCAAAATAAAGAACATTGTATTGTATTGTATTGTATTGTAAAGCAAAAGAACTTGACACTTTCATCACTAAAACAACAACACAAAAGAAACCAATAAGAACGTCTGCCTTGGGAGGCTAAAGGCAGATGAAATGTTCTTATATCACACCCATACACAAGACAGTTGATGTGATACTGGAGCTATCTATGTACATGTACTAGAATAGATGCTCATGTGAGTGCAGGCACCCTTGAGATGAGAGAAATGTGTCCATAACTGAAGCTGATCACTTACAAGAATGGTTCTCGTCTGCAGCCACTAGAGGTGAAAGGGTTATATCATTGGCAGCTTATGGGAGCTTACTCAGCTACAACATTACAGTTTGGCATCCATGGATAAATGTCAAATGTGAAAAGTGGGGTACCCATAAAGCCATTTTCGGTCTCTTATGAACTTTATAGTGATTGACAATTCCCACACTTTCCAGAAACAATGCAGAAACAATACAAACTGGTATGTTACCATTATTTTAAGTGTTGTAATCAATTTTAAAGGGTTTAAATTACATGTCCTTATTTGGATTAAATTTAGACAGATAGACTGAAGTATTGTTAGTTGCATGAAGTTTTAGTCAAATTATTTTGTGGTATTTCTAGCAAGAACAATAATCAGGAAAAGGATATACACAGGGGATTTCTTGATTGACACTCTCACTATGTCATTTTTCATGATCGTTAATTATCAATGGGTGCATTTCTGTAATGAATAAATACCAGGATACTAAGAAAAAAACTGTTTGATACAGTTGCTCTGACAATGCTGTAATTCAGGCACAAGCATAAAATTCAACTGGTGTTTTGAAGCGTAACGCCAGGTATGTGAAAAAACTGACATAAGCTGAAAGAAGAGCTGTCTACTTAAGAGGAGTGTACAGTCCAGAGCCTCAACTGTATCAACCAGGTATATACATAGGTAAAAACACATCCACAGTTTTTCAAATAATTAACTTTTTCAATAACTGCAACACACTTTATGACATTTCCAGCTACATAGCTGATTAGCCTGTGTAGCTGACAAGACAAGCAGGTGATTGCTGTTGTTTTTGGTGTTGGAGCCACAAGAAGATTTGGAGCATTCTGCAAGTCAAATTGAAATCCCACTTGTCCCAATTCTTGTTTTCACCCCAGCCCTGGCTTGTTTGTGGGATGTTGATGTCTTGCCTTTTTGCATGTACAGTGAAACCCCACTATAAAAACTCTATGACACATCAGGGCTTGAAATCGCAAGTGATAAGGTCGCCAATGCAACTAACATTGTCTCCTTGGCGACTAAAAGTTTTGGCTTAGTTACCAAAGTGGCAACCAGATTTCTCTAAGTTTTAGATTTAAATTATTAAAAGAGTAAAGTTAAAACAAACATTTCATATTATCTTGCTTTGCTTACATCATAAAAAATGTGCCAAATCGCATAAACAAAGCCAGTTTATCTCCAAATATATACCGACTTCTATCGATGATATTTTCAAATCTGATCAATTGCGCAATTCGCGCCATTATATATGGGCTTGTCATAGGTCGTGAAAAATAAGTCAAATTTTGCAGGATTTTTAGGGACAAATTCCCAGAAAAATTGGCCAATTTCCTGGGAATTTTTGGCGACAAACTTCGCCTAAAAAGCAATTGGTAAAAAATGGCCAATTTTGTGGTTATTTTTAGGGAAAATTCGCTAGAAATTGATTGGCTGATCAGACCTGCATTTTCAACGTTTTTCAAACAGAGGTCATCATTTACTCTTTCAACAACAATACGCTCCAGAAATGAACCAATGGCAAAGCCTTTAACGTCATGGCTAGTGCCCAGTTTTTCGCAACATAATCTACGTCTGGTAGTTTCAGGACTTTGTTTGCATGTTTAAGTGGCGAAGTTTCAAGATAAATTTGCTGAGATAAATTTCAAATATGTTGTACAGACACATATCTCATAAGATTTCTACCAAATTTTGCAGTATTTTGCATGCTCTTGTGAGTTTTACTGATTTACCTGAACTTCATGGCTTCACGACCATGCAAAATATTACAAGCCCTGAGCTGCGTCATTTACATAGCTTGTTTGCAGGATTTTGATGGAACCCCGCTATAACGAAGTGCCATGGTACCCAAAAAATTCTTGGTTACAGGCTGTATAGTGGGGTCTTCGCTATAGCGAAGCAAAGCAGGCCAAGAGGTAGTCTGGGGAGGAGAAAAGGTGGAGCCTGGAGAAATGCGTTGATGCCGCCAATCCACCCTCATTCATATTTTAAAATCTTTTTCAAATTGTATGAGCATGATATTGAAAGAGCGCAATACTGTCCACAGCACTGAGAATCTGTCAACATGAAGACATTTGACACCAGAATGGTATCACAGAATGGCAGCATCAAAGGCATGTCTCTAGGTTCTGCTGCATCCCCCCCCCCCCCTCCAGCCCACCGCATTTTTCCTTGTTGACCCTGTTCTTTGCCCTTTTCCCCCACTGCGGCGCTGGTTCCAGACTATCCAAATGTGGTCAATCACAAATAGAGAAAATATTTTGAATGAATGACAATGTACTATATGGATGCATATGAATTATGAATCAAGGGCACCCAACGAGAATATAGTTCAAAATCACTTAAACATGGCATTGTTAAACGTATTTTGGTATTTAAACGGTAGATATAGGCATATTTTTATCCCCTAGAAATTTTTCATCTGTTCGGATTTCCTAGCTGAAAGTCTAGTGATCCGAAAATTATAGGGATCAAAACTTACCTTTTCGAAAATTTTAGCCAGAAGAAAGGCTCCCGAAAATTCTAGGTGACCTTTTTAGGGTAAAAATCCGTTAAAAATAGGCAATTATACCATTTTTTAGAAGTTCGAAAATCCTAGGAGAAGCAGGCAAGGAAGAAATTTTACAACAAATGTTCCGAAAATTCTAGTTCTCAAATCGTCTTCCGAACAGATATTTTTCCGAAAATTGTCGTTGGGTGCCCCTGATGAATGATAACATAAAATGAATATAAATTATATCAAACAATGCATCTTTTTAATCAAGTTCTGAAATAATGCTCAATGAGGCCCAAAACGTTAACGACTTAATACCAAGGTAACACAACTTCAAGATCAAAATTCAATTACCTGTAAAGATTTCGAATTAGGGCATCACCACATAGCTTCCAGCCGTCTGGGGAATTCTTTAGCTGTTCAAAATATTGCAGGGCCTATCGTTATTGGCCAAAAAAATTAATAAGAATAATGTTAATGACAATATATAATCTGTACACGATTGCATTGCTATATGATGTTCGAACGCCAACCGAACCGTTCAGAAGAAAAATGGTTAGCAAGAAACTCACCCCTGCCTGTGATGTCGCATTTGCAGCCGCCTGAAGCCCTTGTAGCAAATTATCGGCCATGAAAACGCATCCAAAAAATGGTCGTCGTCGACTTCACATTGCACATGGAGCTAAAAGAAACGCGATTTTCTCCTCACCGGAGTGAAAAAAGGCAGTGTTTACGAGGTCAAGAACATTTTTAATAAAATTCTCATAGGGTTTCAAATAGGCGAAAAAAACACTGAGAATTTACATTTTCACTACTATTCGTATCAAAACACGAACATTCGTTCAACTTCCAACTTTCCACATGCAGGACCACGTTGCATTATTTTGACCTTCATCTGGTAGGAGCCAAGGTATGAGTACCGAAGATGGCCCTTTCTCTCGTACCCAAGCTACATGGGCGCTTTCTGGAGAAGACTGAGAAAATTATAAAACTGTTTACAGTTCTTTTGTTTTTTAAGTGTTTTGTTATGTTCTTGTGTCTTCTTAAAAAATTTTATCTTATCAGGAGTAGGCTTTGACAACAGAGAATGAGATATTCTCTCTTGGCTTTGATAGATTGTGCTCGCAAACTGCGGGACTTCCATCGTAGGGGTAGCTCAAGACTGTCAAGATCGAAATATGAGCATAACAGGCCAGAGCGCCGATTTTAAAGGAGCTATGTCACACACTGCGCATGTGCGCGATGAAGCGTTACATCTTGAAAACGTTCGCCAACTTTTTCAAGTTCTGCGGGTGATTCAATATCAGGAGTTTATCGTTATTTATCGCAGCCATCCGTTAACAGTTCGCATAGTTAAACGTTAGTTACTATTGTACAGCCCTTTTAGAAGGTTCCTGTGTGTTTTTGTTTCAATGACTCTGATCAACGGCTTATTTGAGGTCAACTGTTTGGAGGCAACAAATGTCCTCTCATGGCGGTCGCCGATCAGGAAGCGGCCGCAAGAAAATCTTCGCTAGCAACTCAGCGAGGCTTCAGTTCTGGCGTAAGACTCGTAAAAGGATTTCGTTGGATGGAACACTTTTCTAATCTTGGGTTTCTACGAGGATCAAGTGCGGATACGACAACGATTCCATGTTTGCTGCCCATCTTCTATCGCTCGAGACAAGAAGAAGGTAAATGCATAAAATGTCTGTTCAATCTGTTTGCTGGCGGTCTTATTTTGAGTTAATCAGTTGTTTTGAATGTATGTATCTATTTTCTTTTACAGGGATAGTGCATCTACCGTTTGTAAAAACGGAGAGAGAGAGGCATGCATCATCCACAAACCAGTTCCTTCCTCAAAACGAAGCCACATTGAAGGTGAGACTGCAGCTGTACTTGATTCTAGATTGAATAAATGTCTTCACATTACTATTATTTTGCGGCCCTCCAGAAAATTATCCTGGAACCAAAGCTTCTTAACAGTTTTAAATATTATGTGCGATTCAGGTAAAATACCAAATCTTGGTAATAATTGTTTTTCCTGAGAAATTATTAGTTATTGAGACAACATTCTTGCCAATAAATGTGACACTGGCTGAGAGGCAACCCTTATGTCTAATCTTTAGCTCTCAAGATGTGGGAGCTTATTTACTTAGCATATTACTACCAACTAAATAAAACCAGTTCTTGGCATGTTGATATTCAATTTTTTTTTTAATTTTAATTTTTAATATTTTTAATTTTTAATTTTTAATATATTCATTGATTGATAAATTTTTTGATTGATTCATTTATTGATCAATTTTTAATTAAGCATTGACCAGAGTCATCCAAGATAATGCACATTGTTTTTCCAGTTTTTCATAATTTATTGCAGTTCCTGTGGTGTCTCTGGAGACTTTTATTGAGTCATACAATGTATCACAGTTCTTTGCAGTTACTTGGAGAATAGAAATTGGTCATTAAAAAGGAGACTGCATGCTAATCCTAGTAGCATTTCCATTCATTTCCATGGCAATAATGCCTTGCATGCATTATATTACAATAAATTTTTCATGGTTAGTGGTTCTTTTACCTTTGATTGCAGACACACAGGTAAACTCAAGTGTGCCAACAGCCTTTCACTGGTTTATACTTCAAAACGATGCTCTTACAGGTTTGTTTATTATGTTAACGCCTGTGAAACGAGGAAAATTTGACACTTCGTCAAATGTCATGCGAGACCTTTTTGATCCAGTTGAACTAATAATAATATATAGACAATGTACATGTAAACATGACAAGAAAGAATCCCACCTGGCATGCTGCAACCAGCTAGCTATTAAAGCGTGGCAGTTTTATGGTTCAAAACCAGTGACTGGTAAGATCAAGTCTAGAACCTAACCTACCAGATTGGGATTCAGCTGCACTTACTACTCAGCAATAAAGGGAAGAATTTCCAAAATTTGAAATGACTTTTATTGAGACTGATTTTACAATGCAGATTATGAAACAAAAATAATAAAGGGACTGTGAATAGTAATCTTTTTGTTATCATACTTGTGTTACAGTAACAAAGTTCACAAAGCATGCAAACAGCTTGCAGCCATTTATTGGAATTTCCATATGAACCTTGAAGCAGCAACAACAAAAGCAGGACAGCAGATAGTAACCAGAAAGTACAATCAGCGAACAAATGATTGGGACGTGAAAATTATCACAGTCAAGAAAAAGTTTGAGTACATTCCAGTGATGATGGTGAAGATTTTTAACATGAGAAAAGAAGATACTGATAGTGTTACGAGGCGGCTGTCTTTGAATGAAAGCGACCCTGCTTTGCTGGCTCTCACCATCGCTGAAAAACAGGCACCCCCTTCAAAGGAACTTTTTATGGCACGTAAGAGCAGATTTCAATCTGGTACTGAAGATCATTCAGAGAATTCCTCAAGTAGTAATAAAAATTCAAAGAGGACAGACGGAAAATTGTTGTTGCTCAAAATATCTAAAACTAAGTTGGAACTTTGCATCAGTAGGATATTGCCCTAAAGGCTGAAATGTGTCTTTTTCAATCGTCTTGCTCACTTTGCTGTAATTGCTGATAATGGGTAATTTGTTCATGTTTATTTATAAGTTGAAAGGTTATTAATTTTTCTTTTGTTTTGGGGGGTATGTTAAAATGAATGATTATGTGATTGCAATTTTGCACCGAGGATAGCCTGAGTGGCTCGGCCACTACAGATGTTTAAGTCAGTCACTGACTTAACAGTCCTTATTAACACCAACAAGTTTAGATGTACGAAATAAAATGGTACAAATAATGTTTGCATACTTTACGTACATGTACAGAGTGCAAAGAAAGTCAGTTTCACAGCTTCGGGGAAGCTGAAGGTAGCATTTAGTAGCCCAGATGTCATTTCAACTAGCCCCAACACTTTTGGTGAGCAGAATTGATTTAACACTGTTATTCTGTCATGTGAATTCCTCAAAAAACTTGACATACCCATAGGCCCTGGGCTATGGGACACTACTTTCTTTGCAGGCTACTGTATTATAGCACAAAGAACTACAATGAAGGAGAAAAGAACTTGGGACTGTGTGAAAAAGCCCTTCCAAGTAACTGTTACATAGGACTCTGCTCCTAATGACAATTTTTTGATCAGCTTTGGGCTAATTCCGTCATCCTCCCACTCCCCACCCCAGCACTGTTGTGGCCAAATAAAGCAGTCAATTCCACCCATTTGCTCAAAATTCAACTTTATTTGGGGTGGGAGGGGAGAGGGTTTGCTAGTTTCACTAATATCACTGAAAAGGTCCCAACACTTTTGACCTCCATTGTAGATGACATTTTCTAACAACAATTTCATTGCATTGTTATTTTTGAAATCAGTTCATGAAACAACCACAACTAAGTTGATTGCAAATTTTGTAAATCATAACTTAACCTGAATTTCAGACGATTACTTCGAGTCATCTCCTCTCAGCAATCGTCTGAAATTCATGCTGATGTAACACTTTGATTTCTTTACTTCACAAAATGATGTAAATGTCTTACAATAAAAGCATAACATTGTAACAAACTAAAGGAGTGGATCAAGAAAAATAATCTATAATCCCCTGAGTGAAGGTTTTTAGGTTTTCCCCCTACTCTCTTTTCAAAATTTGGCCTTTACAACCACCCTCCACATGAAATAAGCCTATTATTGACCTTTCTTGGGGTGGAAATGGATATGTTATGGAAACATGAAAAAGATGGTTGCCGACTCCATTCATGACTTAGAAATAACAAAATAATATAATAAAGTTCTGAAGAACTAGAGAAAGAACAAACTGGGGAAATACAAGTCTAGCTACTCTCGTGAGATGCAGAACACAGTTCCATGGTGGTTGTCTCATTCGGGTCTGTACCCCATGTACACACCTGTCTGCGAAGGATAATGTCTGTGCACAGTTTTGACCACACACGAAGGACAGACCTTTCTGTTACCCTTCCCTAGATGTCCATAACGATCAAGAATAAATTGCCTGTATGCAGCCTTCCTGAAGGCCCTTGTACTGTTATCATCACTGTGCTGCTGCTCGATTTCTAACACATCTGGGTCGAGACAAAGCTTGCTGAACCTTGCAAATGTTGTAACACATCTTCTCTGACCACAACAATACAAAAACTACACTTACACCAGGGAAGTGAGTTTGATGCAGCAGAAGGGTTAGGTGCTGGTCCCGCAACTGCTGAAGCATGTTGGCTATCAGTGGATTCAGACTCCTGTGGGGTTTCTCTGTACACATCAAAATGCTCACTCTCAGTGTCACTATCATTGTCATCGTCCATAATTAGCAGACTATGTATGTAGTCCATGCTCCCTAATCCACATTGTAGACTTCTGACACACAGTTTGTGCACCATTGGCTCATCCAAAGTTTGAATACAGTCCTGTCAAAGAGAGGTAAAATATCAGGAAAACAAACAATAGTGTATATTTTTGTTCAGTATAATGACTACATTTGTAGAGGAGAAGTGTGACACTAAAATGTAGACTGACAAGGTATACTGCCATACCAAAAAAAACAATCGGTGAGCATTTATCCAAAAATATATTAACACAGTACAGGACCTCATAATAATTCTGCAGGACAAATCGTGGGGATTACAGCACATTTCCTTTGCTAAAACAACAAACGTTTTCTCTCCAAAGATTGCAAATTTGCACCTCTTTCAAGAAATTTGTATAAAAATCAACAATAGATCCAACATTTTATCAACCTTTCGAGAACAGATTACCTTGTTTCGACACGGCTTTGACTGAGACCCACATTTACAGTCCTGCCCACATGACACTTCAGTACTTGTTCTTTTTGTCGAGCAAGTGCTCTTGCATGTGCAGTAAATACGATTCGGCTACAAAAGAGAACATACACGACAAGTTTGTCAAGACTAGTATTCTTAAATGTTGCCCAAAATAAGAAAAACTCTCAGGAAATCTCCGTACTGGAGACATTGTGACATGGCGATCTATCGATAGATAGGAAGCGATTACTAACCTGACTAGAATCGTGCGCCTCCATGGCTTACTAAAACGGCGAAAGACTGACATGGTATTGTAGTTTCTCTTTAAGTCCTCAAAAGATGTAGAAAATAGAGGTTTGCTGCCAAAAACCGACCAGGTTTGTTAAATCCAATATGGCGGAAAGTTGAGAAAATCAGCAGAACAGCCTAAAACGCTGCACATGCGCAGGTCGTGACATAGCTCCTTTAAGTACTAGGCGACTTTGAAAGACGCGTGCTTCACATATTTGTGGCGGATTAGAATGCCGGCTTGGTCAGAGGCCCTTTGTTTAAAACATGGCGGGATACTCGCAGCTTAAGGCAAGCATGTGCCTTGTAGCTGTCAACATAATGCTTTTTAATTACATTCTGTCATAATTAACAAAACCCGATCCATGTTTGATTGAAAGTAATTGTACAAATCTGGTACCAGACAAACCGCTTTTAAAAAACAAAAACACAAAACTAGTTTATGGTTATTTCTCATTAATTTCACTTGATCAAAACAAATATTTACTTTTATCAGTTTTCCCGTTTCTTTCAAAACATCCTTCATTTCCGGGCGTTTCACCGTAGTCAATGAAAGATGCGTTTTATCGGTCTTCTTTTTCGCGGGAATATCAAAATTTCCATCTTTCAAAACGCGATGAACCAAAGCTCGCAGGATACCAAAGCGCCAAAGGCGCACGATGCAGTCCCGGTGTTTTGTGAGCATCCGTTAAAAATATTGAACGCCAAAACTATCAAGTTTTGGTACAGCGAGAAGCAGCTAGTTTCTGTATCCAAAGGTTAGTGCATGGACAGGCTATCGAAAGAAAATAAAAGGGATGGTTGCCCAATGGATAGCAGGCCTAACTACGCAAAATTAATGTCTCATTGCATCCTTGTCTGCGAGGTTAGTACTAAATTTACACTCTAGAATACATTACAGAACTCAATCAGCAACACTTTGCAAGTAGAATTGGTGATCAGTGTGGGCAATTTATATTTCTAAGGGACGTCCGTCGCACAAAGGCTTAACGCGCGGGGGTTTTTAGTCAATGACTGACATAACAGTTTCCTCACAATCGACCCAGTTAGAATGCGATAATGTGCGAGTGAACTTTGCCTACAACTGGCAATAAGCTGAATAAACCGGAAGCTGAACACCATGAATAAGTTACCTAATTACATCGCAGGTTCTTTTTCTTTTTTTTCAACTACCGGAGAGGTTTTTCGTGCATTCTGTTGCGCAGTTTGGCAGTGATATTCCTGCAATGGTTTTAGTACGGGTCCCGTTGCCGAAACCTTGCACCAGCAAGATACGGTAATCGAGAGTCGAGAATCGAGAATCGATATTGTACTCGGGACAAGAAAAGGTCGCCGTCCAAGGAACAACTGATTAAAAGCAAGAGCTTTAAGCTGCTGAGAATCGCCAATTCTGGATTACAAGCAGTGAAGGAACTCCTGAGAAGCGTCCAAATTATAAAGGAACTTTGGAGGCAAGTCAACCACGGTGATTGTCGCACCACGCATAAAGTAGAATAAATTTGTTAGCCTGGTCTTGTCTTTGTCACAAATCACGTAAAACTATAAAGAAGGTACCACTATGAACTCTGGAAAATGAAAATTCAATAATACTATGGTTGACGACTGACAGTTTAAAAGAGAGACAACCTTCACCTCAGAATCTTGGGCGCGCCGCCTGTAAGCTCTGAGGGAGAGGGAAGCCCCTTAATTTGGCCTATTTCAAAAACAAATGACACTACAAAAATAACCTACAATTATAATTTCAATAGAGAGACTACCATCACCTCAGAATCTTGGGCGCGCCGCCTGTAAGCTCTGAGGGAGAGGGTAGCCCCATAATTTGGCCTATTTCAAAAACAAATGACACTACAAAAATAACCTACAATAATAATTTGGATAAATGACCAACATTTTAAAAGAGAGACTACCATCACCTCAGAATCTTGGGCGCGCCGCCTGTAAGCTCTGAGGGAGAGGGTAGCCCCATAATTTGGCCTATTTCAAAACAAATGACAAAACAAAGATGACCTACAATAATAATTTGGATAATGACCGACATTTCAAAAGAGAGACTACCATCACCTCAGAATCTTGGGCGCGCCGCCTGTAAGCTCTGAGGGAGAGGGTAGCCCCATAATTAATTTGGCCTATTTAAAAAACAAATGGCACTATAAAAATAACCTACAATAATAATTTGGATAATGACCGACATTTCAAAAGAGAGACTACCATCACCTCAGAAACTTGGGCGCGCCGCCTGTAAGCTCTGAGGGAGAGGGTAGCCCCATATTTTGGCCTATTTCAAAACAAATGACAGTACAAAGAAGAACTAAAATAATAATTTGAGTAATGACTGACATTTCAAAAGAGAGACTACCATCACCTCAGAATCTTGGGCGCGCCGCCTGTAAGCTCTGAGGGAGAGGGTAGCCCCATAATTTGGCCTATTTCAAAAACAAATGACACTACAAAAATAACCTACAATAATAATTTGGATAAATGACCAACATTTTAAAAGAGAGACTACCATCACCTCAGAATCTTGGGCGCGCCGCCTGTAAGCTCCGAGGGAGAGGGTAGCCCCATAATTTGGTCTATTTCAAAACAAATGACAAAACAAAGATGACCTACAATAATAATTTGGATAATGACCGACATTTCAAAAGAGAGACTACCATCACCTCAGAATCTTGGGCGCGCGGCCTGTAAGCTCTGAGGGAGAGGGTAGCCCCATATTTTGACCTATTTCAAAACAAATGACAGTACAAAGAAGAACTAAAATAATAATTTGAATAATGACCGACATTTCAAAAGAGAGACTACCATCACCTCAGAATCTTGGGCGCGCCGCCTGTAAGCTCTGAGGGAGAGGGTAGCCCCATATTTTGACCTATTTCAAAACAAATGACAGTACAAAGAAGAACTAAAATAATAATTTGAATAATGACCGACATTTCAAAAGAGAGACTACCATCACCTCAGAATCTTGGGCGCGTCGCCTGTAAGCTCTGAGGGAGAGGGTAGCCCCATAATTAATTTGGCCTATTTCAAAAACAAATGACACTACAAAAATAACCTACAATAATAATTTGGATAATGACCGACATTTCAAAAGAGAGACTACCATCACCTCAGAATCTTGGGCGCGCCGCCTGTAAGCTCCGAGGGAGAGGGTAGCCCCATAATTTGGCCTATTTCAAAAACAAATGACACTACAAAAATAACCTACAATAATAATTTGGATAAATGACCAACATTTTAAAGGAGAGACTACCATCACCTCAGAATCTTGGGCGCGCCGCCTGTAAGCTCCGAGGGAGAGGGTAGCCCCATAATTTGGCCTATTTCAAAACAAATGACAAAGCAAAGATGACCTACAATAATAATTTGGATAATGAACGACATTTCAAAAGAGAGACTACCATCACCTCAGAATCTTGGGCGCGCCGCCGGTAAGCTCTGAGGGAGAGGGTAGCCCCATAATTAATTTGGCCTATTTAAAAAACAAATGACAGTACAAAAACAACCTTCAAAAATAATTTGTATTATGACCGACATTTTAAAAGAAAGACTACCATCACCTCTGAATCTTGGGCGCGCCGCCTGTAAGCTCTGAGAGAGAGGGTAGCCCTATAATTTGGCCTATGACACTACAAAAATCACCTACAAAAATTGTTTGGATTGTGACCGACATTTCAAAAGAGAGACTACCTTCACCTCAGAATCTTGGGCGCGCCGCCTGTAAGCTCTGAGGGAGAGGGTAGCCCTATAATGTGGCCTATTAATTAAGTAAAAAGGAAGTAACAATACAAAGGTAACCTGAAATAATAATTTTTGGATTATGATTGACATTTCAAGGAGGCTAAAATGACTGATATAGAAACCATACTGTATCTGTGACGTTGATTATACAGATCGCCCACGCGAACACGAAGATGTTGAAGTGGAAGCTAGAATATCTGGAGTAGTCCAGCGTCTTGGGCTCCTTCCAGCGAATAAGATTTTGGCGGGATTTCGACAGTGCTTGGCGGGCTTTTTGGAGAGTGATTTGTCACTGGAGGCACATCGACGCTTACATCGTCTTAAGGCAGAGAAAAAAGACTTGAATCCTTCGCCGTTTGATCAAAAAGGTAGTCCATTGAATCAGATAATCGGTGTTGCTGTTCCTCAAGGGGATGTGAAGTAGAGCTCGAGCTCTCGCCTTCGTTTTCTCCGGCGACTATAAAATGTGCATTGTTGACGGCTTTTCTCAAACGTTCAAATAGAGCAGATTTAAAAATTTCTTTGGTCAGGGTCTTTTCCAAGCCGAGTTCCTTCCAAACCGGAGAAAGATGTGCCAGCAGATAGTGTATTCCTACTTGCGGCTCCACAGTAAAAACTTGATACGCCGACTGGCTGTTTTCGCTTCGAAGGTCACCAATGTTGACACGGCATACCACTCTTGGCAGAAGTTAAATAAGCCATCGCAGCACTATTTTCGTAAAAGAAAGCACTTGAAAAACCATTGAAAGCGTATCAAGCCTATTTGAATCCAAATGCGGCGAGAAAACTGTAGTTATCAATTGCGAAGCCAGAGGCGCGAAGATCGACTTCCAAATTTTCAATCGACCGTGAAATGAATTTATAATACCCAAATAGTCCGATCAAATTTCGCGTTTCCTTGAGATGTCTGGTTCGTTTAATCAGAAGTACAAAGTTCCTTGACAGGCAATGTGTCCGGCGCTCTCCAAAGGTGTCTGGAGGAATACTTAAAACTAATTACCTTGTCTGTTATTGGAAACCGATTTGCGGTGGTTGCTGTGGAGATTAGGCCTCCTCCTGCGCGCACTAAAATCGGGCCTCTGGCCTGTTATGTATCGGCGAGCATCGGAATTGTTGCGTAACATTCGAAATATAAGGATTGTATGGGGAAAACACTTCATTTCTGTAACCTACGAAAATGAAAGGATTCCAATAAAAAAACAGCTTACCTTACACAAAAGTGTACATCTGTCCTGTGTGGTTCATGGGCCGATTTATGACCGTTTTTTGAGTTGTACTGTAAACGGTTTTCTCTCTATATATAAACCTTATATATTGATCTTGATAATTTCTCAGGCTAGGTTTGAAAACAAGTATGGAGTTTAGAGGCCAGGTATGAAACCGGTGTGAAAACTGACATTTTCTTGGTCTAAAATGTCTGAATTAGGGTCAGGATTTTGAGAACTGGGTACGCATACCCCCACCAAGAATTCCAAGGAGTACCCCCCGGGCCTTATTTCACCTAGAAACTCAAAGACAGCATAATTCATTGTCTGGCAGCTTTTATAAAAAAAAACTCAATCAATATCCAGAACCAGCACGCGGACGTTTTCGTTGTCGTATAAACCGAGCTTTTTATGCGGATGCGTTGAATCCTGAGGAAAAAGTCGTGGGTCACTTCGTGTAAGACCCAGGTCCCAGTGACTATAAGCAAACAAAAAAATGATTTTGTAACTTAAATTTGGCTGTAGCACTGATTTCGGGACAATTGTGCGCTGCAAAACTAGCCAAAAGTGAAAATATGCTAGCAGTGCTTTTGTTCGGTAAAAAATATGAAAATCAAGCGCATGCTAGTGAAAGTGAATTGCCAAAAATTATGCTAGTGTTAAATTTGCAGCCTAGGAGCCCCGTTTGCTGAAGGAGCAAATCATGAAAAACTATTAGCCTGACAGGTGTTTACTTTTTTTTATTTAACGAAAGCGCGACCAAGAGGTACATTGATCGCCGTCACCCGTCAACTTCTCCCTTGGAATCATTTTTTGACTCTGCCCTCCCCCCACCTTAACTCCCTGTAAGTTCTAGGAACAGGGCGTGAATGGAAAGAAAACTACTTAGAAAAAATTTTCGAAATGTTTGGATTTACCTCGCGAGGTTGTCGTGTTTGTTTGGGAACTTCTGAAAATGCTGTTCCATTCACTACCGAAAGTTGTCGAAAATTCAAACCGGAAGTTCTGGTTGTGTTGGTTCACAAAGACACTGTCCTCAGCAAAGGCGTTTTTGAGCGACGCACGCCAATCAGAAGTGAACTGTTTGCACTCATGAGCAAGTTCATTAAGAGAAAATACAGTCGCAGCACAAATGTGGCAGCGTCACATGACGGCACATTAAAATGGAAAAGTCCTCACTTCCGGTTGACGTGCGCCGTTCAAAAACGCATTAAGCTCCCTATTGGGCCAATTGACCACTCCAGAAAATACCATAACATACCATAATACTCTTTGTTAGTTACTCCATTGTCTTCAGTTTCTCTTGGGAGTTAAAATGGCCCCAATTGCAAACGAAACTGAAAACAATGTTTATGCTAAATTTTGGAGTGACAAACAAAGAGTATTATGGTATGTTATGGTATTTTCTGGAGTGGCCAATGGTGTGTTTCCCTGACCCCAAACAATACTAAAACAATTGGAAGAATGACATGTCATTGTTTCCTGCGACCAATTAGGAGAGACCTTACGAACAGCTCCTACACTACTGCCTTATTGGGCATGCATAAAAACCACGGGCGTCAAAATGAAAGGCGTCGGCCATTTGTGCTTGATAAAAAAGCTATAGCTCATGATATTTCGAGTTAAAACTTGTGTGTAAATGAATCCAAAACCATCCGAAAGGTCGCTCTGGTCGCTTTGCCATCAAGAATTGGACTTAGCTCATTATTTTCCCAAGTATAAATGAGAAATGAAAAGAACTTTCAGGAAAATTTTCTTTAAAAGGTTACTTAATCATGCTTCAAATTAGCCGATGATTGCATGTGAGACGTTTTGTACGTATCAGTATTTGTTGTATTATGATCACGAAAAAATCAGCATAAGGATCGTCAGTTATGCGATCGACAGTTCAGTGACAGTTTTGCATTTGTGTCAACTTTAAATTCGTATAGGCTTGACACCCTTGGTAAAGTGACGGAAGGTTTTTCCGCTGAGCCGTCACTTCTCTGTAGGACCAGGATCAAACCACTAACTGGTACAGCAGTAGATTAAACAGGACTAAACTTGGTTCCAACAGCGTTTATTCTTCAGCGGATCAAATAACAATAACTCAGGCAGGAAAAGGCGAAAATAATCGAAAAACAGTAAAAACTAGCTTACCGGTACTTACATATGATTCTTCTACAACCATTAAAGACAAAAGAATACAATAGAAATATAGACAGAAATCGCTTAGAGTTAAATGAAAACTAATTAAAACTCTATGTTTAATCTGAAATCTTTTATTACCGTTGTTATTTTAGACCCTGTTTACATTGAGTGGGGGACCCCGGTTTAGTGGGGTAGGTCTCTTTTGTTTTGTGTCCCCCAGAGCGTGAAAACAAAAGAAACCAACCCCACTATACCGGGGTCCCCCACTCCATGTAAAAAGGCCCTAAGAAAGTAAAAGTACAGTTCTGAAATAAAGACCTTGTAGCCAGGTCAGCAAAACAACCTTTAAGTACAAAGTATTATAACATGAATGAAAATACAAGTTTAGCGAGCGGCTGTTTCAATAGAAAGAAGCGTAGACTAATTGCAACCCAGTTTTCACCTTAAACAAAAACCGATCTATTAAAAATAGACAGCGAATCCTTTCATATTCAAAATTCACCTGTAGCTCTATTTGACTAACAACTTAATGAAATATTTGTTCTCAAACAGACGGCTAAATTACAATTAAAACAAGGTGCACCTGTACAAAGGCCTATGAACAGATGTTGTCCGGTTGTAAAATCACGATAGATAGACTGAAGTTAAATAACCATTATTCAGAAACTAATTATCCTTTTAAAAGTCATCATTGAAGTAAAATGCAATGTTTATAATTAAAAAGAGAACGAGAAATTAGTTTTGTTTGTTAAGGAACACTGTTGGCTTTTCTACAATTATTACTTAGCGGACACAAAGCACATTAAAGGACAATAAAATGGCACGAGCCTTTTTGCGGAGCTAAGACATCTTTATGCAAATTCAGTATGAATTACTTAAAACAGCGCCAAAGATATGAAATTCAAGACAAATAAAGAATTCATGGAAAATCTCTCCTTACATTGCCTTCGAGCTTCGACAATCTTTTTACATCTGGTTCTCTTAATTTCTTCATGATTACAAATTAAACGCAATTTGCTCAGTATCTTCGACCCAATATAAAGTCTCGCACAACCTTAAAACAAACAAAATATCTTGCCAATGCACAAACTTTTGGAACTCTCCAAGTTCAAACGTCGATCTTTTCATGAACCAAACTTAATACCTATTTAGCTCGACCCAAATGATAAGTCATTCGACGGTTGATTCAGATGTCGAACTTAATTAGTCAATTCATTTTCATGATTTTCAATGGTCTAAAATGCTCACAAGTGAAAATAAATCTTAATAATTTATGCATTAGGTTCGGCACATGAGAAGTTCGACGTTTGAAAGAGCGAAGTCGCTCAGCAGTCGAAATTCCCATGTGGGCCTCTCATTGGTCCGGACCCAGATAAGATATGTCGAATTTAATGATTCTAACGTCGATCTTTTTATGTACTTAATTGAAGGATAAAGGTCCGGTACATGAGAAGTGCGACGTTTAAACTAGGCGTAAGCAACCATTTAACTACAGTAACTGGTCTATAGCTAATTTTAAATTTTCCCTTCAATGTGAACTTTTATCGAAATATTTCTTGTTAATATGTTACCTTCCTTATCATTTATAATCCAACTAACACTCCATATATTTTCTAAATGATTATATAACTCTTCCTATTTTGTAAGTAATTTTGTTAGTAACTGATGTTGATTCTACTCCTTTTTCCTGTATCTTAGGAATCTGTGGTTGATTTTGTAAAATCGCATCTTTCCTCTTCTTTTAGTCTAATGTTTAATACAGTGATATGGGCATCCCCGCGTTTTGGGCATCCCCATTCCCAGACCTTAGTGATATAGACATCCCCTTCTCATATTACCTTAGCGATTTGGTTTAGGGTTACAGGGGATACCCACATCACTAGGGTTTTGGGAATGGGGATGCACACAGCCGTTTTTAGTGTCATCACGCAACGCTCGTAGCACACTAATATCACCGTCTAGTTAAACTAACCTAGAGGGAGCCTAGACCCTATATAAGCCCCAGGCTTCCCCGTCACCATCTTTTTCTATACATTTATGTAAATACAACAACCTGTAATGTGACACGAACAAATAAATCGGAACAAGAAGCATCATTTTCTTTCTCTTCAAGAGATAAAGACCTGCGATCCTTGAGAAGAACGCTCAACCCCGTAATGGTTGCTAATGATTGTGTCAAAAATTAAACTGACTTCAACTGCAGATAGCTAGGAACTTGTTTGCTGCATTCTTCATCGTACCTTTACAAGAACAACAACAAAAACAGCAAAAGCACCGTTAGATAGCTAGCAGAAGGATAGTGGTTTCAGGTAGCGACTTCGAAATCATTTCGAGCAAAGAACCACCTTTTCAGAGACTGAGTAACAAATATCGTAAGAATAGCAAGACTAACAATCGAAATTTGTGGACTTCTCGGGGCCCTTTAGTTCTCAGGATTCTAAGTCTAGAATTTTGTTAAATTCGTTACTCCGTCTCTTTACATAGCAAGGAAAATTGTTGTTACTTTTGTGATTTCTGCGAAATTTGCTGACTTCTCGTGGCAGTTCTTGGGCTTTTCTCTCTCTTAATCTAGAATTTTGTTAAATTGGTTATTCATGCTACTCTTGCGATATTTGCTAATGAGTGTCTCACAAAATTTTCTTGTGACTACAGAATCATTTTTTTTTTGCTAAAATTGCGAAAACAATTTGCTATCAAATTTTTGCTCACAAGATTGCTCCTGGACATATATCACCTACCCACCAAAAATGCCAAAACAATCTTTTCACACAAAGAGCAACATACCTGGGGACTCTCCGGAATTTCCGGTTTTCGGGTTTTCTTATGTAGGTAAGTACCGCTGGACACTTTCCTAAGCGACCGGAAATTTCATCTTGGAATTTTGGGTGGTCGCATATGTCAAGTTGCACTGTAAGTTACAATGCAACGAACTCAAACAGGGCCAAGGATACTTTGAAATGTAAGGAAATCATGAGACTTGAAATAAATTTCATTTGTAGTGTTTAACTGCCAAACGAAGTCTCCTTTCTTACTGTCAACGTGACCTGTGATTGGCAGATTGACGCTACACGTGGCACCGGTTGAGCTCGTTGTCCGATAAAACGACAAAAATAATTGCTAGTTAAAATGACGATTGCAAATGCAGGGATTATGATCCCAGGTTTAAATATATTCGAAAATACCTTGCTATTTAATCGATGCCTTCAAACTCGAACGTTACGTCATCACCAATAAGAACAAACGGCGCCCAGTACTTCACTGCGCTAAAGCGGTCAGATTCTCTCATGGATTTCATGGCTTTATTCAGGGCCTCACTGGCACTTCGTCCATAGACTAGCTGTTGGTAGAAAACTTTCATGAACTCCATAGTAGCTTCGTCGTCGATCGCCCACAGGGACACCAGAACAGAACGAGCACCGGCACCCAAAAAAGCACGCGCGATGCCGACCACACCCTCAGATTTGACTTCTCCCCGAGCACTATGACAACAACTAAGTACAACAAGTCTTGCCCTAATCTGCGCCTTTAAAACATCTTTCATAGTTAAGATATAGTCCTCCCTGGCTGGATCCACGGATGGAGGCGTTGTCTTTGGGGCCAAAGCAATTTCTCCTGTTTCCATTTCACCGTGAGCAGCAATGTGCACCAAAGCAACCGAGGAGATACGTCTCAAAACTTCATCTTTTGTTGCCTGCTTTCCAACGAGAGGTTCCGTTTGAAGTATTTCCCCAATCATCTGCACTTCTTTTTCGGCCCACTCTAACTGCCCTAGCGTCGTTACCTCCTGTACCCACGGATCGCCGACAAGAAGAGCACCGGTCTTGCTGTGCCAATCTGCTGAACAATTTTGGATCAATTGCAGGCTAGAAAGCGAGGGGAGCAGACGAATTCTAAACGTTTCACAGAGGTACTTTGATTTCAAGTCCATGAAAGCAGCATAAGGCGCCAAACACAGAGGTCCTTCTGGAACAATTACAACTTCATCGCCCTGGAGTAAGTCTCTTATAGGGTCTATAACAACATTGTAAAATGTTTGCAATGACTTTGTCTCAAAACATGAAGGATGAGACTTTGGCTTAATCGATGTTTCTTCGGCTAACTTTTTATCGCTTGGCCTCATTAATGAGCGATCTTCACAATTAACATCAGCTCTTGCATCTATTTCTTTATGCGTAGCCTCCAATAGAGACTGAAAATAGCTTGTGACGGAGATATCGATCTGAGTTCTTCTGGTTTTGATTTCTTTTCCTTTCTCATTCACCCAGAGAACTATTCCTCCCTTGTTGATACCAATGAAAGCTGTATTTGGTAGCAGGTAACTAAGAATGTCAGGCGTTGTTGCAGAGAGTGTTTCTATTTCTGGACGTAACCCTTTCAACCCATACTTGAACTCCAGAAGATCGTTTAAAGCTTGTGCACGTCCATGATCAGCAATTAAAACTGCCTCATTGACATTACCTTGCTCAAACTGTAGCCCCCATAGGCGTAAATTAGTACGATCATACATACTCCTCAGGCTAATCTTCCATTCGTCGTTAGATATAAGATTTCCCCTGATATAGTCCAAGGCAGTAATACCTTTTTTATAATAGGAAACGGCTTTCTGGAAATCTCCAAGATTTCTATAGGCGACGCCAAGATTACAGTACTCTTTTCCTTCTCCTGCCCTGTCTCCCACTTCTTTCGAAATTTTGAGGTGTCGTTCACGGTACTCTATGGCTTTCCGGAAATCTCCAAGACTGTGATAGGCGTTGCCAAGATTACCGTACGCTTTTCCTTCTCCTGCCCTGTCTCCCACTTCTTTCGAACTTTTGAGGTGTCGTTCATGGTACTCTATGGCTTTCTGGAAATCTCCAACACTGTAATAGGCGTTGCCAAGATTACCGTACGCTTTTCCTTCTCCTACCCTGTCTCCCACTTCTTTCGAAATTTTGAGGTGTCGTTCATAGTACTCTATGGCTTTCTGGAAATCTCCAAGACTGTGATAGGCGTTGCCAAGATTACCGTACGCTTTTCCTTCTCCTGCCCTGTCTCCCACTTCTTTCGAACTTTTGAGGTGTCGTTCACGGTACTCTACGGCTTTCTGGAAATCTCCAAGACTGCCATAGGCGTTGCCAAGATTACCGTACGTTTTTCCTTCTCCTGCCCTGTCTCCCACTTCTTTCGAAATTTTGAGGTGTCGTTCATGGTACTCTATGGCTTTCTGAAAATCTCCAAGACTGCCATAGGCGTTGCCAAGATTACCGTACGCTTTTCCTTCTCCTGACCTGTCTCCCACTTCTTTCGAAATTTTGAGGTGTCGTTCATAGTACTCTATGGCTTTCTGGAAATCTCCAAGACTGTCATAAGCGTTGCCAAAATTACAGTACGCTGTTCCTTCTCCTGCCCTGTCTCCCACTTCTTTCGAAATTTTGAGGTCTCGTTCATGGTACTCTATGGCTTTCTGGAAATCTCCAAGACTGTGATAGGCGTGGCCAAGATTACCGTACGCTTTTCCTTCTCCTGCCCTGTCTCCCACTTCTTTCGAAATTTTGAGGTCTTGTTCATGGTACTCTATGGCTTTCTGGAAATCTCCAAGACTGTCATAGGCGATGCCAAGATTACCGTACGCTGTTCCTTCTCCTGCCCTGTCTCCCACCTCTTTCGAAATTTTGAGGTATCGTTCATGGTACTCTATGGCTTTCTGGAAATCTCCAAGACTGTGATAGGCGTTGCCAAGATTACCGTACGCTTTTCCTTCTCCTGCCTTGTCTCCCACTTCTTTCGAAATTTTGAGGTCTCGTTCATGGTACTCTATGGCTTTGTGGAAATCTCCAAGACCAAAATAGGCGTTGCCAAGATTACAGTACGCTTTTCCTTCTCCTGCCCTGTCTCCCACTTCTCTCGAAATTTTGAGGTGTCGTTCATGGTACTCTATGGCTTTCTGGAAATCTCCAAAACTGTCATAGGCGTTGCCAAGATTGCCGTACGCTTTTCCTTCTCCTGCCCTGTCTCCCACTTCTTTCGAAATTTTGAGGTGTCGTTCATAGTACTCTATGGCTTTCTGGAAATCTCCACGACTGTGATGGGCATTGCCAAGATTACCGTACGCTTTTCCTTCTCCTGCCCTGTCTCCCACATCTTTCGAAATTTTGAGGTGTCGTTCATTGTACTCTATGGCTTTCTGGAAATCTCCAAGACTATGATAGGTGTTGCCAAGATTACCGTACGCTGTTCCTTCTCCTGCCCTGACTCCCACTTCTTTCGAAATTTTGAGGTGTCGTTCATTGTACTCTATGGCTTTCTGGAAATCTCCACGACTGTGATAGGCGTTGCCAAGATTACCGTACGCTTTTCCTTCTCCTGCCCTGTCTCCCACTTCTTTCGAAATTTTGAGGTGTCGTTCATAGTACTCTATGGCTTTCTGGAAATCTCCAAGACTGTGATAGGCGTTGCCAAGATTACCGTACGCTTTTCCTTCTCCTGCCCTGTCTCCCACTTCTTTCGAAATTTTGAGGTGTCGTTCATGGTACTCTATGGCTTTCTGGAAATCTCCAAGACTGTGATAGGCGTTGCCAAGATTACCGTACGCTTTTCCTTCTCCTGCCCTGTCTCCCACTTCTTTCGAAATTTTGAGGTGTCGTTCATAGTACTCTATGGCTTTCTGGAAATCTCCACGACTGTGATAGGCGTTGCCAAGATTACCGTACGCTTTTCCTTCTCCTGCCCTGTCTCCCACTTCTTTCGAAATTTTGAGGTGTCGTTCATTGTACTCTATGGCTTTCTGGAAATCTCCAAGACTGTGATAGGCGTTGCCAAGATTACCGTACGCCGTTCCTTCTCCTGCCCTGTCTCCCACTTCTTTCGAAATTTTGAGGTCTCGTTCATGGTACTCTATGGCTTTCCGGAAATCTCCCAGACTGTAATAGGCGATGCCTAGGGCGTGCTGGAAATCTTTAAAGTTGACCAAGGGGTCGCCAATATTACCCTTAATAGCTGTGGTTGTCATATTCTTTTTTGCTGGCTTTGCTATTTCAGCTCAGCCACATATTGTGGTTCCTTTTTTCTACTGATACCATCAGTCTCTTTGTCTACGATAACGAAGAGGGTCTGAAAAGTAAAATTAAAAGCTTATTTATTAGCCCCTTTACTATTCGTTTTTGTCGATCACAGTCGCATTTGATTTGCCTTAAAAAGGGATCCTTCTACGTGTTTTTCATCGTTGTATAATATGACTTGATGGACTGGGGTCTTCTCTCAAAAAGGAAAATATTAACATTCGTTTGGTGATAATGATCGAAATTGAAAAAAACCAACAACAACAAAGAAACATATTTACCATTGTTGAAACATGGTGTATATATAGAGGATATTATATGGCCGCGCGGAGATGGAAATTCTCTTTGAGTGTTGAAAAATATTTTA
>CALNXK010000381.1:0-30000 GCA_942486035.1 Porites lobata
TTTTACTCTTGTAGAAATGGACTTACGATGGATTTTCAGTTTGTTTGATGTTTTTGCTCTGTATGAATATACGTTCCTGAGGCCTTGGAGAGTTGAAAGAATGTCTTAACCTTTCCCGTGCGTGTCAATTACCCTGATCCCGCTTCCAAATTTCCCATTTGCATTATTAACAGAAAAGGCTTCCCAATCTTCCACCCCATCTCCACTGACCAAACCTGGACTACTTGTTTACCAGAACCGATCTGACTAGGTGATCCAGCCTGTGCCACAGACGAAACAAAACCCAATTAAGCCTTCGACAGCAAAAAAAGCGGGCGAAAATTGTTCTGCGCCCCCACCTGTGTACCAGGAATTAAGTACGCACCATAATTACCGTGTATATAAAGCCATTATCGATTTTGCCAACTGTCGATAAAAGGAAATTCGAAGCGCACTTCCAGTAATTCGTTGAGTCCGTTGGGGAACCAGAACAATGATCACCGGGTGCTGCTTTCGCAGACGTTACTAACCGAGGTTAAATGACGTCTGCGACGCAAACTAAAACGATCTACCTTATTAGGAAATTAACGCTCCGTGAAATTAACGCGAATTGTTAAAATTCACGTTAATTTTGTTGAGCGTTAATTTCCGCGGCGTTAATTAAGTGCAGCGTTAATTTCCGCGCTCTTAATTACCAGTATTTTAACCCCAATTTTGGAACCTGTCCAGACATTCTTGACACCTAAAAACATTAACTACAGGCTTTCTTTCTTTCCATTTACCTTTTTATTTTTCATCTTTCACAAAAGCTAAGGCGAAGGTTTACAATATTTCGAGTTCATCTTCATCGTTGTCGCTGTCAGAAGTGATGTCAATATCTTCTCCTTTGATTTCGGCCAAGATAATCGCGTTAATTTCCTTTTTATGAAATTCTACCTCCTCTTTCGCGTGAATTTTCTTTATTCGAATGTCATTTTCCATTAAATTCGCGTTAATTTAAGTCGCGTTAACTTCCAATACCTTAATTTCATGCAGCGTTAATTTCCTATAATAAGGTAATCTTCGAAAAAAAAATTCTGGGACAACTCTCCCCAGCTGTTTTCAGGAGATTCATTTCAGGATAGGATCTCTTCTCTTTCGTTATGACAGCAATTAGATCTACAACATTAAAAAAGAGCCCAAACTCAGGGAAAAAAAAAGAGATTTGTTTGGAATATTCCACCAAACAGCGTGATGTATTGAGATAAATCAATCGTGATGTTTGTACGGAAAAACAGTCATGAATGATTACCCTGTTTGCCATCATGACCCCTACAGCAGCTGCCCCAGGTTTGGATCCTCGATACCGACGTCACCGAGAATCATTTTTCCATGGTAGTAGAGACTTTTTAGTGGTGATTGACAGAAATGAGTTAATCCTTCTGTCTCTGTAACAGATTGCACCGCCTGGATAAGGACAGAAGCCAGATTTGTGGGGATCAACAGTGATTGTATCACAATGGTGGAGAGCTGATAACTGTTCGTGGACGTAGGAACTCAGGTACATTTCCGGAACAAATCCTGTTTCTTTGGCTGTCGGCATAGGACTGCTCTCCGGCTGCGTTCGCAGCATACTACAGAAATATCCTCCCCAGGCCGCATCTGCGTGAATGCTGAAGTTAAGACCCTAGTTGTCAAAAACATACAAGTGGAGCGTTTAGTAGATTATAAATTGCATTGCTAGTTTAAGTAAGGGAAACAAGGTGTGTTGGGTCTATGTATAGAAAAACGAAAAAGCGATAAAAGTGTGACTTCGCCGACAATTATTCACCGATAGTGTTTACAATAAAGATAACAGCGATGATGATGATGATGATGATGGTGATGGTGATGGTAATGGTGATAGTGATGGTGAATTGGTTTTTATTGGCCTAATAACTACCTTAGTTCTAATCGACAATTGCAGTCACTGGATCCACAGCGCTTTGTTCTGTAGTTCCTGTAACAGCTACCACGTTAATGACTGGAATTTCCTTATCCAATTTTTCTTTTTTAGAGTCCGGTTCAATTCTAAACGTTGATACAAAAATTAACCTTCAGTTTAAAACACCTTTTCTAGTCTCAATATATAAACAACAAAAATAATATCAGACTGAAATTAAGCTTAATTCTGTTCACACACGTGAAAGCAAAACGTACCGACATACATTTTGTACGCATGCAGTTGTAGTTGCTGTTCTTTGTGCCTGATTAATTCGACAGTAAGTGACATTAGAATAAAAACCAAACACAGATTAAAAGCACTGCAAGTGGAAGACACAACACTGGTCAGTTCTGATTTATTGTACTTTAACACCTGCCAATTTATTGATATAAAGTCGTTGGAGAGTAATAACTCTTACACCACATAGATAACAGTTACATTTAATGTTGTACTATTATTATTTTTGTAAGCCAAAACAAAGGCTACTGTCTTCCACTGTAAGGGAAATCTCGTACCTCGAGTCTTCGTCCCGTTCTGCGCATGCGAACTTGACAAAACTAGCGCTTTTCCAGACCGCTGATCAAGGGAATGAAGACGCTTGGTACGAGGGTGCTGCAACGATTGAAGTACATCAATACAATGTAGATAGAAAAACTGTGTGGATAAAAGAGAGTTGTTTGTGGCTACCCGAAGATAACACAATAAAACATTACCAGTAGGATCCATCCGCGAGTTTTCGTCAACTGCTACACAAACAAGGCTCTCTCGACCAAGTCCAAGGATGGTGGCTGCTTTCGTTAACGAAATATGTAATGTGCTTGGAACAACAATGCATGGACTTTGTGTTAGCATATGTCGCCTTACAAACTCCTGCGTTCCAATGGACTCGTAAAGGTACTTGGACATTATTTCCATGAATTCATGATGTGCGAGGCCGGTCAAAGCCTGAACATCAGAGGGCATTTTAAGATAGTGTCGACATCAAGGTTAAGGAGTTCCCACTGGGAAGCACTGATTAATTGTTCTTCCTTTCCTCTCTGAGGGAATAAAACCTAATCGTATACAATTTAGAAATGGAACAAGTAAATTTTGTTTCCCAAGAATGGCTCAGAATCTCGGTCTGCGAAAACATATTGAGATTTGATCGAGGGGAACAAAATTCTAAAAAAAAAAAAAAAATGGTAATATGCAATATAGCTCAAAAAGGTAAACTTTTATGCGAATAAATTCACATAGCGGTCAACATACACGGAAGTGAAGCAACCGCAAAGACACTCTTGGCGAGAAGCAGTGTTATCGTCAGATGTCACGTGACCTCCACGTTATCCGCTAGAGCGTGCTGTTTTAGGGAAAATTCTAAGTTCTATAACAGAACAGTAGCCGAAAAGCGGTCCGCAAAGTACAATTCGCCTAATGTAATTATGTTTCAATTTCATATTTAAAAGTGCAATTTTGAATTCACCAAAGCCAGCCTTTCATATTATCCCTACCATCCAGTACAACGTGCTGCAATAAATCTGATAAAGTAGAGCAGAAATGAAGCAAAGGAATTTACCTTATATCCTTTGGCACCAGAAAGTCTTTCGTCTTTTAACAAAGCCTCTTGCAGTCCCAATGGAAAGTACTTCACATTTCTTCCCGCCCAAATTGCTTCAATGTTGGCTACAGACCCCCCAGCGGTGAGATGTCCCATACATCTGTCCCTGTCATACCCCAGCATGACACACAGGTCTTTGCCCACTTCCATTTCGTATTTACTGGTGACAGTGGAGACCTCCGACGCGCAGTTGTTTTGTTGTACAACATTGCAGACATATAGCCAAGGTTTGCTGGCATTGCTGTCTCCCAAAGAACGTGACCCTGAGGCAAAAGAAGTATTTTTTCCTTTTCTTTTTATTTGTTTTTTTTTTTTTTTTAAGTAGTAGTGATATCGGTTTATTTCTTCCTTTGGGGTGAAGGGGGGTATTCGGTGCCTTTGATCTAAAAAAGGCTTCTCCACAGGTTATATTATTATTATCATCATTACTATTATTATTTTGTGATAACAATTAACGAAAAAAAGTCATCACGACGTTTCGACTTTTCCGAGGTCATTTTCAGGAACAAGTAAAAATACAAAAATTAGCATAAATATATTGCCAACGGTTACAAATAGTTTAAAAGGTAAGAATGCCATGAACAATAAAATGCGAGTGATAAGTAATAAAATATTTGCAAAATTGGGAAAAAAACTTAATAATAAAAAAATAAAACAATGAAGTAATAATAAGGCTACCGGTAATTAAAGCCGATCTAAACCGAAATAATTTTACGTGGATGGAATCGCGCTGTTTGTTTAGTATTGGATACAGTTCTTTGATAAAAAGCATTTCAAAAAATAAGGCAATCAAGTTTGCTATGGAATTTTAGTTTTTTCCTTTTTTCGCCCAAAGTCATTTGGGGACACATTGTGCTGATCCCTAAGGTGTCTCAGGTGGTTTCCGACTGTAGTTCCCTTGTGCTCTTCAGTTCGCTGGTGTAGCCGACATAACCTGTATCGCACAGGTTATTATTATTAGTAGCAGTAGCAGCAGTAGCAGTAGTAGTAGTATTTTTGTTGTTATTATTATTAATATTAGCATTAATTTGATTTGATTGATTGATTCGATTGTTTTGTTCTTGTAACTTTACAGGTTATAGAATTTAAATAAAAAAAGGATTATTATTATTAGTATTATTAGAATTACTAAGATTTGATGAAGAAAAAAAGGGAATGAATGATTAATGGATGGATGAATCAAAGTAATAGTACACCTTGATTCTTTACATGTACCTTGTATCTTGAACTAAAGAATGGAACAGAGTTTTTTAATTTCAGTTGCAATTTTTCCATTTCAGATTGTATAGTCTTCATTGTATAGCTGAAGGATCCTGCTTCCCGCAGCTAATCGGTGACATAAGGGGGATCACAAGGAAAGTAACTGTTAAATATAATAGACAATTATTGGATGAGGATGAATAGGATTGAAATAGTTATTTTAAAAAATATATAGAAATTATTAGATTCGCCTTCCGCAAGATCTGAGGATTGAATTATGCACAACAAAGAGGTTTTATCCACAAGGTCGAAAAGGCCGTGGCCTTGACAAAAAACTTCTTGATCTGCATAATTCTTCAGATCATGCACAAGCCAGATACAATAATTGTTTTGTTATTCATTCAAAACACTTCTTAGTTTAAAAACATGGTAAAAATTTTTTACGTCGATTGATGTTAAGTTTCCATCTTTATTTTCCAGTTTCTCACCGAATTCAGGTTATAAACTAAGGGACTGGATGTTTAAACAAGCAGATATTCTCGAAAAAGCAGATGTCATTCGAAAGTGACATTTTTGCTGTTCTTGCAATGTTTTTTTAGGCAGTGCTTCAGCTGATTTCTTCTTCCCAAAAAAGTGTGAAAAAACGTTAATGCCTTGTAGTATTGAGGTCATTTTATCGGATCTCTCAAATGCCTTTCAAATTTGATCAATGGAGGCTAGTTATAAAAAAATCATTAGCCTGAGAATTTGAGACAATCACGAACGCAGAAATAGTTCGAATGAATGATAATAATCAATAATAATAATCATCATCATAATCATAATTATTATTGTCATTATTTATCTCTATAGGCTCATCTACCTGTAAACAAAACAATATATACCCCCCACTTAAATGCATTGAAATGATTTGATTTTATTATGATGTTTTGAAGCTTAATTTTAAACCAGTAAAAGCAAAACATATCTGAATAAACATGTCTGGATTTTGATTAGCACTCTCATAGCTTGTTTCGAAGGGATTTTTTCCATTCCGGTTTAAAGCCACTAAAAGACCGCCAAAACCACTTACCAAGATTTTTAAGACCAGCGCAGAAGTTTACGGTAGCCGTACTGCATGGCCCATGACAGAAGTTGAAAAAAAAAACTGTGCAAGAGTTTATTTCAGCTTACAAAAGAGGCACAAAGACTACCAAAAAATAGCTATTCCTCAAAATTTATCCCTTCACCCTACCAACACCAGCAAGGCAGGCTAACAAACTAACTTTGTATGAGTATTGTATGGCTGCAATTTTCAGGGCCAGAAACAAAAAACAGTCTCCACAAAAAAGAAAATTGAGTAACTTGTGTATGTAACTTCTGCACAAGTTCGATCCACTAGGAAAAATCATCACCGCACACCTTTGTGCTTCCCATCAAATACTACTTGTAATTGTAATGTACCTGTGACGGAATCCAATATGAGAATCGATGGCCTTTGTCAACAGGTCCCGAAATACGTCTCCATTTTCTGCTTTGGGGCCCAAAAACCAAGCACCAACGGATGCCCATTGTTTTTGCCTGTCGACCACGTGATCTCCTCTGGTAAATGCTTCTCTTTGCTGCGAGTACATCGGGGCTTTCGACAAGCGTGCTCGCTTTGTTTCTGTATTACAGTCATCTTCTCGAGCAGAGCTTCTTCTGCGTCTAAACATCCTTCCTTGAGAATAAAAAAAATTAATAATAATATAATAATCATGATAATGATAATGATAATAATGAATTAATTAATAATTAAATTAATATCTAATTACTAGTTCATAATTAATAATTAATTAACTATAAACATAGAGGACTGTCAGCAAACGAGCCTAATATAGTGATCAAGGACCATGCCAACCGGTGTTGCAAACTTATGGATGTATCGGTACCAACCGACCAAAACACCTTGATGCAAGTCATTGAAAAGCTTTCAAAATACAAAGATCTTGAGATTGAAACCACGAGAATGTGGGGAATGAGGACAGAGACTGTGCCAGTTATTGTTGGTGTGCTGGATCTTATTAGAGGGGCAATGGACCAGAATTTCCCTGGAGCCAGTAACAATAATGAGCTGCAAAAGATCATCCTCCTAGGAACGGCGGACACTGAGAAGGTTTCTGTCCATCAAATAAAAAACTGCTCTTTTACCTCAGGACCAAGGATTGGCCCCCGTTCTAGGAGAGTGTAGGAAGCAATTAATAGCACTGAAAACGTTTATAATCATAATAATAAATAATAATAATAATAATAATAATAATAATAATAATAAAAAGCGTCATAATAAAGAACCACCGATGCGCACAACGACAATTAGCCAATAAAATAAAAATGTTTTACCTTTGCTTACAACAATGTTATGCGCTCTTATGCTAAATCCGAGCTTTTTGTTTTGTTTATTTACTGTCTATCAATTATTACTTTTCATTTATTTTGTCAATGTTCAACTTCTTTAAAACTCATGTTAATTACTGGGCTGCCCACGGGCAAGCGGCCCAGTTATAATTTCGTTTTCGGTCTTCTGATCAGAAAAACGATCACCCAGGGAGGGAAGACAAAGAGATCTGGGACCGAGAAATGATGTTCTCAGCCCTTGGGCATGATCCATTGAACCAAAATTCCGACTGGTCTGACCGGGAAAAGTGGTCCACCTCAAAAGGTGGATCATGGACCAGTTTTTTCAAAACTTTTATTTCCGGTTGGACCGAACCGATCCATTGAGTTTTGGACCGAAATTTCCAGAAAATTTGGTTGAATGGATCGCGCCCCTTGTTTCATACGGTTTTTCCTTGCATGAGTATTTTTGTACCTCCACTTTGGAGGTCAAAATTTCGGATAAGGATAAAGAAGACATTGACAAAAATATGAACTTTGAGAATTTCGCATACAAGTTCAAAGCTCCACCCTCACAGGTAGGAGCTTCACAACAACCAACTTGACGGAAATAGCAGCTATTACTGACAAGGTTTGGGGACTATGTAGAGCTTATCAATGTAGCCCAGAGGTTTTCCTTTTGTTCGTATCTCTATCTTGCTAAGCTTTTATCATTAACTTTGTGCATGATGTTGATATCATTAATTTTGTTAACGTGCTTCTCCTCAATTCTGTGTGTTCGCCCATTCCGCAAGCACAATGGTTGATGTCAGCATTAGCGAGTTTTGATAAGCCCGTTGAAAGTTCACAGCTCGAGTAAAGTTTCTTGCCATACATACCATTTTATGTAGATGTAAACTAAAGCCACCACGAAATGGGAACTTGAAAAAGCCAATAATCGATTTATCTCGAAACATAATACATATGACTTTACACGACCTGTATTTTCCTATAGATGTTTTAAATATGAACGAATGCTGTAAATCTGAAGGACAAAAACAGTATAATATGCATCGCCAGAAATTTCAAATTGACATGTGCAGTGAGTAACCGCTGCCCGGTTAGCTCAGTTGAGTAAGCGCCGGTCTGCCGAGCGGGAGGCCGCTGGTTCAAGTCCCGGCCGGACCAACACTCAGGGTCTTTAAATAACTGAGGATGAGAACGTGCTGCCTTTGTAAAGACATCTGCAAACGGTTAGACTTACTAGTCTTCTCAGATAAGGACGATAAACCGTAGGCCCCGTCTCACAACCCCTGCATATATAAATTCTGTGGGACGTTAAAGAACCCACAGACTGTTCGTAAAAAGTAGGGGACGTAGTCCCCGGTGTGGTAACCCTATCTCTTATGGGGAGGGACTGTTACGGGCCCTCAGTAATTGGCGTCATGCTGTTCCGGTGACCCTGCCAATAATTGGCGAATCTAATAAAAAATAATTTGTAAATAGAGAGGTGACAGTTTCAGACACTTGGAACTGATATCAAGGCAATTTTCATCACAAAGAAATGACTGAGAAAAGATCGAAAAAAAAAAAAAAAAAAAGCTGTCCTAACGTTAGAAATGAATCTGCATTTATACTTAAGTTTTATCCGTTTCGGTTTTAAAGTAAACAGATTTGCAAATTGACTGTATAGGATTTGTATGGCTGTCGGCGATAAAACACTAAACAGAGCCCAGTTAAAGTGTTCCATTTCTCGTCCAAGTTCCTCGCATACAACGACCTCCGATCGGTTCTGGGAGTTGAAGATGCTTACTTTCAGGTCCAGTTACATTTTACACATGCCGATTAAAATTTCTTTTTCGGTTTTAGCTTTGAAAACACCGTAAATTTCAGTATGGACTCCACGGCTAAATTTCCTGATATTCGCTTCGCAATATCCCCGCGAACAATCGTCCAAATTTCACGCAAAACCTCTCGTTCGGGAGATAATTTCTGGCATTTCAACACATTTCAGAACAATTGACAGTACTTTCGTTCAGCGGCCAGTTTTTGACTATAAATACCGTCGTGTATGTGTATCGTGACAATGAGCCCGTGAACTTACTCATGCAGTTAATCGGATGTAGTACGTATAAGCAGTAGAAAAAGTTTGTCCTGTTCCGCTTCTTCAATTATGAACGCTTAGAGGCGCTACCAGAACGTAACTAAGCCGATGAAGCTCCCGTTAAACAGATTAGTATCAAAGCTGGTAAATAATACGAGTAGTGCTGGGAAAAATGAAATTTCGAAATGTTACCAGTACGTCACGTTCGAGTCACGTTTCCTTGCGTTACTAGCTGACATAAACAATAGCGTCATCACCTGGTGCACAGGAAATACCGTGCGCAAAGTCTCGCTGAAAGCATGGATTTCATGGATACATCAGAGGTTTTGTCTTTCTTTCTTTCTATTAAAACTTGGTTGTACAAAGCTTATTAATCTCTTGTTAGAAGTGCATGTCAGGCATCTCGTTTCGGTGGTTTTCGGAGCAGGAAATAGTAATTTCGAAGCCTTCGAAATAGATGTAATATGTCATTTAACAAGACAGCTGAAATCAAAGCAGGTCAGTTCGTAAAAAAAGTAAGCAAATGGGAGATTTTTAACAACCATAAGTTCAATCTCTTTTCTGAAATGTTAAAATAAGGTTGCAATTATAATACTGACGCTAATTAACCTAATCACACTGTTTGCACACTGACGTTTTGTATTCATGCCTTATAATTAATTTCAATACTCAGCATTGACTTCAAGACAGCGCCGATTGAATAATTTACCTACATACGTTTTGGTAACGCAATATACAAAGGCGTGCAATTTTGCAAGAGTGCAACAAAACTGTATCGCACGAACTCTGGAAATTTTTTACCTGCTTTAAGAAGCCCCGCTGCCTTCTAATATTTTCAGAATAATTGCCTTCAAATCTCTTTTTCTTTTCTTTTCTTTTTTTTTTTTCCCTTCTTCTTTTTCATTAATACCGAATAATAATAATAATTCAACAATAATTCAGATAAAACTAAAGCGTGTAATCGCAAGACGAAAACTTACAAATCAAACGTGAAGTTTTTATAATTTCCGATTACTTTCTTAAGTACAGTCTTCAATGCTCGATCGCTTTGTTGATTGTTGTTTTTAGTTAATCTGGCTGTTCTGGACAAGCAGGAGCCTCAAATAACTTTAGTCATGCGCTGTTAAAGGTCTTGTCAAGGGATTGTGATGAGAAAAAAATACTTTAAGATTTCAACAGAACAGTTAAATTGAAGTTCAGTTCAATTCTACTTTGAAAGCTTATCTATAAAGACTACGTACGGTTTCTGGTAAGTCGCTGGCATTGACCTTCTTTGAGCAACCTGATACAAGGACTCGTGAGTAAATTACAAAGTCATTTGTCTCTGTTATTTCTATTATAATTTTTTTAAATGTCCATTTCAAATACATTTGTCAGTTTTTCGTGCTGTTTCAGTCTTTTTGTGTGCTGGTTCGTTTTAATTAACATATGAGGTTATTTTATTGTTTTATTAAACTCTAACCCGCCTTATAGCAGCTTTTAGAAATTCGTCGATGTCAATGCAAATCAGTGAATAAAATATTAATGTAAAATGCCTGTAAGGATGAAACAAAACGTCGCTCTTACCTTAGTGCACTTGGAGTTAATTTTCCGTGCAGTTCGTCCAAATTCCGGCGTTAATTCAACATTACTTTCTAACTTAGACTAACTTAGTTAACCGATGACTTTATAACCTGCGCGCGCTTGATTGATGGAACATGGTTACTTGGCCGCTCCTCAGGGTAACCATGACGTGCCGTTTTACTCATCGGAGTGCCGTTTTACACTGCATGGACCACATAAAATTTACATAGAGTGACCTTATTCATCCTCGGAGACCCAGGGCGGTCAGTCGGGCCGGGAGAAAAGGCGCGACAAAAGTTTTCAAGCACAGGCGGAAAAGCCCCTGGGCACCGACTCTCACCGGACCATTTCAAACGGTCAAGAGAATGCTGGCTCCTGATTGGGCACAAAAATGCTTTGTATTATTGTGTCCAATCGGCGAACAGCATCTCCTGAGTTCTTTTCGTGAGTTCGTACACGACGGCTATTATCTCGCCACAGTTGCCCGGTTCGTTCACCAAGCTTTCCTAACCAGAAACGAAGGAACTACCGATGAGTCGAAAAACGTTTCGGATGCTATCGGCAGCAGCAATTTAACTTGCACTGCGAAAATTCTGTTTCTGACGGATCACAATGTATCGTAAATAATAGGAAGTTTAAGATGAAGCGGCGACGAGAAAGTAAAAAAATTAATAGCTTGACAAGTCTGACAAGGCAAAACAGCAACTTTGCACGTGCATCACACTTTTCTGTATATTTCTTTGCCGTCATTGCGCGACTAATGCCTAATTTCACGTTTTGTGAAGGACGTAAACAAGCAATGACAAAATCTTCTTTCTCTTTATGAACTTGGATATCGGGTTGATAGAAATTCAGCTCCAGGAGAGTTCGCTTGCATTTGACAAAGTAAGTGACTTGGAATAATCACGATAGAGACTGAAAAATGTGAGTTCACTCTTCATGCGACGTTTTCGTGGTTGTCAGCTGTCGTGGCATATTAAACTCCCTAATATTTACGAAGGCGTGATCGATACAAGCGTGAAAAGTACCTGTTGTAAGCTCAAGCTTGTAGTTTTGGAAAAGCGTCTTTAGTTTTCGTGTAGACAGTGGTTGTCTTTACACTAGGCTGTTAAGTAAGACTTAAGAGCTGCTAAGTTTTACTTAACCCAAAAGCCTGTGTGACGGCCTAAGCAAAATCTCAAGTAACTTTACTTTGCATCTCATTAAAACCGACTTAAAAAACCGAACTTGCGGTTTTCAAGCTTTGAGAAAAGCAAGCATGTCAATCAATCTTAATTACGTAGCGTGGCTAAACATACGGTTTTTCCATGGTAGTAGAGCACTTTAGTGGTGATTGACAGAAATGAGTTCATCCTTCTGTCTCTATAACCGATTGCACCGCCAGGATAAGTTTGTGGGGATCAACAGTGATTGTATCACAATGGTGGAGAGCTGATTACTGTTCGTGGACAAAGGAACTCAGGTACATTTCCGGAACAAATCCTATTCTTTGGCTGTCGGCATATAGGACTGCTCTCTGGCTGCGCACACAGCATACTGTAGAAATATCCTCCCCAGTCCCCAGCCGCGTGAATGCTGAAGTTAAGACCCTAGTTGTTAAAAACATAAATGGAACGTTTAGTAGATCACTAATCCCATTGCTAGTTTAGGTAACAAAAACAAGGTGTATTGGCTCTATGTAGAAAAACGAAAAAGTGATGAAAAGTGACCTTGCCGACATAATAAACCGATAGTGATTACAATAAAGATAACAGCGATGATGATGATGATGATGATGATGATGATGATGTCATATAATGGTGATGATGATGGTGATGGTGAATTGGTTATTATTGGCCTAAAAATTACCTTTGTTCTAACCTTTCGCGCAAATCGACATTTGCAGTCACTGGATCCACAGCGCTTTGTTCTGTAGTTCCTGTAACAGCTACTACGGTAATGACTGGCATTTCTCTATCGATTCTTTCTTTGGTGCGGTTCAATTCTAAATGTTGGTACAAAAAATAACCTTAAGTTTAAAACACTTTTTCTAATCTCAATATATATAAACAGGAAAAATAGTAACACACTGAAATTAAGCTTAATTCTGTTCACATACAAGAAAGGAAAACATGCCGACATGCATACATTTTTTTACGCATGCAGTTGCAGTTTGTTGTTCTTTGTTGTTCTCTGTTTAATCCAGTAGTGAGTGTCTTTAGAATAAAACCAAATACGAATTAAAGCACTGCATGCAGAAGACACAACGCTGGTCAGTTATGATTTATTCTATTTTATTACCTGCCATTTTATTGATATCCCGGGGGTTTAGGAATTTCTGGGTGGGGATGTGCCGCTGGGACCCTGGAACCCTTAACCTATACCAGAGCTAGTTCAGCTGAATTTTGCTACCCTATACTAGAGTAAACTCCCCCCCAAATCCCCTATCCTAGAGTAGCTGTTTACCTAGTCTAGATAAAATCTTCAACCAATAGAAAATGATACCCTAAACCCAAACGCTCTGATTTATATACCCTATCCTAGAGTTTTGCTTGAAAACCATACCAGTCACAGCGGCACATACCTATATAGCCCATATAAAGGCTGATATAAACTGATTGATGAGTAACCACTTTCCACATAGATAACAGTAAAAAGTGTTGCATTAATTTTTTATACCACAACAAAAGGCTACTGTCTTCCACTGAAATGAAAATTTTGTACCTGGAGTCTTCACGGTCCCGTTCTGCGCATCAGCTAGCTTGACGAAACTAGCGCTTTTCCCGACCGCTGTTCAAGGGAAACGAAAGCCAGCGCTTGATACGGGAAGGCTGCAATGATTGAAGTATACATCAATACAGTATAGATAGAAAAAACGGTGTGAATAAAATGAGAGTTGTTTGTGGCTACTCGAAGATAACACAATAAAACATTACCAGTAGGATCCTTCCGCGGGTTTTCGTCAACTGCTACAGAAACAAGGCTCTCTGATCTCGACCAAGTCCAAGGATAATGGCTGCTTTCGTTAAGGAAATATGTAATGTGCTTGGAACAACAATGTATGGACTTTGTGTTAGCATGCATATTTTTGTAGTACGAACTTCTGCGTTCCAATGGACTTGTAAGGGTACTTGGACATGATTTCCGTAATTCATGATGTGCGAGGCTGGTCAAAACTTCTACATCAGAAACGGAAGCATTTTTAAGATAGTGTCGAGCTCAAGGTTAAAGAGTTCCCACTGTGAAGAGCTGATTACTTTTTCTTCCTTTACTCTCTGAGGCAGTAAAACCTAATCGGAGAAAATTTAAAAAAGGTGAATTTGTTTCCTAAGAATCTCCCTCTGGGAAAAAACATATTGAGTTTTGATCGACGGAAAAAAAATTGTTGACGTCCGGCATTTAAAATTTAAGGGGGTAATCTGAACATGAGCGAAAAAGTCGGGAGACTAGGCCGAGGGCCGTATAGAGTCAACCTTTCATCACACGGCAGAGAAAATTTGCAGGAAAGTAATGTTCTACCTGATGATATTTTCATGACTAAAAGAGGGACGTGACGTCATCAGCCACGTGATCAAAGCGTTTTGAATGTTTTAGCTCGTTTTTAAACTACTTTTTTGTCTTAAATTGACAAGTTTTGTTTTTTTTATTCAACAAGTCTTTACACTGTATTGTCTGTGAGTAATTATTATTCCATTTGTAAAGCAGTAGCAAACAAAAACTGAACCAAAAGTTGCGTAAATTGACCGATATTGCAACTTAAAATCGAAAAAGAGACCTGCTTTTGAGACTCTTGTAAAATCATTTTTTAATTTACCTGTTTGTTTGCCGAAATAAATGCTCAACGGATTTGTCGGAAGTGAAATACCTTTTCGGATTTCACATTATATTGCAAAATTCCCAATCGAGCGTAGCCCAAGGACCACAAAATCTTTTTTTCGTTTTTTTTGTTTTTGTTTCTGGTTCTGTTTCTGTTTTTTTGTTTGTTTGTTTTTTTTTCTAGTTTTTTGTAGTAATAACTTAAATAGCAGAATTGTTCAAGAATGGTGTGTTAGATGTAAGACTGTAGTTCATACAGTGCATTGGCCAAAAGCATATATTGCCAGTATCACACAGAACTGTTGTGACAGAAATGGTTTCCGGTCATTTCTATACACAGTTTAAGGTTTCGATACAATTTTATAAAGTCGAGTTGCAAATTATAGTAACTGGCTTAAAGAACAACAAATATTCACTCAGTGTTTTTCCTGCTCACTTGCAAACTATACTTGATTAGTGACCGAACATTTTGTACATTTTCACTGCTCGAATTCGTAGATCGAGTTTGTATTGAGACGACCTGATAACACCAGAGATAACTCACACAGAAAATAGTTAACTTGTTCCTTTTGCAGTGTTGAGTTGTGCAAATGCTAGATTTTTAAGAGCATTTACAAAAATTATCAAATGAAGTCGAAACGCAGAAATATTTGGAAAGGTATCCTCATTCGGCACCTGAAGTGGTTGCTCGTGATTCACCACAAAGTGAATCAACCGATATTTATTCACTAGGACATAAAATAACCAAAGTTTTAAGTGAAAAATTTTCTGCGAGTGTTCACCACATTAAATACATTTCTTTAAGCTGTATGAGCAGACAGCCTTGCAATAGACCAGGACTTAATTATTTTATTAATTACTTTTTAACGAAAAACAGCACCTTGTTTGTAGGCTATACAGAGCCAGTTATTTACTGCAACTTAAAGTAGAGTGTAGTCTTTCATAAAGTGGAATCTATTGTTATGTCTGAGGTTGTGCCTGGTTTGTGATGGGTAGGTAGGTTAGAAATTGGAATGAGTTATTGGTGAATATAAATTGGCACCATCCTGAATGAGTTATTGCAAGTTAAAAAAAAAAAAATTATGTAGATTGCCATTGTTTTGTTTTGTCTGTTTCAACACTTAGTGGGAACCTGATGTTGAGCAAGGGCTTGCAAAGGGCTTCCTCTCATCAGAATAGCAAAATTCCTTTTTCGCCACTTATGCACCACAATAATGCTGGGCTCAGACGGGATTCTTGCGCTTTAGTAAAAGAGAGCACATTGCCTTGCTGCTAGTCAACCATCACCCATTTCTTAAGGGGTCATTTGGTGCGGGCCATATAAGTATATTTATTAAAAACTGTTGGCACTTTTATTGGCAGGAGTAAATAGGAATTCATCCATTTCACAGAGACACCTGTTTAATATAAACGGTCATTCTTGCTACAGTGTAAGGAATGACGAGAACTTAACACAAGAGCAAAGCGGTCTGATAAGCTAGCATCATGCTCCTATCGGGCATATGGATACTTAGTTTCCAGTCCTTTTCGTATAATAACATTCTCTTCTAAGGAGCTGTTGTGCAACTCATACAATTTGAATGATATTATCCTTTATCTCGTTTAAATGCAACAACAGTTACAATGCAAAACTGACAAAAATTTTACAGTTAAAAAACTGCAAGGTGTAACGTTTACATGTACTTGGGGAGTAACATTTATCGGAAGGGTAAAGGCCATAGACCCTTTCTGTCTTCCTGGTACATTGGAGGACAATATCCTTTGCTTTGCCGACTGTTCATTTTTTTGTGCTGTCATAAATATATTGAGATATTCTGCAGTTTCCAACAGCTAACATCACAGTTATGATCACATATTCAGCTTAGATTAGTCATATAATATTATCAGATTATGACTAAGTTTCCCCTTTCTCGGCAAGATCTAGGCAGGATTTTGGCCGCCGAGATTTAGGAAGTTGCTGCCCATTATTGACGACAATGATTTAGAGGATGAAAAAGGTAGCTCTGGAACTGGTGTACAAAAGACATAATATTACGCATCTCTACAAAGTTTTGAAAAACTACTAGGGCAAAAGTAAGGGGTATGTTAGAGCCATCTAAAGTTAACCTTAAGCTCTCTTGCGGTTCAACTGTAATATATATATATATTTTTATTTTCAGAAATTGAAAACCGTTGCATCATGGCAGCATTGCCCCACTAATTGGGAGAAAAAGACTCCAGACATCATCCAGCTGTTCAATTCTGGACATTTGAGCCGGTAAGTTTATAAAATTAATATGATTCTGCATTGCTGACAATTGCAATAAACTGTGCCGGTTAAGTCTGCATGGATTTCTCTCTATATATATTTCTTAGTATTATTAAGTAAATATTAATATATTAATTAATATTAACAATATACATATATTTTTTTAGTAACAAAGACTTTTGGTAGTATTATCATTAAAAATTTAAAAAATCGTGAGACTTAAATGTGTCTAAGACCAAAACCTTGAACTACAGTCGACTCCTGATAACTCCAACCTTCAAGGGAAATCAAAAAAGGCTCGAGTTATCAGGAGTTCAAGTTATCGGGAGCTCGAAGAAAATGGCCAGAAGTAAGGAAAAACAGTTTTTACTGTAAAGTAAAAATTTTAATCGCATTTAATTGTAGAAATGTGAAGTAAAAATTGTTGTGAGAAGTAAAGCTGTTACATGTTAGACATTCGGACGCCAGTACACCGTTTTTTACTGTCTTTAATTTAAGCGCTCAAAACATGGCTAGAGTTATAGAGGGTAAAATTATTTAGAAATGATTTGAGTGGAAACAAGATTACTTCGAGACGATAATTATGTTGGCATACCCACCCTTATCAAAAAGTTTTAAAATATATGTCTTAAGTAGCTTTATTTACCCAATTTTTACCCTTTTAGTCCTTAACATCAATTATTTCTTCTTCAAGCGGTACATATACAGCTCGGTCCGTGGGGAGGGCATTCCCTTACTTAGCCTAAACGGGCACCTGCCACTTAAAGGGATTTGCTTTTCAAGGTCTTTAAAAATCTTAAACGGGTTATACAATTTCTCTATTTAGCGTGCAGGTCGTCAGAGCGGGACTCGAAGGCGGTTCTGGGGACGAGGTGTCAGGGCACTTAGCAAAGTTTTATGCGTGAAGGCTCCGCCCCGAGGTCCAATCGGCTTTTTTCTTTTAACTATCATTCAACAATGCATGGCAAATAATCCGATTTTACTTATATAATGGCCAAATAAATGTCAGAGGAGTCATTAGAGCAGAAGTCCATAACTAGAAAGTCATTTAGAATTCTAGCAGCTGTCAATTTGCTCTGAGGTAGAACGAGCCTGCAATTCCAATTCTGGGGAAAAGTTATTCTCGCTGCCTGCTAATCATGAAACCAAACCGATCGTCGAGTGACTGATTCTTCGACATCTCAAAGTTTCTTAGCCATCGCGTTAAACCAAAGAATTTATTACAAAAAGTTTGTCAAAGATTAAAATAGACCTTTTCTAACAACGGAGCCACGAGAACTCAAGACAACGCAGTGTCTTTCTAACATGAATAAATCATCAAACCAGGAAGTTTTCTTGACTTTTTAGACCTGTACAACTCCTGTGCGCGTCCATTGTGTCTTTCAAAGCCTAATACGTTAAAAGTTTTTTTTTAACAAGCATGTCTTTTTTAGCGATTTTTCTTTTTCTATGAGAGAACAAGGGAGGCTCCTTGAATATCTCTCTAAGTCACGGCTGGGTCTGTATTAGATGCCATTTGTCCATAAGCATGTTTTTCAAGTTCGAAATGACGGTTGAAATTGCGTGACAAAGGTTGGTATCCTTTGCGTTCTCAATTTTTGCTTGAGAGCTTCCTTCTTTTTATGTTTAACTTCTTTAAAATAGTTTCTTCTTACAAGACTGAGAGCCTCTCCTTTGACAAAACCTTTTTTGACGCCCGTTAGGTGACAGGTGTTCAAGTGCGTGCACTGAAGTGTTTCAGTAGGCTTAAAATGTGTGCGCACATCGAGGATGCTTTTTTCTCGAATCGTTCTCCCTTATAGACCGTTGTGTCCAAGAATGTAGTTTCTATTTCTCATCATGATACTTCAGTAGTAAACTTTGATAGTAGGATGATTAGCATTGGCTCTCTCAATGAAAAGTTTTATTACATTTTTTTTTGCGATCGACTTGGACTTTCAACTGACCGAGATTTGAGGTGAGTCAAAAAATGATTCAAGGGAGAGGTTGACCCCTTGCCTAGCCTTCCTCCGTAGACCTTTGGGTAGCGCTTTGAAAAAAAAAAAAAAAGGCTCCTCTGCAGACTATGTTCCTTGTACATGAGTACAACCACAAGTTACCTTTTCAATGCTTTATTTCAATCAACTGTAACACCGACACTAATTTCACAACTACATTTAATTTCGTTACATCCAGTTTGCTGTTAATGGGACACGTCAGCTTTCCAGTACCGTTGGCGTTTCAATGACAGCATATTGCCACCACTAATAGGCAAAACCTTGTCTGCGTAAAACAAAAGTAAACTTTGTGAATTTTTTTACCTCGCCTTGTAAGATACTATAGTTTAAAAACACTTTGTTGATTTCTTTTTCTTATCACGTGCCAGGATTTTCATTGATTGAAGTTTCCCCTCTTTATCATTTGAGGTCAATCATCATTCACAAAACTATGACTACTTTCTTGACAAAACAAAGAGTAATCACTCCGCGGCTGGAAAACGCACAAAAGAACTCACCGTGAAACCGTAAATACATGTATATGATAGTCGTATAAAAACGATTACATGTAAGTTAATTAACTACACCAAACTACATAATTTTTTTCTGTAAAACTACTTCTCGACATCCAAGTCCAATTATTCAAACTTAAGACAAGAAAGATCTTACCTTTCTGCGACTGTGGGGCGGCCTCACGCACCACCTTAGAGTGGTTGGCACTTTTAAGAGAAAAGAATAAAACTATCAATATGAGTTTTACAATAATAGCTCAATGGTACGTTACTGAAATTTATCAAAACACCGTGTGCTAGGATTTTATTTATCGATGATACCATTCTTTTCCATTTGATGTCAGTCATCAGAAATAAACGACGGCTACACTTTTTTTAACAGAACGGTTATCGCGCTAACATATTTTATTCCAAATAAAATACGCAATTTCCTGGTTGAGCGAGCGCGATTCTCTCGACGCACCCCGAGGACTCCACACAAAGAACCTACTTTTTTAAGGGTGTAAAAGGAACCTTTAACAAATTAAGTTAATTCTCCACATCCCAGTAGCCTGGTTAAAAATGAAGACAAGGGAGGGATCTTACCAGTTTTTTGAATACGACCAGAGTTTGCCTCAGCAAGCTTGGCAATGTTTTCACCCTTCTCTTCATCTAAGTGCTCCTGGGCTGCCTCATCTTGAAATGGATTCTCAGCCAAAGTCAAGACTACCGCTCCGAGAAACAGAAGGAGAATTAGAGATCTCATTTCGAAACCAATATTCACTGCTAACAATATCAACTAGCAATGTGACCAGCATAGCTTTTCGCGCCCTTTTTATTGACCCATGACGCTGATGAACGTGAGGCATATGAAAAAGGCGAGGGCAAACACACATTTGCTGATTTCTGTTTATTTTTCGTCAGGCACGAAGTTGATAAATATCTTATTGATCCTTATATCAACAGCCGGGATGTTTATCCTATTTTTCCCTTTTGTGAGCAGCTGAGTATTTTTTTTTAGCCAAACTCCTTTTGTTCAAACTTATGCTCTGTTTGCGCCTATGCTGGAAGGGTTAATATTTCACTTTGCGTTTGAAACGTTACTAAAACATTTACTTCAAGTATATTTCCGCACGAGCTCAATCAAAACCTGTGTACACTGGGGAGGGGCTTTGCCGGGAAAGATGGAATAAGTAAATAAATATCTTATTGACTCTTATATCAACAGCCGGGATGTTTATCGATCACTTTTTCCCCTTTTCTGAGCAGCTGAGTATTTTTTTCGCCAAACTCCTTTTGTTTAAACTTATGCTCTTTTTGCGCCTACGCGGGAGGATTTAATATTTTACTTTGTGATTGAGACGTTACTAAAATATTTCCTACAGGTACATTTGCGCACGTGCTCACTTAAAACCTGTGTACACTTTTTGGAGAAGAGGGGGAGGGGGATGGGCCGGGAAAGGTGGCAATAAGTTGATTAAGGTCCTTTGTATATCACGAATGGTAATTACATTATAACCTGCAACTAAAGAACTGAACTGGAAAGTGCTTTTAAAAAGAAGTTCTCTAAAGAAAAGATGTAGTCATAAGCTATTAAGGTGGCTCCCGTATTAATAAAGGCACATAATTCCCGAAAATTTTAGATGCAATTTAGCGAATTACGAAAAAGAAATTTTTTTTGATTCCTCTCTCCATCACATTTTTGAATCCGAAAATTTTAGGTTTCCTTTTTCCTACGAAAAATAGCCTAACTTAGGGTGTAAAATGTGAAAATGAAACTTCAGAAAATCGTAGAGAATTTATGAAATTAGCTTCGAAATTTGTACGTGAATGGAGCGGTCATCTAGAAATTTTTGGTCTTCCTCAAGTAATAGAAAATTCTAGGCAATACTTGCTTCTCCGAACAGATATTTTACAGAAAACAGTCGTTGGGCGCCTCTGAATTAAGATGCCATGTATATCACGAATGGTAATTTTATTCTAAGGTCATCCTCTTTATTTTCTCCGTTAAGCGACGTCCGACCGACCCAAATTTATGGCATTTTCCAAAAAAAAGTAAATCGTGGTTAAACCATTTTTCACTTGAAATAATTCATTTAATCTGAAAAATGAGCATAGTAACAGCATAGAGAAAAACAGTAACAAAACAGGAATATTTTTTTACAGTATGTTGTGCATTATGTAAAATTTAATGTTAACTTTTAACGCCATCCTAGAGTAATAGGGCCTCCTATTTAGAGACTTCTTGTGACTTTTCTTTTAGTTTTTTTTTTTTTTTTTTTTTCAATCCGACCGACCGACTTAATATCAAGAAACGCATTCGACGCTAAACGAAGAAAAAGGGGATGGCCTAACCTGTAACGAGATAACTGAACTGAAATGTGCTTTTAAAGGGGCCGAGTCCTTGGAAGAAAAGATGTAGCCACAGCTATTAAGGTGGCTCCGTTATTAATAAAGGCGCATTGAGCTAGGACGAACTTTTCGTCATAACGTTTTAGGTTTTAACGCGATGGCTACGAAACTTTGGGAAGAGCTACAAATATCATTCAGCAATGACATGAAATAATCCGATTTACTGTTGGTAAATTTTTTTTTCTAGGAAATAAGCGTTCAGCACTACTGTTCAAGATCGCCTCTAAAAAAATGTTTGCGATATTTTTGACCGAAATTTGTGGTATCGCCTTCTATTGATATAAGTGTACCATATTTGAAGCAACGCACAGCAATAAGAGCCCATGAAGTTGCATTATAATACATTAAATGTATGTAGCAGCAGTTTTAGCCAAAACTGCCTGAACGATAATTCAGAAATGTCAAGGGACAAGTCATTCGACTGTAGAGCATGATTTGGAGCAATTGATAGTGCTTCTAAACCTAAAGAGTACCTTTTAAAGAATAGCACGATTATCAATCGGCCTTGGTGGTAAAAATTAGCAAACACTAGAATTACTTGTCGCGAAAATTCGAACTGGTGGCTCGTTCTTTCCTTGTCAAGGCAAATCTTTTTCGATGTTCCAAAACAATTCCAAAGCTGAATTCGGAAGGACCTTCTAATTGCAGACTTCTACGCCAAAGATTTCTCTGAAATTTGTACGGCATACGTAAAGTATCAATAAAACCTAATACCTGAAATATTATAAAACGTCAGCCAAATTTTTTACGAGACGCGATGTTTTTTAAACACTTAAGAGCTTATTTCCTAAAAAAATATTTTCCTTTGCTAGTAAAATCCGATTATTATTTCGTATTATTGCTGAATGATATTAGTAGTTCTTCCCAAAGTTTCGTAGCCATCGCGTTAAAACCGAAAACGTTATGACGAAAAGTTCGTCCTAGCTCAATGCGCCTTTATTAATAACGGAGCCACCTTAAGAGGGAATGTCCACTAAGATCGAGCCGAATCGAAATTTCGTGGCACATGATGAAAAATCAAAATTCCTGATATTTCGTCCAGAGATAGCCTATGGTGGGCTTAGGAACGTGGTGGTATTTTGTTTCCTGAAATATTTTTTTGAACGCCACAAAAACATAAAAAAAGGTGAGGGCTCCCGAGTGGTGGGAAAAACACCTAAAATTAACTTGACGCATGCCTTCAAGCAAAGTTCGCTTTGTGTAATTCGCATTCGCATTCGGTTTAATCCAGGGGGGGTTAATGTCCTTAATAGAGAAGTCTAGAACGTTTAACCGTTTCCAGATATCATTCCAAAGGTAGCACTTTCTCCTTAGTTATTTATAGACCCAGGTTATTGGTCCTTCCCGGCTTAGTTAAACCCGTGGCCTTCCGCTAGGAAGACCGGCACTTATCCAACTGCATGCAAGGGGTCTTTTTGGGACATTGCAATGCAGTTCCTTCATTAAGGGCAGGTGAACTTTGCGGTCAGCACACTGGCCAGACTCGTCCTCCAATGCCCTTACCCGTATACAACTCCCCGTGTTGCTGGCACTTAACCAATGGTGTCTCAGTAGCCTCTGTAGGCACCTTACCATACGATAACGGCGGCAACTGTGAAACTCCACTGAGGAACTGACTTGATATCCTTTCGAACTTGTACACTGTGCACCAATATTTAACCGTTACTCAATTGTCCTCAGTTATTTAGATCTGAAAAGAGGGGACTGTGTTTCAGCTCGCCTCTTGCTGTTTACGTTCTCTTGAAAACTGATCTTTGGTCATTTCACTTCGCAGTTGACGGAAAACGGCAAAGAAACTTACAGAAAAGTGTAAACCTGACTAACCCCTTTATTACTACGCTCCTGTCGACGCCTTCGTAGTTTAGCAAGGTCCCTAAAACCAAACCCTGTCCAGCGGCACATCCCTATATAGACTATATAACATACTTAGTATTACATACATACATACGCTTTATACTGGTGGTGAATATTTTTTAAGAAATTCCCGCTTAAGTGGACCCTACTGTTCAAAGAAAATCGCGTCTAGCAAAAAAAGTTCTTGATTTTTTGACCGAAGTTTCTGGTATCGGCTTTTACAGTGTAATAATAAGCATACCACATTGGAAGCAGCGCACAGCAGTAAGAGCCCATGAATGTAATATATTAAAATGTATGTCGTAGCAGCAGTTTTAGCAAAAACTGCTGAAGGATATTTCAGAAATGTCAAGGAACAAGTCATTCGACTGCAGAGCAAGATTTGGAGCAATTTATAGTGCTTCTAAAATTAAAGAGTACCTTTTAAAGAACAGCACGATTTGCAATCGGCCTTGGTTGTAACAATTAGCAAACATTAGAATTACTTGTCCCGAGAATTGGAGTGGTAGCTCGTTCGTCCTAGCTCCATGTGCCTTTATTAATAAGGGAGCCACTTTAATAGCTTATGACTACATCTTTTCTTTAGAGAACTTCTTTTTAAAAGCACTTTCCAGTTCAGTTCTTTATTTCCAGGTTATAATGTAATTACCATTCGTGATATACAAAGGACCTTAATCAACTTATCGCCACCTTTCCCGGCCCACCCCCTCCCCCTTTCCTCCAAAAAGTGTACACAGCTTTTAAGTGAGCACGTGCGCAAATGTACATGTAGGAAATATTTTAGTAACGTCTCAATCACAAAGTAAAATATTAAATCCTCCCGCGTAGGCGCAAAAACAGCATAAGTTTAAACAAAAGGAGTTTGGCGAAAAAAATACTCAGCGCATGAGAAAGGGGAAAAGTGATCGATAAACATCCCGGCTGTTGATATAAGAGTCAATAAGATATTTATTTACTTATTGCCATCTTTCCCGGCAAAGCCCCCTCCCCCAGTGTACACAGGTTTTGATTGAGCTCGTGCGGAAATATACTTGAAGAAAATGTTTTAGTAACGTTTCAAACGCAAAGTGAAATATTAACACCCTTAAAAAGTAGGTTCTTTGTGTGGAGTCCTCGGGAGTGCGTCGAGAGAATCGCGCTCGCTCAACCAGGAAATTGCGTATTTTATTTGGAATAAAATATGTTAGCGCGATAACCGTTCTGTTAAAAAGTGTAGCCGTCGTTTATTTCTGATGACTGACATCAAATGGAAAAGAATGGTATCATCGATTAATAAAATCCTAGCACACGGTGTTTTGATAAATTTCAGTAACGTACCATTGAGTTATTATTGTAAAACTCATATTAATAGTTTTATTCTTTTCTCTTAAAAAGTGCAAAATACTCCTAAGGTGGTGCGTGAGGCCGCCCCACAATCCCATCAAGGTAAGATCTTTCTTGTCTTAAGTTTGAATAATTGGACTTGGATGTCGAGAAGTAGTTTTACAGAAAAATTATGTAGTTTGGTGTAGTTAATTAACTTACATGTAATCGTTTTTATACGACTATCATATACATGTATTTACGGTTTCACGGTGAGTTCTTTTGTGCGTTTTCCAGCCGCGGAGTGATTACTCTTCGTTTTGTCAAGAAAGTAGTCATAGTTTTGTGAATGATGATTGACCTCAAATGATAAAGAGGGGAAACTTCAATCAATGAAAATCCTGGCACGTGATAAGAAAAAGAAATCAACAAAGTGTTTTTAAACTATAGTATCGTACAAGGCGAGGTAAAAAAATTCACACAGTTTACTTTTGTTTTACGCAGAAAAAGTTTTGCAAATTAGTGGTGAAGTTATGCAGACCCCGTGCTGGCTAGTCCTTAACTTGTGATTGAAACCCCAACGGCACTGGAAAGCTGACGTGTCCCATTAACAGCAAACTGGATGTAACGAAATTAAATGTAGTTGTGAAATTAGTGTCGGTGTTACAGTTGATTGAAATAAAGCATTGAAAAGGTATCTTGTGGTTGTACTCAAGTACAAGGAACATAGCCTGCAGGAGGAAGGGTAGGCAAGGGGTCAACCTGTCCCTTGGAATCATTTTTTGACTCGCCTCAAATCTCGGTCAGTTGAAAGTCCAAGTCGATTACAAAATTCGCCTGCTTTGCAGGCTACAAGGAATGTAATAAAACTTTTCATTGAGAGAGCCAATGCTAATCACCCTACTATCAAGTTTACTACTGAAGTATCACCAATAGAAACTACATTCTTGGACACAACAGTCTATAAGGGAGAACGATTCGAGAAAAAAGCATCCTCGATGTTCGTACACATTTTAAGTTACTGAAACACTTCAGTGCACACACTTCAATAGCTGTCACCCAGCAGGCGTTAAGAAAGATTTTGTCAAAGGAGAGGCTCTCAGGGTTGTAAGAAGAAACTCTTTTAGAAAAGTTAAACATAAAAGGAAGGAAGCTCTGAAGCAAAACATGAGAACGGTGAAAAAGATTCCAACCTTTGTCACGCAATTTCAACCGTCATTTCCAAACTTGAAAAACATATATACTTATGGAAAAATGGCATCTAATCCAGAACCAGCCGTGACTAAGAGAGAAGGAGCCTCCCTTGCTCTCTTATGGAAAAGGGAAATCACTAAAGAGACATGCTTGTTAAAACAAAACTTTAAACTTATTAGGCTTTGAAAGACACAATGGACGCGCACAGGAGTTGTACAGGTCTAAAAAAGCCAAGAAGACTTACTGGTTTGATTATTTATTGAAATTGGAAAGACACTGCGTTGACTTCAGTTCTCGTGGCTTCTTTGTTAATAAATACCCATTAAACTTTGACAAACTTTTTGTTATAAATTCTTTGGTTTAACGCGATGGCCGGATAGGAAACTTTGAGATGTCGAAGAATCAATCACTCGGCCTCAGAGCAAGGTTTGAGGAATTTATATTGTTTCAAAAAACGCAGGGTACTTTTCAAAGCCGGAATGGAAAAATTCACGATCGGCTTGGTTTCATGATTAGCAGGCAGCGGGAAGAACTTTTCCCTAAAATTGGAATTGTAGGCTCGTTCTATATACCTCAGAGCAATTTGTGGTCGAAATTCCAAAACAATTTGACAGCTGTTAGAATTCTAAATGACTTTCTAGTTATGGACTTCTGCTCCAATGATTTCTCTGACATTTATTTGGCGATTATATAAGTAAAATCGGATTATTTACCATGTATTGTTGAATGATAGTTAAAAAGAAAAGCCGGTTGGACATCGGGGCGGAGCCTTCACGTATAAAACTTTGTTAAGTGCCTTCACACCCCGTCCCCGGGACCGCATTCGGGTCCCGTTCCGTGGACCTACACGCTAAATAGAGAAATTGAATAACCCGTTTAAGATTTAAGACCTTGAAAAGCATATCCCGTTAAGTGGCACATGCCCGTTTAGGCTAAGTAAGGGAATGCCCACCCCCCGGACCGAGCTGTAATATGTACCGCTTGAAGAAGAAATAATTAACAATTAATGAATGAGGCTGAGTATCTTATGAAGAATTATGGAGATCGAGGAGACCTTTATCCGTCGAGGCCTTAGGCCGAGGCGGTTAACACCCTCCGAGATCTCCATAATTCTTCATGTGATACGAAAGCCGAATTCAATAATTGTTTTATTATTCATTCAAAATAGCTCCAAGTTTAAAAACATAGCTAAAACAAGCTTACCTGCATCGATGTTAAGTTTATCTTCGATAGTTTACGTTTAGGTTTGTCTAGCTCCGCAAATATTCTCCAAATAGCAGATGTCGCCCTCGGAGTTTTCTTCTTGCTGTGTTTGCTCTATATGTTTTTAGCTATTATTTTGCCTAGTTCCAGCTGTAGTTCTTTCTCTTGAAACGAGTAAGGTGTCTGCCACTTTAGTTTTTACAACAAAAACAATTCAATCTCGTCCCAGGTCTTTTCGGTTAACGGTGCATTAACCTGCAGAAGGCTGCATTATTGACGTCATTTCCTCGTTAAACACAAATTTCGTCTAAATTTGGACAGCAGTAACTGGTAATGGTGAATTATGCGTGTGCTTTTAGCCAATCAGATTTGGGGAAATATTTTGAATGAATAATAATTGACGTTAAGGACTAAAAGGGTAAAAATTGGGTAAATGAAGCTACTTTAGACATATATTTTAAAACTTATTGATAAGGGTGGGTATGCCAACATAGTTATCGTCTCGAAGTCATTTTGTTTCCCCTCAAATCATTTCTAAATAATTTTACCCTCTATAACTCTGGTCATGTTTTGAGCGCTTAAATTAAAGGCAGTAAAAAACAGTGTCCTGACGTCAGAATGTCTAACGTGTAACAGCTTTACTAATATCACAACAGTAGTATAGGATATGGGGGTGCGAGAACATTTTCAATATTATGGATTTGACCTTGGGTTTTTGATGACGTCAGCATTTTTCTCCGAATTGGATTCCAGGAATTTGGCCTTGGGAATCCGGTTTGAACCGGTTTTGGGCGGTTTGATTTTAATAATATCTAATCCCAACCATATCACCATACCGAAATAGTTTGCGACTATATATTATTTTGGTTTTTGAGTCAGGATCTGGCTGATAGTTTTGATATTTATCCTCATTTGTGAATACAAAATGATAATGATTATTGCTTATTTTTTTGAGTCCAAAATCTAATCTGTCTATATTTGCTTTTGCAATCATATCCAATATTTTGTCGACTATTGGATTTTCAATTATTTTCTTTTTATAAGTATCTAAAATAGGACCTAGATAAAAGCTCTTACCGCATTTATAATCAGCTTTTTCTATTGCTTGCTCAGGCTCAATGAGTACTGATCCTTTGTATCCTTCACAAGTATGTTTTATGATGCCAGATAGTAGTAACAACCCACGGCACGAAATTCTTGGTTCTTTTAGCTGGTTTATTTGCTATAATGCTGATTTTAGAGCGGTTTTCGTGTGCTTTTGTACGACTTTTGACTTAATATTTGAGACAAGGCCCAATTCACTGGTTAATTTTTGTTTACTAAGGCTTACTCTACCATTTGGAGGAATATACATAGATATCAAACTAGTGCCTCCTGATAGAGATTGTTGTTTGGCTAAAAGACGGATAAAATCTTCCATATATATATTGTATATAATTATGGAATATAAAAAAGGTGTGTTAAATAGATACTGACTTGTTTTTAGTTTGTGGTAATTTTATTTTTCAATTCGGTGGATGACTTTATAATGCATTTTTAGTGTGTCCTTATTAAGGAATTGTTTGATACAATATTTACTCGGTACTCTGATACCTTTCATGTATTCATGAATATTTTTGCTAATCTTATCATAATCATTACTGAGTATAAATGCATAGCCATTATTAACGTGCTTCTTCTTCATCTCCTTTTGGGCTTCTGATACATAGTAGTTACCTGTAGGACTCTTGAATTCTATGCCCAGGCCTTTATAATCTTTGTGATAATTAAGTACCAATAGATCAGGCTGTCCTCTCATATATCCTTTTTTTATATGAATCCAGTCTTTTATTCTCAGTATCCTGATTCTCCCCCAGTCCTGCTACTAATATAGTATCTGGATAGTATTTCCTTATGAGGTCCACTACTTTATAATGGAGGTCAGTCTCATTACCAATCATAATCATCTTATTCCAGGGACTATCAAATAGTTTGTATTGGTCATATTTACGGATAGATGGGAGGACAGTGGTGAAAACCCATTGACGGAATCTTTTAGCAAGTTCTAATTTGGAGCTAAATACTAGTTCATAAAAGCCAGGCCCATTGATAAAAGTGTACCATCTACCTTGTTGGACCGGAGGGGGTGAAACGTCCACGCCAGCTTTTTGAACCTGACCCGGCGTTTCACCGGGGCAGCTTTTGGGTTGTATAAGATGAATCATTTTGTTTTCTTTTGATACATGCCTTTTTAATGCATGGCGAGTATCACTATATCCAAGGATCTCAGCAACATCTTTTCCTCGGAACCAAACATTTTGCTTATCATCAATATATGAAGTCAGCTCGATATTCATATCTTGATTGATATACTTCTTTTCTATCATGCTTATCATATATATATAGATTACATAAATATTATCATGCAGACCAAAAATATGATAAGCATGATAGATTAAAAAGTATGGTGGGTCTGAGGTGCCGTTACAGCACATTAGACCTGACGCCCTGTTTCAGGACATCAACAAAGCTGTCCACAAAACGTGGACGCTCTCTCTGAGAATAACCCGTATAGTTTACGGGAAAAGATTTTCGGTCCTCCTTATCAACATGTTTTCTTTTACTTCTCCTCCTCCTCTTCCTCTGTTTCAAAGATTGCACCTAGCTATAGGACGCCGGTTAATGACATTTCTACTGTTTCCAGTTTTTTGGATATTAATTTCTTGTGGTATAATGTCGCAATTTCTTCCTCCAATTTTTGGATTTTAGTGAATAGTGCATTAAGCTCGGTTTCCCTACTCTGGATTTT
>CALNXK010000381.1:37500-40000 GCA_942486035.1 Porites lobata
TATTAGTGAGCAAAACATCTATTAAACTCTCTGTTATAATTATTCCACGCTTTTCTATTCTTGTTGGCTTAGTAATTAGACATTCAAAACCTTGTTCAACTTCCAAATCGAGAAGCAGTTTACCTTCAGGTTTGTCAGGGCGAAGTCTGTTCAGATTTAGGTCGCCAGTAACTACAACAAAATTTCCGTTCAAGCTTGCCCAGTTACAGACATAACTGAGTTCGCTTTCCAACAGTGTTTGATATTCGCCACACAGAGCTCTCGGGGGACGATAAATACCAACAATTACCATATTGTCCATATCTGTTTTGATTTCGAAGGCAATTATTTCCAGTGTCTTAAAGGATTTATCAGGTTTAAGCTGTGTCCTGACTAGCGATTGAGATATTAAAGCCATAATTCCACCGCCGCCCTTTTTCCTATCATTTCGGTAGAGGGAGTAGTTCGGAACTTTGAACTGAGCGTTGGGATAGCTCGCGTCGATCTTGGTCTCACTTACGAACATTATGTGGGCGTTGATTTTCTTGATTACTTCGGTCAGTTCTTCAAATTTATTTTGGATGCTGTTAATGTTCAAGTGGGCAATTAAGAAATCCTTATTGTGATGTTTCCTAAAGAGTTCTAGCTGATCGTTTTCAGAAGTAATTTCTGTGACATCTCTGTAAAGAAACTGCTCGAAGGCCGTATTTTGAGTTGTTTCCGCTTGATACTCCTCGGCTGGAATTAGTGTATCACCTTCAGAAACTTCTTCAAAGAAGGAGTCCGTTAGTGGCGGTAGAGCACAAGCTGGACAGGTCCAATCAATATCAGGCTGGTCTAAGTAGTACTGGAAAATAGTCCGAGACATATTGAGGCATTTAGCGTGTGACCAGTTTCCACATGTGGCACACAAGATGGCGTTTTGGTTGTTTCTAACTGCTTTGTGGCATTCACTGCATGGGTTTTTCAACATAGACTTCTTCCCTTTCGGGCCAGGATTTATGGCCACGTCCCCGCAAAGAAGCACATCCCTTTCCAGATTGAAGCTGCTTATTCCTTTGACCGTGTGTGGGACCCTCCGTGAAGTAAATCGTTTAGCACGAGGTTTAAATCTTCTGTGGTTTGTCAAATATGAGACGAATTCAGGTGCAATAAACGTCTTTGAGACGCTTGTAGCCTGGTAAGACCCTAAAACGTCGCCACTTATACTCTCTTGGATTAAAACTGCTGTTCCAAGCAGGAGTACTAGAAATTGTAGCGAGCTCGCCCAGGTCGGTCCAGCCGCCATGACAGCTATCCAAAGTTGTTTAGGATAGCATGGCAATTATACACGTTGGTTTTTAGACCAAGGCAACTTTGAATAGGGGGTGGGGAGGGGGTTTACTTTTTGTGTTTACGGGAGACGGGAGTAGGGCGCAAAAGTTAGAAAATAGATGGAATTGTCTCAACAGTTTTGTCCGGGGTTGTCTGTGAAGGCCAGTTGTTCAAATCGCTGTAACTTCGCGATGTAAGGTCGGAGGGTATTGATTTTTTGCACAGATGTTGTACTTGTCTAAAGCTTTGTGACTACGAAAGAAGGTGTCATAAAAACAATTAGGACGCATTAATTATGCACTTAGAAATTTAGCCATAAATTAGAAACCTTATACCTAAATGAGAAAGAAATCATGCTCTTTACAGAAAAAGTATTGAAATTAATTGTGGTTGGTGGCCACGGTTAAGGAGTTACTGTGTGTCACAAATATGATATCTTAATAGGAGCCTTACCTCCGGCCTTTTTACCAACGTTAATTGTGCTTACATGTCGAATAAATTAGATAAGACTGGGAATTTATTATATTTGCGCAGCACAACTGTCCTGTTCAAAAATAATAGTGCGTGGTGTGCAGGTCATGCACGAGGACTCAAGAATGCGGCGGAGCAGTTAAAAATAACCCTTAGAGGTAGTGATACTTAGTTGCAGTGACAACTTTCTCCATGTAGTTAAAGTAGAACTGGAAAAGTAAGCTTCACCGAGTTAACAATACCCGCGTTTACTGAGTTGGTAATTAGAACAATTTACAACATATATACCAGATTATCTACTTGACAAAATAATGGAATCCATGCCCATAAAACCGTTAATTCTTCTATGACAACCAAGGCCAAAAGAACAAATATTAATGAAGAACTTCCAAAATGGGTAGAAATAGGATGTGTAGGGAAAGCAATGCCTCTTTGATCACAAATACAGCGAAAACATGTTGTCACACGATGGCAGTTCTTTTGTGGCAAAAAACAGCGCACTTCATGACAATTACACCAGTGTCAAAAAGTTTTCCTTTAAGTAAAAAGGTCTTTTTAATGCTTGAAAATCAACAAAAAGGTTCTATATACTACGGAAAATGCTTGAAAGCACCGTAAACGCTTGAAATAAACGATTAACAAGCACGCACATGTTTATTCCGACGGTTAACAACGGTTAACAGAATATATTAAAGGAAACTGATAGTCTAACTGTTGTTTTTCTTCAGAAAAGTTG
>CALNXK010000381.1:45000-107500 GCA_942486035.1 Porites lobata
AAATGGGAAAATCGGGAGCTCATGTTTACCGGAAGATGTAAAGGCAGTTTCACGCGCTTTTAGCTGGGCCGCTTTCATGCAGGAGCAAGCACAATGGAGGAAGGTAAGCTGATTCTTTCTGTAATTGTATTATATTGCCACGATTTTTTAAATCTTTTTTAGTAGAAGAAGTTTTTTCAGGTTAAGTGACTTAAAATAAAACCCTTCCTACAATGGCTACGAGAGAGACATTTCCTCAATTTCGTTGATTGTTGATGATTGCCTTGTTTGGTTTCCCTCTGTAATTCAAACCGGTGACTTGCTGCCATTTCTTCAAATCTTACAGATACCGATGTCGTCGTTGTTAGCTCGGAATTTCAAACCGAGACGTTTGAGAGATGGGCCTTGCTTTAAGATGTGTAAATAAATCAACGGTATATCTACCTTAGAAATATTCTGATTTCCTCGTATTTGGCGGTTCCGTAAACGTCAGAATTAAGAGGAGAAGGGCAGCAACTTTAACTTCTCAGAGATAATATTCAATGAAAATTAAGACAAAATATGTCTAAAATACACAGTGCATTCAAGCCCCCTCCACATCTTCGAGTTGTACAAATAATACATTTGTTACTAATGAACTATTTAGTTTGGGAACTGCATAAACAAGAACCATGATACTCGGACAAGATTGTCGCTTTCAAACCACTACCACTTATTGGCGTGAATGCATGGAGCAAATACAATTGTCGATCCCCAAGTGAAAACCAGCCAAGAAGGACACTCTTGGGAATCGAATAAAAAAAATACATAAACAAAAGTCTTAGCCGAATCTTCCGAGCTAACAACGATAACATCGGTATCTGTACTAGATTTGAAGAAATGACAGCAAATCACCGGTTTGAATTACAGAGTGAAACTAAAGACAATCATCAACAATCAAGGAAATTGAAAAAATGTCTCTCGTAGCCGTTGTAGGAAGCCGAAAAGGGTTTTATTTTAAGTCACTTAACCTGAACTGAAAAGCTTCTTCTACTTAAAAAAAAAATAAATAATCGTGGCAATATAATACAGTTACAGAAAGAAACAGCTTACCTTCCTCCATCGTGCTCGCTCCTGCAGGAAACTATAGTAAACATTTTACTAGAAAATTAAGATACAAGTAAAAAATTTAACATTCAGTCTGCACGGTCTGCACAGTCTGCAGTCTGCATGGTCTGCGTTTCAACATGACCGTCTCTGGAAGATAGGCTAAACCTTACCGTACCTTGTGGCACAAATTTTTTTTGGGAGTTTGTTTTTGCAGATGTAGCATGTATGTGAGGCAAGGAGTTTGGATATGATAATTTATTTGTTATATGACAAAGTATTAATTTTTACAATCAATCCTGGCTGACCTGCAGCTAGCTAAACTAACCGAGGCTGATCAGTCTCACAAGTTCTAAATATTACAGATAACCCGATGCTGCTGGTAAAAAGAGCAATTAAAGGGACACAGTCGCCTATTGGGCCACACTGACCTGGACACTACTTTTCCCAGTTTGAAAAAGATTGAAATACCTCAACTCAAAATCAAATGTACACATCAGATACATCTAGAAATCCACTTTAATCTGGCCTAGTTTTTCATTTTTTTCCTGAAAACCTCTTTCTGACTCAGCAAACTTTTATGCATCCTAAAACATTATTTTATCATAATTATTTGGTTAAGCACAGTATCCAAAGGAACATAAAAAGAGGAGGTGGAAAACGTGTAGGTGCTGGACGGGAGAAATCCCCTTCGTGTACCAAAATAACAAGAGAAATGAATCAATAACACTGCAGAGCAAATCGTCATTACAAATATTTGGAAAATTGATGGAGAAAGGTACAATCAAGCTGTCTCAACCTACTGATTCGTCAAATTCAGAAGTATTCGTCAATGTTTAGCTTTCCCTGGACAAGTGCATTGGTGAATTCTTGATGGCATATAAAAAAAATGAGTGTTCTGATATGACTTAGAGTTTATAACTAAGATTTTGACTTGCAATTAGTTCAACTCCACAAGGTTTGTTTAAATATTCCGGATGCGCTTCTCACTTTCTGTTTCACGCGCATCTTGTGATGTGCAAAGCAGCTAAGAATTGGTATGTAATGCGCATGTGCATCAGCTGACTGTGTCCCTTTAAGTGGCCTTTTACATGGAGGGAGAATTCGTGCAAAGCATATTGTTATGGGTCAAATTTGTTTTCAGGTTAATCTTGATTTAACCCTGGTTGATTCTCAATTTCCTTCCTAGCCCAAGAGACAAAAGAAATTGAGAATCAGCTTGGGGGAGGGGGGTTGGGGGAAAAGCAAACCCAGGTGCTACATGTATGCAACACAATGTATGGCAGATCACTTGTGGAGTTGTATAGCTTGTGATTAACTGATCACAAATGCTTTGTTAGGTGGGTGCGAAGGCAGATAATATAATATACAGAATCCAAGTTCAAGAGTTCAATAAGAAGGTTGAACCTATTTTATCTGAACTTATCATTGTGGGGTGCTATGAAAAAAAAAATTGTGACGAGTTTGGAAGTGTGCCGACTTAAGTTGTCATTATTGTTCTGTTGTTTCTTGGTTAGATCAGGTAAGTCCAAATTTTGCTTAAGTACCTGTCTAAAAAAGATACTTTAAGAGAAGATAATAGATAAGAAATTTTTACTCCAAAGGTTCATTGTGGTTCTGGGGTAAAATTAGTTTTCTGGACTGCATTGTCACCTATTTTCTGGTGGCCAATCACAAGGAAACAAGCAAACATTTCAAGTAGCCTACATTATTTTGTGATGTACCAGTGTTTATTTTTTGTTGTTGATCCCTCCTGTGGGCTTCATTCTCTTGTGATCTTGGCTGCATAAGGATTTTGAGAAATGCCAAAAATTATTTTACAAAATTATATAAGTAGTATAGTTATTATTATTGTTCCTTTCTGCTCAGTTTTTGAAATTGTGTCCAACATTTTTCACTCGTATCATTTTTCAACAAAGTTATGACTCACTTGATATGTATAAGTATTTGCCACTAAGCTCTTCTTTTATCGTTAAGTTATAAATAATTTCAACTGGAAGGTCAAGTAGCATTGCAAAGCACATAAGAGGAAATGGAAAAACAAATTAACTCACAAGCAAATGCCTGTACTAGCCACGATATTTCGTGATGAATAACAAAATATTTGTTATGTTGAAAAATGTTGTGAGAAGAAAATGTAGGTAAGAATTACAAAAACTGATCAGAATGGAACAATTTTTCTTACTACTCAAATAATTTTTATATATTTTTTTGCATTTCTTGAGCCCCTTCTGCAGTTGAGTTCAAACGAGAAGGAAGCCCAACGAGGGATAACAACAAAATTAATATATTCATCATAAAATAGCGACTACTAGGCTACAAGCATTTGCTTGTTTCCTTGTGAGTTGCTGCCAAAAAAAAAAAACATGACAACACCATTAATCTAACCCCAAATCCACACCGAACTGTTTGAGTGAAAGTTTACCATCCTTTATCTTATCTTTAAGTATCTCCTTGGTGAAAATCGACCAAAATTGGACTTACCTAATGCAACCATGAAACAGTCGTGCAATAATGGAGACTTATTAAGTCAGCACTTGCAAGCTTGTAAAAAATTTATTCATGGGGCCAGCACAACAATGATTACAGAGTGATATAAAAAAGCAGTTCAACCTTCTTACAGAACTCTTGAACTTGGATTATGAAAATTATCAGCCTTCATACCCACCTAAGGACACTTTTGTGATCAATTAATCACAAGCCATCTGACTCCTCAAGTATAAAGCTAGCTGTACATCACATGTATATTTAAACAGTATTACATGTTGTTTTAAAGAAGGGATTCCAGGGATAGAACACAATCCAGTGGCATTACTCAGTTGGTAGCATTTGTGAATAATTTAATTAAAGGGAAAAGAATTAAGCCTCTCTAAATGTGACAGCTACAGATCAGTGACCACTACTGGTTTTTCAATGAGAATATTTTTCTTGACTACAGATGCTCTGAAAGTTAAAATCAAATCTAGCAAAAATAATTGATTTCTATATTATTTCAACCAGAAACTTGAGAAAAGACTAAAAGTGGTTACAGAAGATGAGAAGAAGATGCCAGTCTTAGAAGCCCTACATTCAGCCTTGATTTCGTCCGATGAGTCAGATGAGGAGGGTTCTCAGAACAAGGCCCCTAGAGTGGAGATCAGAGGAGGTTTCCATGTTTTTTTCACAATTTGGACTCTCCCTATAGAAGAAGTATGTCCAACCAGCAAAAAAGGCAATCTGTTAACAGAAGGGTTGGTCCTCCAAGTACAAGAGGCCGTGATGAAGTTCCTGAGTCATTGCTGTGGGCCATTAAAATTAATTGTAGTTCTTTTCATTTTTTTAATGCTTGATAACAGTGGAGCGTAAATACATTTTTAAAAGTAAGTCAGGGAAAACCTTGTTTCAAGACTTATTTCAGAACAAATATGGCACTTGAAATTTCTTTAACAGTGTGCTATTGCCATTTGGGGTTCCACTGGTCCACTTATATTTAACAATTTATTATTCCTCAAGCCCGAATGGGCTATTGACTCAGAGGCCATGAGGGCGAGAGGAATAATTTATTGTTTTAGTAAAATCCAACTAGTTGGTCCAAAATATTGAGACAAAACAAGTTTAGCCAGCATACGGCTATTACCAAGGGAGGAACTACGCGCTCCAGTCAAAAGACTCACACTATCTTTAGAAAAACACTAAGCTGGAGTTTACTGAGTCACAATTCAATTCTCCATAGTAAGTTTATGTAGCTTCAGTTTAAGCTGCAGTTCACTCTTACAATTTTGGATCTGTAAGTCACTATCCGTGATAATTTAACATTCTGCAAAGAAAACTGACGAGCTGGGCCCAGCGTGATACAGCATTGCAGAAAAACATTACACTCACGGACTAAAGAAAATCGCTTAGACCAGATCCAGAAGGCACTTTGGAGAAAATTGGAACCCTTATTCAGCCGTAATAAAAAAAGCTTTACGCTTCAAAAGAGGTCAAAGAATATGCGCTTGCATCACAGCGCAAATCCTGCCGACCAGAAAACAATAACTACAGTCAATCGATATATATGTCATGACCTCTCAGTGTGAAACATGCGGCTAAAACCACATTTGCTCAGTGAAATGTAGAACCTTCCAGAGCATAATCTACCCAGCAGATAAAAACAACTTCACTGGAATAAGCAGCATTTTGGCATGAGGTAAAAGTCGTGTAGGCCTACCACCCCCTTTTATTGCTAAAACCACATTTGCTCAGTAAAATGCAGAACCTTCCAGAGCATAATCTACCCAGCAGATAAAAACAACTTCATTGGAATAAGCAGCATTTTGGCATGAGGTAAAAGTCGTGTAGGCCTACCACCCCCTTTTATAGCCAGCCGTATGTTTTCCGTGTCTTTTGCTTGTATTATCCGTGCGTTAACGGTCCGGTTAACACCAGTAAAACAAGCGTTTTCCTGGTGTTAACTGAGCCTGAAAACTATCGGATAATGGGACGAATACTCAAATTCACCGGCCAGAAAACGACGGGAAAAGAGTGGATTTCACGACAGGAAAACGCGAGAGAATTTTAGCAAAATGCCGCGTTTTCGAAAATTAACCGAGGGTTTTCTGAGACGGTGAATGCCATATTTCTTGCCGTGTATGTAAAACAGAGAGATTTTTGAAGTTCCTAAGTCTCGCTTTTTAAAAGTTGAGATAGAATCGCAGTTGTCTGGATGGTGTATAGATATGTTACAGTATTAATTAAGTAGATTACCGAGTCATACGGAATTCTTTCTTATAATCCTCGAACAAACGCCTTAATTTTTCTTCCATCTGCGGCGTTTAATCGAGAAGATTCTGTACATCAAACGACAAAAACAACGGGCTAAACAGGTTTCAAAAATCCCGATTGCAACCCGTTTCAATTTAAACTTTTCTTCACTCTTGCCCCTCAGTGCCATTTTGCACTCGCGCCGCTCGCACCAGGCTTCGACAGATTCATAAATAATCATGACATTTACATGTGTATTGTGTGTATTCACTCTTGGTGCTTTCTAAAACGGCAGAAATTAAAGAAAAGCGAGGCATTTTTTTCCACGATTGTTTCATTGCGATACAGTCGTTGAAGAACCACTTTCTGAAAACAGCTCAGTGTCCAAGTTCACTGTCTTAAATTCTTGTTACAATTACTATGAGAAAATAGAACTAAAACTAGTGTGACAGAATTTTAAAAACTTAGCTTCAAAATAAGTTGACAATATTTCAATTCGCTAACTTAAATTTAGGTCAGTTAAATGTCTTGCTAAATTATCTGAACTAAACATATTTTTTCTGACAGTGACCGAGATGAGATTGGAAAAAGTTCGTGTAGATGGAGCAAACCAAATCTTTCTCCTTACTCTCACATTACTCTTAACTTCCTTGCCGTTAATTCCAAGAAAATTTACGTCAAATTCCCTTTTCTCCAAGGGTTCCTGGATTTCTCCGTTTACAATCATAGGCTCATCAGGAACACTGGGAATTTTCACTTCAATTCCGTGTTTGAGTAAAAGGTCATCATCTTCTTCAAATCCTACATTGTTTGGAACACCATCAAGCTGTACAATCTTTAGTAGAACGAGAAAAAAAGGGAAAAAACAAGGGAATGAGATTTGTTAATCAGCCCTAATAATAATAATAACAATAACGATAATAATAATAATAATAATAATAATAACAATGTTATTGTTATTATTATTGTTACTATTTTATTCAGCAATGATGATGATGATGATGATACTGAAAATGAGAATGAGAATGAGAATAACTCAAGTTAACTAGAGCATGGGTCTCCACTTATTCAGTTAAAAATTGGTGTGTGGGGGGGGGGGGGTAGTCTTTCTTTCAAAGCTTTTGTGGTAGCAGCTCGAAACTTGGTCAGACAAGCACACTTTTATTTTTTGCCAATTTGGTTATGGGCATACTTTTTCTTGTGTCCTTAACCTTTTTTTTATTAGTTGCATAATTTTAAGGCCTTCAAGTATATTATTTAACATATTGTAAAGGAAAAGTGTGATTAAAGGAACCACTTGAAATGGGGGAACTGAGTACTAGTCAGAAAAGCCGTTTATCTACAAAAGTAATTACATATAATAATAATAATAATAATAATAATAATAATAATAATAATAATAATAATAAGAAGAAGAATAAGAATAATAATTTAATTCTTATATTGCGCGCTTTCCATGAAATGATCAAGCGCCCATTAGATAATATCTATCTATAATAACTTAATAAAGGGTATCTAACTACTAATTATTTAAAATATACTATGATAAAATTAAAATATACAACATATGTTAAAATACTAGTAATTATCATAATAAAAATTAAAAATTAATAAATTGATAAAAAGCTTCCTAAAGAGGTGCGTTTTCATGCAGATGGCGCTTAAAAAACCCTAGATCTGTAATAGAACGAATCTCACGCGGTAATACATTCCAAAGTGCCGGAGCTGCGACCTAGCTAGAATGATCTGTCTCCTAATGTAACCCTGCTTCTATATTCAAATGTTGCCAAGCACAATTTGGTAGTTCTTTAAATTGTAAGTTGTCTTGTAGCAATTAAGTTGGATAACTTCGAATCTAAACGGGCTGCCATTTTTGCTTAAAGATTTTTTGGGAGTCCGTGGTCGTAAGAGGTCATGTGACGTAATTTACATAATGTTCATGAGATGAAAAGTGTAATTTTTCGAGAAATCTCATGTCTTACACAATTCACAGCTTCATTACGAACGAACCCCTCAGTTTTCAGCGAAAATGGCTTTTGATCCATGCATCTTTTTACTTGAGAATAAAAACGGTAATGGAAATATGGCTTATGAATTGACCGGGAGTTATATTTATTGCCTGGAAGGATTCAGAGCTTTTGGTATCTGATCTGACGTAAAGTAAAAAAAAAATTGCTGAAGAATTTTGTTTCTTAAAATGCTTGTTATGTGAAATTCGGTCTTAGAATGAGAATCATATCGATGATGATAAAAATGATGTTGCTGACGATGATGATAATGATGATGATGATGATGATGATGATGATGATGATGATGATGATGATGATGATGATGATAGTATACTGGATCAACAGAGCGTTGTTACCTGATAGAAGTCGGAACTCTTGGCAGGGATGTGAAACAAAAACACGTTTTTCATGTCACCGTACATGAAGTAGTCACTTTGCTCAGGAGATTCATGGTTGTCAAAATGTTCGTAACGTGGAACATCTATGATCTTCATTTTTGGACTCATAAACGGGTGGTTACTGTTATCAGAAGGCAACCCAATGAAACAGTCGAACTCCTCCAATTCACCAGAGTACCCTGTATCCTTGAAGAAGACATCATGAAGTCTTTGCCGTTTGCTTCGGAAGACAATTGGTTTTCGGGCACCATTTTCCTTTAACAACTTCTTTTCTGTAGTGATGTACTTCTCGGCGTCCCTGTCGTGCATGAATTTTAACTTGACAATTGCTTCGTACTGCTTCTGCACTCTGTTAAAATCTCCAACATAACAGGCGATTACTTCGTTCTGTTCATTGACAACTCCCGTACTGACAAAGTTGTGGAGGGCAGTAGGATCAGTAACCTTAAATATAAAGCAGAGATGAAAATAGCAGTGTTGATCATAAATAATTGATGTGTTAACGGCATTCAACCTTTTAAAATCAAAGGTTTTTTGAAAAGTAAATTAGCCCTTACCCTTCCAATTGCGCACAAAATAGTGTTCCTCATGACAGATGACACGTGGTCCATGAAATCTAAAGATGTGACCCAGGGATCCATGCAAGTTGTTATGATATATTTGACTGGTGTGTCGTTGTTTGAGTTAAGCTGAATAGAAAAAAAGAAAGAAAGAAAGATGTGTAGATTAGTGCATATTGCAGTTTAGACACGCGTAATTCTGCCTCACTTTTCATGGCTGTGGTCAAGAAAAACCATCAATAATTTTCAGTTATTTATATGGTCCTAGATATATCACGTGATCTTTTAAAATATAAATCGAATTTCCAAAAGGAAAGGGCATCGAGAAGGTTTCTCGTTATACCAGATTTCGATTCTTTTTGTTCTCTCTTACCCCTAATCTTGTCTTTAAATTTGTGGCTGCAACACTGTGGACGTGGGACACCATACTTGATGAGGTAACAAGCATTGGGATGCGAAACGCTGTATGTTCCCCTGATGTGTGAGTGAGCCTTTCGAATATCGCTGTGTTGATTGCATTGCACACTTCAACGCTTTGGTTTCCTTTCAGGTTTACAGCGAAACACGGTATCAAGGTATCAGGGCCCACTTCTTTTAGGTAAAGCATAGCTTTATCATCCTAGACGACAGACAAGATAAAACAGTACTTAACCTTGCTGCTGTACGTTTTATCAAAGAGTTGCCTCGCTGTCAATGATAAAGTGAAAAAAAATTGTCACCGCAAGCAAATTCAAAAGGTGACGTCAGTTAAAGTGCTATTGTTCCCTTTATAACAAAGGGCTTTAATAGTACCCGGAACGTCTGCTTTGATGAAACTTTCATTAGACCATTTTAGCTTGTAAGTTTTGTTTTCCCTATTCAGACCACGTGATGATGTTCGCCTGGGGATTTTCCTTTTTGTCTTTTCATACATTATGCATACATATGCACGTGGATGCACGTGCATCGGACGACGTTTGAAAGAAACAGTTCTCTCAGGTACGATCACGTGGTCTGCAATTGGAAAACAAAAGATACAAGCTAAAAACGGTCTATTAATCAATGATCGTTTGGTCCTAAATTTCTCAAATCCGATTAGCTGGCAAAAGCCTGGTCGCACCTACACCTGTAACTGGTAATCAGTTAAGGTCGTGAAAGGCACTCAGAAAGAGTGAAAAATGTGTTTTGTCGTATGTTTTCTTAGAATAGGAATTAGTTGTCGGGAGTCATTCAACAGCAGAGTTATGTATAAAAGTTATTAACAGTAATTAGACTGACGTTATTGGGCTGTACAAAACCTCCTACTATTTAATTACTTTTGACTAATAACTCTGACTTGTAAAATACCACTTATGAAACGCCAGCGATAAACAAGCTAAAAGATTTACCCGAGCAATTTCTTCGTTGCTTTTTGCGAGAATTCGTTCTCTGATGAAGGTAATATGATCCTCCTCTGACCAGTTAGTCAAACTGGGTAGAGGAATCGTCGTTTTGATGACAAAAATGTCGTCTTCTTTGGCCAGCGTTGCCCACTGACAGTACAGAATCTTTGCGTTGAACATGCACTCAGCCAGGATACGACCATAACCGTGTTTGTGAAGACCAATGACCTACGAAAAGAGGAAAACGATATTGAAGAACACTAAGTAAGCTTTATTCATCCTATAAGCAACTGGCAAGAACAATAGTTGACTAATCCCTCTTTTAAACATAAATTCTGTAGTACAAAAATTACGCTTTAATGGACTTTGATAAATTTTCGAATTGTTTACTGTTTCCGTTTCCAGCGGAACAACCAGACCTGAGGGTTAGAAAAAGGCTTCGCCACACATATTGAGGTTTTCGCATCCATATTGACAAATTTCGAGCTTACTTAGAATACGCATATCTGTGCATTTCTGAAACCGAAAACCTTTGCTTCTTTCACCCTACGCATAGAATAACAACTGTGCTATAAGCATCAAGCTCACTTGTTTCCAGAAGAGATTGATTCAAATTCTATGGTTATTTTTTTTATGATGATATCACACATGAGCCAGAAAAATAACTTGGTGTTTTGTCGAAAAATAGTCGTAATAATTGGGCTGTCTTATATAGACTATTTTTTAATACAATACTAAAAGAAAAAGATTCATAAATGGTTACCCTGTTTGCCATCATGACCCCTACAGCAGCTGCCCCAGGTTTGGATCCTTCGATACCAACATTATTAAGAAGCATGTTCCCATGCAAAAAGAGCGCCTTACTGGTGATTGACAGAAATGAATTCATCTTTCTGTCTCTATAACAGATTGCACCACCAGGATAAGGACAGAAGCCAGATTTGTGGGGATCAACAGTGATTGTATCACAATGGTGGAGAGCTGATAACTGTTCGTGGACGTAGGAACTCAGGTACATTTCTGGAACAAATCCTGTTTGTTTGGCTGTCGGCATAGGACTGCTCTCCGGCTGCGCGCGCAGCATACTACAGAAATATCCTCCCCAGGCTGCATCCGCGTGAATGCTGAAGTTCAGACCCTTCATATAAATAAAGACAAGGGTTTTTAAAATAGACAATTCTTCAAAGTAATACCTAATTTATGGCATAAATATTTTAGGAAAGTGGTGCCAGGTAAAAAGGATCTATATAATTAATACATCGCCGAAAACGATTGATGATCTTAGTGATCACGATGAAGAAAGAAATGATGATTATCATGATGATGATGATGATGATGATGATGAGTACAATGGTTTTGACAGTGTAAGAAATTTCAGATATGAAGTCAGATATACTTCAAGTTATCCTTACCTTCATTCTAAACTTTTCGCGCGAATAGACAACTGCAGTCACTGGATCAACGGCGCCTTGCTCTGTTGTTCCTGTGACAGCTACTACCGTTATGACTGGAATTTCCTTATCCAATTTTTCTTGTAGAATGCGGTTCAAATCTAAAATTCCATAAAAGTGAATGTTATCTTTCAATGAAAAACAACTGTGATGATCGATTACAAGCAAAGAGTAAGTAAATGTAATTCACTTCCATATATAACTCACAAGTTGGTTCATACGCATTTTGTTAATGTTAACTAAATACACCCTACAGTTAGTGGGGGGGTTCTAGACAGAAACTGTTACAAACCAATAGGATCCATCCGCGAGTTTTCGTCAACTGCTACAGAAACAAGGCTCTCTCGACCAAGTCCAAGGATTGTGGCTGCTTTCGTCAAGGAAATGTGTAATGTGCTTGGAACAACAATGCATGGACTTTGTGTTAGCATATGTCGCCTTACAAACTCCTGCGTTCCAATGGACTCATAAAGGTACTTCGACATTATTTCCATAAATTCATGATGTTCGAGGCTTGCCAAAGCTTGTACATCTGAAGGCATTTGTAAGATAGTGTCGACATCAAGGTTAAGGAGTTCCCACTGTGAAGCGCTGATTAATTCTTCTTCTTTTTCCTCTTTGAGGCAATAAAACCTGACCGGAGAAAAAATAAAGTTAGAAAAATATATGGATCCGTCACTAAACACTCACTGACTGTTCACGAACAGGGACATGGTTAATTCTCTTAGCTTCTCTTTGCCAGGAAATAATAATTATAATATTATAACAAAAAAATCTCGATGTTTCTCTGTCTGAAGCGAGACAAACTTTGAGAGTCGAGGGAATCTAGACAAGATTTTTAAGCTGCAGAAAAAAACTAGTCGGGATCATGCTGTTTTTTAAAAAGTATAATCATTTGTCGAAATCTTTATTTCAACAATTTAATATTCTCAATATTTAACAGATGAATAAATTTGTTGTTGAATGTCTAAAATATCAGTCCTCACAAAATCAACTTCCTGGAGCGTTAACCAATTTTTAATTTTAAGAAAAATAATGAAATCCATGATCATAACACTCGTTTATACAAACGTCTACATAAGCCCTTGGGTAAAACAAATGTACGATAATTTACTGTTGCAAACAAGGGGTTAGATATAATTTATAATAGCTTGACGGATGACATAAGAGATGGTCGGTCAAGTTATTCTTTTAAACTTTTTGAGAATATTCATCTGATGAGTGAAGAGGTAGAATGAAACAGTGATGCCACATTTGTAATATTTTATTTATATATTCGATGTACGCACATATATAGTATTGATGATGTAAAACCTTATTTACTAGCCAAAATCGTCTATGTCATCATAATCAAATGAAATTGATGAAAACTGACAGGGAGTCTCCTCGATAAGACCAGAAAGGTTTCTGAGACTTCCTGTTCAATATTGTAATTATTTCTTAAGCACTATCAAAATATTGTAACCTTACATACAATGTTGAGCAAATCAATAATAATAAAAAAATCAAACAAAAAAGATATGAATGGTTTCCAGTGAAAAGAACCTAAGTTATACAGTGTAAGTGGTTGTGATTTAAACGATGCAATATCTTTACACCATGTGTACTCAATCCAGTTAATTTCATCGCAGATGTTTACTTGGCATATGAGAGTTATTTAAAGCAGAAACTCCATTAGTTTTCTTCTTTCTGGTCTTTGTGCCTTCTTAACACTCTCCACGGTAAGTAATGTTCATTTGCCACGTCTGGCCAAACTGAAAATGGTATTTTCTTATATATATATAGTCTACCAAATCTATCCGTCCACATTATGCCTAAACAATGCAAAAGGTAAAGTGCATGGATAAATAAACCAGAACGTAAGTAAAACAGGGAAACGTACCTTGTAACTTTTGGCACCAGAAAGTCTTTTGTCCTTCAGCAAAGCTTCTTGTAGTCCCAGTGGAAAGTACTTCACATTTCTTCCCGCCCAAATTGCTTCAATGTTGGCTACAGATCCCCCAGCGGTGAGATGTCCCATACATCTGTCCCTGTCATACCCCACCATGACACACAGGTCTTTGCCCACCTCCATTTCGTATTTACTTGTGACAGGAGAGGATTCTGATGCGCAGTTGTTTTGGTTGTACAACATTGCAGACATGTAGCCAAGGTTAGCTGGCATCGCTGTCTCCCATTGAACGTGGCCCTTAGGAAAAGAAATACGGGTTGTTAGTTTGTATAATATAATCATAAACAAAGGCGTAGATGTAAAAGCTATATATCCTTTTAATATGAGGGCCAAAAGTTTAGAAGGGTCAATAGTTTGTTAGCCTTAGCCTATGGCTATTAAATGGTACAGGTTCTTTACTTATTTGTTATTATTATTATTATTATTAGTAATAGTAGTAGTAGTAGTAGTAGTAGTAATAATAGTAATAAATTGCTTTATTTGCATGACCGCATCATTTTACAGTAGTAGTAGTAGTAGTAGTAGTAGTAGTAGTAGTAGTAGTAGTAGTAGTAGTAGTAGTAGTAGTAGTAGTAGTAGTAGTAGTAGTAGTAGTAGTAGTAGTAGTAGTAGTAGTAGTAGTAGTAGTAGTAGTAGTAGTAGTAGTAGTAGTAGTAGTAGTAGTAGTAGTAGTAGTAGTAGTAGTAGTAGTAGTAGTAGTAGTAGTAGTAGTAGTAGTAGTAGTAGTAGTAGTAGTAGTAATGGTAATAGTAATAGTAATAAATTGCTTTATTTGCATGACCGCATCATTTTACAGTATTGCAAAAGCATGTATATGACAATCAAAATATAAAACAAAACAGCACTAATAATAATCTAGAAAAATTCGGTTACATTACTAACAATGAATCACGTATTTTCATGCAGGAGGAAACAAACTTCATAACTAACTTATTTACATGATGTTCCTTCGAATTCATTATCAGTTTTATGCTTTCTGGAGATGATTTCTTGTCAAATTCAGGTATTATTCGATTGATTTGATTAATAAATGCCTGTCTCTGTACTGAGTATTTGTTACATTGAAAGAGGAAATGAATCTCATCTTCTACCTGATTTGAGTTACATAAAGGACATAATCTATTTTCTCTTGGCAAATGATCGATTTGGTATCGACCATGTTCAATCATAAGTTTGTGATTACTTATTTTAAATTTAACAAAATTCTGTCGTTCGTCATAATGTCTTAGTTGGTAGAGATAATCAGATGTAGAATATTCATCTTTAAAAGTTTTATAAAATTCTAGTTTTTTTTTGAATTTTCGAGGCTGTGCCGCCAAAAAGATAGATATTTCTCTCTCATTTCTGTGGTATATCGTCTAATTTTATCATTATCTAGAGATTCAGCATCTAAACTGGTTAGATTGTATTGTTCAAGCATGTTTATGAAATTGGAAAAATATCCGGAATTATTCATAGAATGTAGATTCTTTGACATAAGGAAAGACTGTTTGACTATAGAGTCATTATCTTTGTTGTTGAGGTAAACAAAATATTTCATAATTTTCTGATTTATCGGGATAAGCAGCGGCAGTCTATCAAGTTCAGCTCTGCAGGCTATGTTAGAGGCCTTATTGTTAACCTCTAAGTAACGTTTACAGAATTTGAGGTGGATTTTTTCTATTGGGGAGCTATCCCATTTTTTAAAATCTTGCTTGGTGTACATTCCCCATACGTCGCTGTTGTAACTCAAGATTGGGAATACCATGGTGTCAAAAATTTGGGACGCAGTATTAGGATTAAGTTTGTTAAGAATTGTCCGCTTCCGAATACTAGAAAACGCGTGAAGGGCCTTTTCTTTTAAGTGTTCGAGTGCAAGTGTAAAGTTTCCCGTTGGAGTTAAACGTGTACCTAAATAAGTGTATTCTTGGACAATTTCAATTGACTCACTGCCTATGTTGAATTTGATGTCAATAGATTTTTTTGGGCGTTTCTGGAATATCATAATTTTTGTTTTCTTTTCGGATTAATTTTTAGCTTCCATTTGTCACAATACAAAGAAAGCGCATTTAAACAGTTCTGTAATCCAATTTTCGATCTTGATAGAATAACTAAATCATCTGCGTAGAAAAGTGAATTTATTTTTTTCCCATTTGGGAGAACAAATGGGTCAGATAAGGTGTTTTCGAATAAAAGTGGTAGATTGTTTAAATAGAGGTTAAATAAAAGAGGGTTTAAAATACAGCCTTGACGTACACCTCTGGAATATGAAAAAGGCTGTGTTTTGTTTTCACCGATTTTGATGGAACATGTCGAGTTGCAATAAAGACTTTTCATGAGGTTGTACAAGTTTCCCCTATATTCGTTTTTAGCAGCTTATAAAACAATCCTTCGTGCCAAACAGAGTCAAACGCTTTGCGGAAATCTACGAAACAAGCGTAGACTTTTTCCTTGTGATAATGCACATATTTATCTATTAGGGTCCTTAGAGTGAAAACATGGTCTGCAGTGCGGTTTTCAGGCAAAAAGCCAATTTGGGAATTATGTAATATCTTATTTTCCTCAAAATACAAGTGAAGTCTTCGATTTAAAATAGAACAGAACAGTTTTCCAAGGCAACTAGAAACACATATGCCTCTGTAATTTGTTGGATCACTCTTGTCACCAGATTTGTAAATTGGGGTTATGAGGCCTTGACACCAAACATCTGGCATTTTTCCGGATTGTAAAATGAGGTTAAAAAGTTTGACATAGACAGGCATTAGTGGTTCGAGGCTTGCTTTGATCATTTCATTTCGTATTTTGTCAACAAATGGTGATTTCTTATTTTTCAATTTCTTCGCCGCTTGACGTATTTCCCTCTCAGTTATCTCATAATCGAGATGGTTAAACTGTTCCTTTTCGTGTTCTAAAGAATTTAGTTCCCTATGGATTTCATGTTCATGCGTGGAATTCGTCGGGTCAATAGAATGCAGAGATTTGAAATGGTGAAGCCATGATTCTTCCGAGATTGGGGCAGGAACATTTTCGTTGAAAGTGTCGCTCATCGAATTTAAACAATTCCAAAATGACGCCTTGTCAGGATTTAGAGCTAGTTCGTCGAGTTGTAATGTTTTTTCTTTGTGGAATCCTCTCTTCTTTGTGTCTAGGAGCTTTTTGTAATCATTCAAGGCTTTGTGATATCTTTCCCGCACTTCGGAGTTCAGGGGGTCACGGTGCTTTTCATTTGAGACTTTTCGTAATTCATGCCTTTTCAAGCGACATTCACAGTCAAACCATTTCTTGTTGGATGATTTCTTAATACGCTTATAAGTTTTCTTAGCTTTAATTTTTAGGCATAGCTTGGAGCTCTCAGTTAGAATTTTCATAGTGTTTTCTAAGGAGATATTCACATCTTCGGTGTTTGTCTCCATATATTGTCTAATTAGAATTTGGATTGGTTCCGTGCGCAGTGCGTTTTTGAATTTTAAGTGTGAGTCAACTTCCCAGCAAAATTGCCGTGGTAATTTTGATAATCTATTGCTACTATTTGGAGTGTGCATTTCGTCTCCAATTAACCTGGTGTTAAGATTGAGCCACGCCACGAAGGCAATATGATCCGATAAATAAGATGGCTGTTTAACAACAAAATTTGCAACGTTGAGAAATGTACACTGATCACATATTAGATAATCAATAACGCTTGTTCCGTTTTTTCCATGAAAAGTGGGTCTGCCTCAGTATCTCCATCAACTCTGCCATTAACTATTCTTAGTAGTAGTAGTAGTAGTAGTAGTAGTAGTAGTAGTAGTAGTATATGTATAATATTATATGTATATTATTAAAACGCTGGACCGCCTGCAAGAGTTGTTGATCGCATCTGAGCGGCCAGGAATGTATTTGTTAATCATTATTGACACTTTGATTGTATTTTTATGATTTTTATAATTCTTAATGTTATATGCTGCTTAATTCTTACTTCAAACATTTCTGTAAATTATGCACATATTTTTAAAGTTGAATAAAACATTATTAGTAGTAGCACTAGTTTTTTTTAGTAGTGAAAAAATTTTTTTGACAACAATGCTGACTATATTAAAATCCTATTTACAATTAAGGTCTCGGTAAATGAAAATTTTAGTACATTGCTCGATTTTGTTTTTTTTTTTGGATTTTTGGCATGAGTGGGTCCTAAATTTTAATTTGGCAGAAAAAGAAAATCAGAAAGTGCTTTTTAACCCTTCTAAAATGAGCCTTTTCTGAGCTAAACAGCCAAGCGTGGACTTCGCGCTAAATCTTTAGAGCTGATTTTCTCTCGCTCTATTTTAGACGCAAAAATCAAAATTCTCCGACTTCCAGTCGGGACAGGTTTTAAGCTATCGCTTTGAAACTTTCAGATATGATAGATAATGATATAGACTCAAAAAAGGTGTGAGGAATTTTCCGATTTCCCTTTGTAACTCATTTTATGTCAGTTTCTTTGCGTAAATCGCGCTCGAGATTCGACTTTTTAGTTTGAAATGCAATAATTCCGCTAACACGAGACATCTGCAAATTTCCTCACACCCTTTTTTAGGTCTTGTATCTGTCAATCAGATGCAATAAAAAGGAAGTGAATATTTAACAACGCGAAAGGGCTGGAGCTTCAGCAGTAAACTCGATACCTCTGAGTTCGAGAACAAAAAACTTAAGCACCTTTTGAAATTCGATGAAATAAAATCTTTTATAAGGTAATTTAGTCTTTTAGCTTTAATTTGATATGTAACTTGCCTTTGTAGCGAAAATACTCGCGCGACTAGAATTTTTTTCTGTGGGCACCTCGTTTTCCTTTACCGAGACCTTAATTCGCTTGAAAAAAAGAAAAAAACTATTCATTCAAAACGCTATTTACAATTCCTGTCGATTTAAAAAACACTTAATTTAGCTTAGAAAAAGTTAACTTAACTAAGAAAAATTTATTCGAATTAAAAACATTTCATTTCAATAAAAAAAAAACTGTCAGCCTCTAAAATTCAAAAGTTTCTTTCAAATGTTTAAATAAAATAAAATAAAATACAGACATTTAATAAGGCATCTATAGCTGTTGAGTCTAGGGAAGTCCTGCTTGACCCTTCTCTATTTCTAGATCCCTGTCCTTAACATCTAAGTTCCTCCTTCTCGGGGTTCTCGATCCCTTTAGGCATAGGAGCGCGCTCCGTAGTAGCACTAGTAGTAGTATCAATTATCATTTTCAAGACCTTTGTCGTTATCATCACCATTATCATTTTCAAAACTTTATCATTTTCATGGTCATTATCATCATCATTATTTTTATCATCATCATTATTGTTATCATCATCATTAACTTTATCATTATCATTACCATTATCACCGTCATTATCAATATCATTAGCATTATTATTATCATTATCATTATTATTATCATTATCATTACCATTAACTTTATCATTACCATTATCACTGTCATTACCAATATCATTGTCTTTATCTTTATCTTTATCATTATCATTATTACTCTCATTATCATTATCTTTATCGTTATTATTATGATTATCATTATCATTAACTTTATCATTATCATTATCATTGTCATTGTCACTGTCATTATCATTATCATGGCTTTGTTTTTATCTTTATCTTTATCGTTATGTTCGTCAATATCGTTATGTCGGTTATTATTATTTTTCATGAGGAAAAAGAAAAAAAAACGAAATGAATAGATGAATTGATGGTTGAAAGTAATTAATTCTTGATGTATTTACCTTGTATCTTGAACTGAAGAATGGAACAGACTTTTTTAATTCGGCCTGCAATTTTTCCATCTCAGTTTTTAACCTCTCCATGGCAAAGTTGAAGGATCCTGCTTCTCGAAGCTGGTCTGTGACGTAAGGGGGATCACAGGGGAAGTAACTGTTGAACACAATGGACAATTATTGGATGAGGTGAGTATGACATGAATAAATGTGATACTTTTGTGATTTGAAACCATTTATCTGTGAGCACCGGCACGTCTCTTAGTTTTTTTAGATAAGTTAAGAGCTCTTTGTAATTAGAGAAAAGGACGATTACGAGCTGACGAGATTTTCTTAATACAAAAGTAAGTAGTGAGCGTGCGTGAACCAGCGTCGTTTCTGCGGGAAACGCGGTAGCCGTTTTAATTAGAATGAAAGTTGAATAAAACCATTCAGGGTGTCTATATTTGCTTAAAATACCAGTTTCGGAGAATCCTATACGGCCTCCTTTGTCCCCTCTCCGTTTTGGGCGACCTTTGTACGCAGGCTTTTGGATTACTGACGCAAAGCTTACAAATAAGCCATGCTTCTTGTTTCGACAATTTCAAATAACTATAGGTGTGGCTGAAGTGATTAATAACAAAAAAAAATTTAAGTCTGTAAGATAAATAAATTACCCATTTAAGAAAAATAAATGAAGACAACACGTTACAACCTGATTATTGCTGGCCACACAACATGTGTTCTCCTATGCTTTAAATTACCTGTGACGGAATCCGATATGCGAATCGACAGCCTTCGTCAAGAGGTCCCGAAACACTTCCCCATTTTCTCCTTTGGGTCCCAAAAACCAAGCACCAAGGGATGCCCATTGTTTTTGCCTGTCGGTCACGTGATCCCCATTTGCAAGAGCTTTTCTTTGCTGCAAGTCCATCGGTACTTTCGACCAGTGCGCTCACGATCCTCTTCTCGAAAACAGTTTTCCCCAAAGTCTAAATATCCTTGCAAAGAGAAGAAGACGTCTTTATGTAAACTAATTAGCAAAAAGCTCTTTGTGTCTGAGAATGAGAACCGTGACGACTTAGATAGGAAAAAAAAAAAAGAAGTAAATAAAGAAATAATAAACTGTACTTTTGGTCATAGCACTGGTAATAATACCTGGGTAAAAATACTAAGAGCAAATCTCTCAGGAATGGGTATTTTTATTGATGCATTAATTTATCATGATTTATTTATTTCTATTTCTCGATTGCTTTGTTCGTTAGTTTTGCATAGATTTTGACTGAATAATAATTTCGTTTCGATGGTTATCGAAAAGGAATTTTTTAAAGACCCATCAATTGATATTTTCATAAATTGAAAGTAAGTCATTCGCAAAGAGTGATCTGGTTGCTGAAATAGAAGTTTTTTTTTTTTTTTTTTTTTTTCAACGACTACAAAAGATTTATGCCTTCTTCCTTCCTCACCACTTACCCATTCATAGTGATCGAATAAATTATATTCCTCCCTTGTGGGATGACAATACTAGGACGTTACGGAGTGCAACTAAATTGTATCGGACCCGACATGAAACACTGAAAATTCTCAGTCTGTAATTTGCCAAGTCATTCAAGTCAGGCGCGACAACAGGTTTGTCAAAAAATCTTCAAAATAAAGCCAGGATTCTGATACTTTCTGACCACGCAGTTGACGTAGATTTTAATTTAAATTGCAAATACTTATAAAAATTGTTGACAGGGTTGTATGGGTTTCAGTTAAGTCTTGCTTCGCTGAACAGAGCAACAGTAGGAAAAACCTCAATTTATAAGTATGTTTTCTAAGGAAGGCTTATGCGTAGATTTAAAAGAAGTTTCTTTTTTATTCCATAACATTTTGATTTCAAGGACACTTGCTTACAGCAGCGTTTAACAATAGTTCTATAAACGCAGTAAATATGGGCTTACGTAGTATTTTTTTTTTATTACGGAACAAAAGGCATTATACCACCTTTTATAAACTGCGCAATTCAATCAATATCCTGTAAAGTGCGCAATATCATGTCAAAAGGTTTGAACAATGGATTGCTTTCCGAGAACTATATATCACAACACGAGTAGTAGATAAAGGCCCAAGTGGCTGCACGCCAACGCAGAAATTGACAGAGCCGTCCACGTAACTTTTCTTAGTTACATAAGCGTTTCCATAACGCAACATCTTGTACCTGCACCATGTTTGCTCGTAAAAGACTGTTTGCAAAGCCGCGGCTAGTTTTAGAACTTTGTTCAGGCCATAGGTTTGTTTTCATTTATCGTTGAAAACTTTAATTTTTAATGTCTCGAACGGCTTTCATATTTTGCGTGAGGTGGGGTCGTTTTGGCAGAAATAACAATACAGTTTAACCGAAGAACCGAAAAGGAAGTTAGGTTTGCGGTATTCTACTGTATTTAAGGGCAAAAAATCTCTCCGTGAAAGTTTTTGCAGTCGATTTTTTTCCGTTAAGTACAATCGTGGGCTTAGTTTTTTCGAGTGCGCTGCATAACTTAACGTTAGATCCCTTGCTAAATATTCTGTACCTTTCATCATGCATGAAGGCGATACGATCCTTAAGTTTAGATAATTTTCTGTTGCATGCTTTGCAAATTTTGTAATAAATTTAGTTATTGTCGAGCATTATTGTCGTCATCTTTCTGAATCATTTCGGTGTGTCAAAGGTAAGGCGATGGGAAACACGGAAGATAATGTTGGGTATTGGTGACTACTATGAGTTACACATCATATAACTGATAACTTGAAAGGTAGCTTGATGATATAATTAACATACATAAGCTTGAAACTAAAAAATGCAGTCCCGACAATCCCTCACCTTACAGGCACTTTGGTTTTCCGGACAGTACGTTATGAAATCCGATTTTTTGCCCTTGTTATTTATTTTTTAATCAAGGTTAGAAATAAATTGGCATTCTAGACCATCTGTACTCTTAAATGAAACCAGAATTAAATTCACAGACTTTGTAAGAAGTTTAAAGTCATCAACAAAAAAAGGTTATTTTATTTATTTATTTACTTATTTATTTATTCGCAATAAGCAAAAGAAGCAAAGTCAGCTTTTGCGTTTTTGGGTACGTAACCCTCGTATTACAAATTTCCCACTTAGTTAGCAAGTGGTCCTCAAAAGAAGCATCTGAGATAACAAGATATGCATGTTATACCTTGCAGTTTACCGTATGTTTCACATCAACTTAGAAATTGTGGTATACTGCTGTTAAAATATGTATTTAATGAAAAATACCTGTAAGCATTATAATAATGTACACTCGCCTCTTACCTTTTAGAGTTTTCCGAGGACCTTCTGGCTTCAAAGAAGCTTCCTTAACTTTAGTAAAATTAAGTTGTTGGATGAATTTATATGCATGATTGAAGGTATGGTTACTCAGCAGTTAACGTCAGTTTTACTGAGATGCAGTTTTGATTTCCGTTCGTAAGGTCGCTGCCATGTTCGACCCTCTTGGGATAATTTTTACTTGATATTGAATGTGTTTCTAATTAGAGGAAAGAGGTTCCTGCAACCCACAAGAGAACCCGGTCTTTTTGTGTTCTAAGTCTCTCTACTTTATTGCAGCACTTCCACACCGATCGGCCAAATGTTAGAAACATTTAAATACATATCATAATAAACTGTCTCAGAACTGTAAATGTCACAGTTATAACTGGTGACCCTTTGTTCCTTTGCCTAACTCTTAACATAAACTCAATATGGGCTAAAACTTCCTTCTTTCTAGGAATAGTTAAAAATATGGCTTTTGCCTGTATAGGCCTTTCTGGCATTCCGCACCAGTGAGTAAACACAATAAAACAAGGTAGACACTTGAGTGGACAATTTTATTAGTTCCATAATCACTGTATTTTGCCTAGGTAAGTTCACTCGAGGGGGCTGTATCGACGTCAATATTGTTTTGTTCAATTTGTAAGAAATGAATTTCGTGACACAGTAAATGAGGGACGGTTTTAATTATGCAAAGTACGGTGGAACCGCGGTAACTCGAACTCTGAAGGGAAACGTAAAACAGTTCGAGTTAGCGAGGGTTCGAGTAATCTGGGTCGATCGCAAAATTCAATTTGCCATGTTAAAAATTGATAGTTACTGATTTTTCAGCACTTCAGTGTATGGTGCAATCCAAATTTAACTTATTTCATTAGAAACGGTAACATTACAAGACATTTTTAATGATAAAACTTGATCTGTACGTTTCACCAAATTACTTTAGTGTTGAACAGTGCTAGTTTAGTGATTTTACCTTTTTACAACATGGAGAGGTCAAGTAGAGTTATCGGGGTAAATTAATAGCGACTTTTTGATCAAGGGAAAGGAAATTTAGTTCGAGTTAGCGGGGAATTCGAGTTATCCGAGATCGAGTTAACTGTGTAAAAATGACTGGTCAGGGAGTGAATTCAAAGTGAAATTGGACTTAGTTCGAGTTAGCGGAGAGTTCGAATTATCGGGGTTCTTAGTAAATAAATAAATAAATAAATAAATAAATAAATAAATAAATAGATAATTCCAGAGATTATCGGTTACCATTAATGGTACTGGTCCTTTGAAAATGGCAACGACCTATTACGAAAGGGATTTGGCGGCGCCTTTCCCCCCAGCGTTCTTCACATAATGTATGTAGATTACTTTCTGAATGTGACGTACATGTAATAGAGCGTGTAAATGAAATTTGACTCTGTCAAGGCGATTCTTGTTACCAAGGGAACTGACAAAAACAGCAATCTTACTGCGAAATTGAAGTGGATACGCCATCCTAGAACCGACAGTCTTATTTATTTATTTATTTATTTATTTATTTATTCTGGTTAGTAATGGGATAGATACGCGATTCTTGAAAGCTTTTGATTTCGGACTTCCTACTTACAATTTCGGACTTCGGACTTCGGACTTCGGACTTCGGACTTCGCATTCCCAACCTTATCCGACTTCTATAAATTTTATATGTGGATCTTTAGAGCCGTGGGTTTGAAGTCGTGTCGGCTTCATATATTGATGAACTTACCGCCACCGGAAAGGTCGCTGTTATAGTTGGCTTATATTTTACTTTGCACAACTCAATGCAATGTACCATACAATTTCAGTAGCTAAGAGCGCGGTGAGAATTTCTAAATTGCGCAATATCTTAGCGTCATCTTAGAGGGCATTAGTTGCAAAACGTATGTAAACGCTTGAGCTGGTCACGTGCTAGTTCACGAGCATCTAATTTTACTTGAAGAGATTTTTGACGTGAACGACGTAAAGGCGGCCACATTGGTGTTCTAACACAATGAAACAGCTTAACTTTTTTGTTTTGTAAACGCTTTCTTCTGTTATTATGTTAACTTCTGCCAAAACGACAGTACAATGACATAAGTCATAAGATCTTTTTGTTTTTGTTTTTGTCTTTTTGTGATTGTTGTTGTTGTTGTTTTTTTTTTAATGTGACGTCAAAGCCATTTGCTCGAAACTATAGACTAGTATATAGATATTTAATTTAAAGAACGTTGTAAGCGTATCCTCGTACGTTTTGCAACTCGCCACGGCTTTTTTTAAGTTATTCAAAGATTTTGCGAAATTTAGAATTTTAGAAAAGTTGCGTACTCACTGTTGCACAAGGTTAATTATCGTTGACGTGCACTTGGGTTTAATGGATATGCGTAGTCATGATACGTCTATCTTTTAGATCAAACGCCGCTCAAACAAATCGTTTGTCAAGATATTGCGCAGTAACAACATGATATTGGACAGTTTGCACAATTTACATATTCTTATTGAGCTGTTTAAAGTATATTTCTGAGATTGCGCAGTTTACATAAAACAAAACCTTCGAAAAAACCTTTTGAAATGAATCTAAAGAATGAAAAACATTGATCAGGTAAACTCATTTCAGGGTATAAATTTCCTACGCGTGTACTTTAGCAGAAAGCATGCTCACGTTTCCAAAAATAGAATTATTTAGACTGGTATGGAAGGAAGAAAGAAAGAAAGAAAGAAAGAAAGAAAGAAAGAAAGAAAAAAAAAACAGTGGCTACAACTATTCTAATTTTTCTGGGTGAGAAAACGTTTGCGTGTTACCATCAGAAGAAATGTGCATCACGTGACTTTAGCAACTCGTAACACGCAATGGCTGCCATTGCAGGTGTGCCTTCTTGTAGAGAGACCGAGAGAGAACGTCTGTTTTGTTGTTGTTTTTGCTTTACTTCTCTAACTGCAAATTAAACCGAAGTATTAGTTTACTCAGACTAATCTTTAGTGAACAGGAAAGATGAAAGAAAAGGTTAAAAGTCTACGTACAAATAGCAAGTTTTGTAATCAAGACTGAAAACAATTTTGTAATTAGAGTTGGAGGCAAATCTTATTTTCCGTAAGTTTCAATTGTTTCGTAACCAGAATGAATGGTTGAGCTTTTTTCGTGATTTCCGGAAATATCAAAGCCTGGCCTTGATTATCCCGGATATCACAAGAAATCACGTCTGCCATATTGGTGTCCCAAAACAAATGAAACGGCGGCCACATTAACGTTGGTGTCCCAAACTAGTCCCGTGGGAGATCAACCTTTTGATATGAAAAACCTTTCCACGTTTGTAACAATAAATTTGCATAGTTGCTGGCCACGTGGTGAAAAAGCTCTATAATTGTTTAGGGCCTTCCTGAAGTCTCCTGATTATCTTTAATTGCCGAGACTAAGAGCTCAGTGCATTCATGCTAAAAGCGAGAGGCACTTTGGCTAAAAGGTCAAGTCGAGTTTTTATAGACTTCTTTGAATTGCTCGCTACTCATGGTCACTCTGCAGCAGTAGGTTTGTCAAAGAAAAGGTGTAAGTCTTGATGGACATTAAAACACAAGAACAGACGAGTTGCATCCTGGGTAATCACACCGAATTAAACTTCAGCTATCTGACCCCTTAAGTGTAACTTATGGATTCAAAGAAAACAATTCAAAACTCCTTGACTTTGCATATCTTATTGACTTGAAACTCTAATCAAAGTCTCAAACGCTATCCAAATCTCGAAGAATGGATTGCAGCTTAAACTAAAACTACATCAACTATGGAGAAGTGCGATATGATTCAGTCATGACTGCTCATGAATTTTAACTGCCGCTTGTTTTTCTGGAGATAATGTGAGTCTTTGGACTGGAGCGAGTAGTTCCTCCCTTGGTGATAACGTTTGAATAAGCTTAACAGCCTTACGACTGTTCTGTTATTGCAACTTTGTAATCAGGCAAGACCATGACCAACCTCATCAGTTGCCGGATTGGCTTTCTTCTTAATTGCTTTTACAAGAGCAACTCTATACTAGTTATTTGTTCTGCTCTAGTTATTTGTTCTGTAAATTGTGTTTATGTCAAGTGTTGATGGCGGCTGGTGCGTTTTTGACAGATGCTGACAGATTTCCATGGAAGAGCCAATCAGAGTTTTGCGTTGTGAGAGCAGCGCATAAGTTCAAAAGCTTGGGCTTTTGCTTTGTCTGTAGTCCCTCATTTTTCTCTCTCCCCGCCGCATGTTCCCTTTTCTCGCTCGCTCTACTGTCCCTGAGGAAAAATGGGGGACTACTCGTAGTCTACCGAAGGCCGTCTTTCAGAAATAAAAAAAAGAGTCAATTTTCTCTAAGGTTATCATGTGGCACGTTTCACTCGGACACAGAAAGTTGACTTAGCGATGTCTCTTTATTCAAGTTTCCTGCAAGACCCATAAAACTATTTAAAAAAAATTTTTGGGTACAAACTTAAATTTAGATATATAAAAAAATAAATTTTGACGTTCCAAAATGGTTTTTCATTAGTTTTAAGTACTTAATTTAATGCATGAGATGGTTTTCTTAAAAGAGATAGACACCTTTGCTATAGCAAATGCCGGTTCTCTTATACTTTATTTTAAATATAAGAATGATAAATAGCGAATTCACATTTATTCATTTAGGTATTCCAGATCCAAATTAAATAGCTTGGGCGAAATGTTATTAAAAAATAATAATTTAAATAGCTGTCACACTGTTGTCACATATCCTTAGCCGTCATGGCACCTGCGCAAGGCTGAAATATATTTTGGTAATTGTCATGACAATAAATGTGTTGTGTATGTTCTTAAAAGGGCCCGGAGCCCATTTATAAAATAACAAAAGAAATTGTGCTTTCAACAGCATAAATTCCAAAAAAAAAAAAAAAAAAAAAAAAAAATGGCGAAACAGAACAAACACGAAGGAAAAAAACACTTTTACGTTAACTATCTGTTTGTTTGTTTCTGTTTTTGTTTTTCTTTCACAGTCTGAGAAACTGCAGTGCGCTGTAATTACTTAAATACCATAAGGGACCATTTTCTGAAATACCTTTTCTGAGGCCACTGTCGTTAACAGTTCATTGAAAGTCTAAGAAAACTATGCGTATTGAAACTACTGAGTCTGACATTTTTTGACATTTGGATTTTAAATCTAAGCTTCAAACAAGTTGGTAATCCGCCGCCAATGAGTGTACGTCTTTTAACTTAAATTTAGCTGAACTAGATGTCTTGCTAAATTCTCTGAACGAAGCATACTTTTTCTATCAGTGACTGAGATAAGATTGGAAAATGTTCTTGTAGATGGCGCAAACCAAATCTTTTTTCCTAATTTCACCTTGGTCTTGACTTCTTTACCGTTAATTCCGACGAATGATATGTTGAATTCATTTTTGTCCAAGGGTTCCTGAATTTCTCCGTTAAGAATCACAGGCTCACCAGGAATGTTGGGAATTTCGACTTCAATCCCATGCTTGAGTAAAAGTTCATCCTCGCCTTCAATTCCTACACTGTCTGAAAAACCATCAAGCTGCACTACCTGTAGTAAACGAAATAAAAGGGGGAAACAAGGAATTTTTATTGTCTGCATGTCCGATCTTTTATTCACGGAATCTTATAATGATGATGATGATGATGATGATGATGATGATGATGATAATCATGTGATGATGATGAAGAGGATAATGATAATAATAATGAAAATGACTGAATGATAATGAGTTGGTGTGAGTTCCTTGGCCGGGCACCATTACCTGAAAAAAGTCGGGGCTCTTCGTAGGGATGTGAAACAAAAAGACGTTTTTCCTGTCACCGTACATAAAGTAGGAACTGTGCTCAGGGAATTTGTGGTTGTCAAAATGCTCGTAACGAGGAACGTCGGTGATTTTCATGTTTGGGCACATAAATGGATGGTTGCTGTTGTCAGAAGGCAAGCCAATGAAACAGTCAAACTCTTCCAATTCACCAGAGTACCCTGTATCCTTGAAGAAGACATCATGAAGTCTTTGCTGTCTGCTTCGGAAGACAATCGGTTGAAGAACATCATTCCACTTTGACAGCTTCTTTTGGGTGGCGATGTACTTCTCGGCGTCTTTGTTACAAACGAATTTGAACTTGACAATTGCTTCGTACTGCTTCGAAACTCCGTTAAAATCTCCTACATAACAGGCGATCACTTCGTTCTGTTCATTGACAACTCCTTTGCTAACAAAGTTGTGGAGTGCAGTAGAATCAGTAACCTAAAATAGAAATCAAAGTTGAACATAGAAATCACATAGTTGCAGCAGTCAAGCTGCCTACTTAACTTGTCACTATATCTTAAAGCTAATAGAAGACGCGTGCATCTCAAAATATTTTTTCATTCTCCAGTTTATGAGGACTATACTGCAGTTTTATAAACTGCTGAACTGTTTTAAATCACCATGCATATTATACATAATTTATATGTACATATTAGACAAGTTAGGCAGCTTTGCTTGTGTATAATCACCTCTACATGCTTACTATTCTCGTGAATAAAGCGATATTCAACTGATCAGGAATTAAAGGCGATGTTAAAAATGGTAGCCTCTGAAAATGACGAAACCTTTCCGAATTGTTGTGATGAATGGTAGAATGGCTTAAAGGGATCTATGACACGCTATTCCCTATTATTTTTTATTTTTCCCTATTATACTCATTCTCTTTAGGCATTGAAACTATTTCCTGTCGTTTGCTGCCACGGAGAGAGATTCAATATCACTATGTATTTTAGGATTGTATTAGGTTTCGTATCGACCTTTTTTTACTTCTAAGTATAGCTTCTCAAGTGGTGTAGGTTACGCTTTGCGCCCTATACTACTCATAATGTGGACAGCATTCCAAAGTTTCATACTGCGACATAATAATAATAATAATAATAATTGCTGCCGGGCATCAGCCGGCAGCACCCATATTCTTGAGCGATTTGAGATTTTTTGGTTCGATGGTACGATGGTTCGATGGTTCAATGGTTCCATGGTTCAATCAGCAAGGTGACCAATGAGCAAGTGCTTAGCTGCCGCGCCTATTTTTCTCTTCTGAGCAACCCGCCATTTTGTTTTGTTCTCATGTGAGTTTAAGATCTGTGCAGAAGTTGTAGTACATCGGATGTTTGCTGTCTTTTTAAACAGCCTAAACGGTAAGAACAGTTCAAGAACTATTGTACGGGACATTTTTTCGTTTTTTTTTTTAATGCTAGGTTTCAAGATTAGTTATAGCGAGTATTTTTTGTCACACAGATTGTTATCTCGGAAACCAGGATTGTAAGTTGTGATCGGCGTGTACTGTACGTCTACCTGACCTGTGAATAAACAAGTTTTGGCCTTTAGTCTTTACGTTATTTGTTCGCAACTCTTCTCGTCATGTACACGATGATTGTTCGATGAGGAAACAGTCTATCAGCACTGCTGTTGTTAAAATGAATTACAAAATCATGTTGAAACTCTGGCGAGTCAGTATCTGAATGTAAGCATCTTTGTCATTGTGGTCGGTTCATTTTTTGTATTTTACTCAGTGCATCATAATTCTATGTTATTGACTTTAAGAAAAAAAATTCATATGTTTAACTGTTCTACATACTGTCTTTGTCCTATTCGCATCGCAACTCACGGCAGCACTTCCCTTCTCAATGAGAACTTCTAGTAATAATAATAATAATAATAATAATGATTTGGAGGTAGCACATCCACAAAGTGGTTCTTCGTCTACGCTATTCCTGGTCGAAGTGGAATTTGGAAATGCTTAGACTAGCATCAACTGTTCACTTTTCATTACTAAATTAAACACTAATTCATTCATTGCTTACAATCGAGAATCTCATGACATATCACGTGACCTTCTTTTATTTAACTCACATAGATTAGCATGACTACAGAAGGGTTAATATTAGCGGGTTATATTACAAAGGATACAAAAAAAGAAAAAAAAAAGAAAAAAGAAGGAAGAAACAGAGGAAAGAAGGAAAACTAGACTATTTACAATTCCTTGTTTTCGGGAACCTATCTCCTGTTGCTTTATACAGAAACGAAAATGAGAAAAGGGAAAGGCAAATTATTCCAGTTCTAGGATGATTGCGTAGAGTTTGCCCAGGGCACCTTTTTGAAAAAGAAAAAGACAATGAGATTGCTTAATTGACGGTAATATATAAGCCTATCTGATTGGGATATATATAAATCAGTTGAAAAGTTACTTAAAAGGGAAAAATTGTTTGCTAAGTAACTGAAACTTCAAGTCAGCGATATAGATAAATCTAATAAATTTTAGTTACATCGCAACAACTGTATTCTTATACATGAATACTTCCAATCGATAACCTACGGTTTAACGTTTAACACATTTTAACTGGTCGTTTATTTAAAGAAATCTTACCCCCAATCTTCTCTTGAAATTTGTAGCTGCAACACTGTGGACGTGGGATACCAGACTTGACGAGGTAACAAGCATTGGAATACGAAACGCAGTATGTTCCCCTGACGTATGACTGAGGCTTTCGAATATCGCTGTGTTGATTGCATTGCACACTTCCACACTTTGGTTTCCTTTCAGGTTTACAGAGAAACACGGTATCAAGGTGTCAGGACCCACTTCTTTTAGGTAAAGCATAGCCTCATCATCCTAAAAGACAGGAGAAGCTAAATGCTTACCACGTATACGTTGCTGTGTGGTTAGTGAATTGAATCACAAAAATATAGTTTTATGAATTATTGCCACCGAAAAAGAAATTTAAAAAGAGACTTTTAGAGTGCTTGCCTCTAAAAAAAGGCTGCAACGCTCGAGACATCAGCTTTGATAAAACAAAAATATCGATCATATTTTTTGATTATCAACCAATCATATTATTCTTAGCCACACATCGTTCGGTCATAAAATTCTTAAATTCGATTGGCGGCTAAAAGTCACCTAACTCTTAGTCTAGTAACTTGAATTACAATTAAAGACAGTTAAATTTGAAACAGCGTTAATATTTATGACCTTTTTTTCCCATAGTCACGCATTTTTTTTTACATGTAAAAATAAAGAATAAGCAATTTACGAGGCATTTTGACATGGAATTAGTAGAAGGACTCCATCAACAGTTTTAGACATTTTTTCGTAGATTTTCTCGGCAGAAAATCGGATCCCAGTAAAATGCAAAAGAATCGCTAGTACTTGGGTGCATTGCGGCGGACTCAATGAAAATTAGCTTTCAGTCTAACAAGCTGAAATATTTACCCTTGCAAGTTCTTCGTTGCTTTTGCCAAGGATTCGTTCCCTTATAAATATGATATGCTCTTCGTCTGACCAGTTATTTAAATTGGGTAAAGGCTTCGTTGTTTTGATAACAAAAATGTCGTTTTCTTTGGCCAGTGTTGCCCACTGACAGTATAGGATCTTTGAGGTAAACATGCACTCAGCTAGGATACGACCGTAACCGTTCTTATGAAGACCGATCACCTGCGAAGTCAAGAACACGAAATTATAAGGAGAACTATTATTAAAAGCCTTTGTTTTTGTTTCCTTTTGCTTGTTAGTTTCTTTTTCAGTCTATATCTGCAACTATAAGGACTTGAGGGCGCCAAACAGCAAGTACTCTTGTAGAAATGGACTTACGATGGATTTTCAGTTTGTTTGATGTTTTTGCTCTGTATGAATATACGTTCCCTGAGGCCTTGGAGAGTTGAAAGAATGTCTTAACCTTTCCCGTGCGTGTCAATTACCCTGATCCCGCTTCCAAATTTCCCCATTTGCATTATTAATAGAAAAGGCTTCCCAATCTTCCACCCCATCTCTCCACTGACCAAACCTGGACTACTTGTTTACCAGAACCGATCTGACTAGGTGATCCAGCCTGTGCCACAGACGAAACAAAACTCTAATTAAGCCCTTCGACAGCAAAAGAGCGGCGAAATCCTTGTTCTGCGCCCCCACCTGTGTACCAGGAATTAAGTACGCACCATAATTACCGTGTATATAAAGCCATTATCGATTTTGCCAACTGTCGATAAAAGGAAATTCGAAGCGCACTTCCAGTAATTCGTTGAGTCCGTTGGGGAACCAGAACAATGATCACCGGGTGCTGCTTCGCAGACGTTACTAACCGAGGTTAAATGACGTCTGCGACGCAGGCTAAAACTGATCTACCTTATTATAGGAAATTAACGCTCCGTGAAATTAACGCGAATTGTTAAAATTCACGTTAATTTTGTTGAGCGTTAATTTCCGCGGCGTTAATTAAGTGCAGCGTTAATTTCCGCGCTCTTAATTACCAGTATTTTAACCCCAATTTTGGAACCTGTCCAGACATTCTTGACACCTAAAAAACATTAACTACAGGCTTTCTTTCTTTCCATTTACCTTTTATTTTTCATCTTTCACAAAAGCTAAGGCGAAGGTTTACAATATTTCGAGTTCATCTTCATCGTTGTCGCTGTCAGAAGTGATGTCAATATCTTCTCCTTTGATTTCGGCCAAGATAATCGCGTTAATTTCTTTTTTTATGAAATTCTACCTCCTCTTTCGCGTGAATTTTCTTTATTCGAATGTCATTTTCCATTAAATTCGCGTTAATTTAAGTCGCGTTAACTTCCAATACCTTAATTTCATGCAGCGTTAATTTCCTATAATAAGGTAATCTTCGAAAAAAAAATTCTGGGACAACTCTCCCCAGCTGTTTTCAGGAGAGATTCATTTCCAGGATAGGATCTCTTCTCTTTCGTTATGACAGCAATTAGATCTACAACATTAAAAAGAGCCCAAACTCAGGGAAAAAAAGAGAGATTTGCTTGGAATATTCCACCAAACAGCGTGATGTATTGAGATAAATCAATCGTGATGTTTGTACGGAAAAACAGTCATGAATGATTACCCTGTTTGCCATCATGACCCCTACAGCAGCTGCCCCAGGTTAGGATCCCTCGATACCGACGTCACCGAGAATCATTTTTCCATGGTAGTAGAGAACTTTAGTGGTGATTGACAGAAATGAGTTAATCCTTCTGTCTCTGTAACAGATTGCACCGCCTGGATAAGGACAGAAGCCAGATTTGTGGGGATCAACAGTGATTGTATCACAATGGTGGAGAGCTGATAACTGTTCGTGGACGTAGGAACTCAGGTACATTTCCGGAACAAATCCTGTTTCTTTGGCTGTCGGCATAGGACTGCTCTCCGGCTGCGTTCGCAGCATACTACAGAAATATCCTCCCCAGGCCGCATCCGCGTGAATGCTGAAGTTAAGACCCTAGTTGTCAAAAACATACAAGTGGAGCGTTTAGTAGATTATAAATCGCATTGCTAGTTTAAGTAAGGGAAACAAGGTGTGTTGGGTCTATGTATAGAAAAACGAAAAAGCGATAAAAGTGTGACTTCGCCGACAATTATTCATCGATAGTGTTTACAATAAAGAAAGCAGCGATGATGATGATGATGATGATGGTGATGGTGATGGTGATGGTAATGGTGATAGTGATGGTGAATTGGTTTTTATTGGCCTAATAACTACCTTAGTTCTAAACTTTTCACGCAAATCGACAATTGCAGTCACTGGATCCACAGCACTTTGTTCTGTAGTTCCTGTAACAGCTACCACGTTAATGACTGGAATTTCCTTATCCAATTTTTCTTTTAGAGTCCGGTTCAATTCTAAACGTTGATACAAAAATTAACCTTCAGTTTAAAACACCTTTTCTAGTCTCAATATATAAACAACAAAAATAATATCAGACTGAAATTAAGCTTAATTCTGTTCACACACGTGAAAGCAAAACATACCGACATACATTTTGTACGCATGCAGTTGTAGTTGCTGTTCTTTGTGCCTGATTAATTCGACAGTAAGTGACATTAGAATAAAACCAAACACAGATTAAAGCACTGCAAGTGGAAGACACAACACTGGTCAGTTCTGATTTATTGTACTTTAACACCTGCCAATTTATTGATATAAAGTCGTTGGAGAGTAATAACTCTTACACCACATAGATAACAGTTACATTTAATGTTGTACTATTATTATTTTTGTAAGCCAAAACAAAGGCTACTGTCTTCCACTGCAAGGGAAATCTCGTACCTCGAGTCTTCGTCCCGTTCTGCGCATGCGAACTTGACAAAACTAGCGCTTTTCCAGACCGCTGATCAAGGGGAATGAAGACGCTTGGTACGAGGGTGCTGCAACGATTGAAGTACATCAATACAATGTAGATAGAAAAAACTGTGTGGATAAAAAGAGAGTTATTTGTGGCTACCCGAAGATAACACAATAAAACATTACCAGTAGGATCCATCCGCGAGTTTTCTTCAACTGCTACACAAACAAGGCTCTCTCGACCAAGTCCAAGGATGGTGGCTGCTTTCGCTAACGAAATATGTAATGTGCTTGGAACAACAATGCATGGACTTTGTGTTAGCATATGTCGCCTTACAAACTCCTGCGTTCCAATGGACTCGTAAAGGTACTTGGACATTATTTCCATGAATTCATGATGTGCGAGGCCGGTCAAAGCCTGAACATCAGAGGGCATTTTTAAGATAGTGTCGACATCAAGGTTAAGGAGTTCCCACTGGGAAGCACTGATTAATTGTTCTTCCTTTCCTCTCTGAGGGAATAAAACCTAATCGGATACAATTTAGAAATGGAACAAGTAAATTTTGTTTCCCAAGAATGGCTCAGAATCTCGGTCTGCGAAAACATATTGAGATTTGATCGAGGGGAACAAAATTCTAAAGAAAAAAAATGATAATATGCAATATAGCTCAAAAAAGGTAAACTTTTATGCGAATAAATTCACGCTAGCGGTCAACATACTCGGGAAGTGAAGCAACCGCAAAGACACTCTTGGCGAGAAGCAGTGTTATCGTCAGATGTCACGTGACCTCCACGTTATCCGCTAGAGCGTGCTGTTTTAGGGAAAATTCTAAGTTTTATAACAGAACAGTAGCCGAAAAGCGGTCCGCAAAGTACAATTCGCCTAATGTAATTATGTTTCAATTTCATATTTAAAAGTGCAATTTTCAATCCACCAAAGCCAGCCTTTCATATTATCCCTACCATCCAGTACAACGTGCTGCAGTAAATCTGATAAAGTAGAGCAGAAATGAAGCAAAGAAATTTACCTTATATCCTTTGGCACCAGAAAGTCTTTCGTCTTTTAACAAAGCCTCTTGCAGTCCCAATGGAAAGTACTTCAAATTTCTTCCCGCCCAAATTGCTTCAATGTTGGCTACAGACCCCCCAGCGGTGAGATGTCCCATACATCTGTCCCTGTCATACCCCAGCATGACACACAGGTCTTTGCCCACTTCCATTTCGTATTTACTGGTGACAGTGGAGACCTCCGACGCGCAGTTGTTTTGGTTGTACAACATTGCAGACATATAGCCAAGGTTTGCTGGCATTGCTGTCTCCCAAAGAACGTGACCCTGAGGCAAAAAGAAGTATTTTTTCCCTTTTCTTTTTATTTGTTTTTTTCTTTTTTTTAAGTAGTAGTGATATCGGTTTATTTCTTCCTTTGGGGTGAAGGGGGGGGGGTATTCGGTGCCTTTGATCTAAAAAGGCTTCTCCACAGGTTATATTATTATTATCATCATTACTATTATTATTTTGTGATAACAATTAACGAAAAAAAGTCATCACGACGTTTCGACTTTTCCGAGGTCATTTTCAGGAACAAGTAAAAATACAAAAATTAGCATAAATATATTGCCAACGGTTACAAATAGTTTAAAAGGTAAGAATGCCATGAACAATAAAATGCGAGTGATAAGTAATAAAATATTTGCAAAATTGAGAAAAAAACTTAATAATAAAAAATAAAACAATGAAGTAATAATAAGGCTACCGGTAATTAAAGCCGATCTAAACCGAAATAATTTTACGTGGATGGAATCGCGCTGTTTGTTTAGTATTGGATACAGTTCTTTGATAAAAACCATCTCAAAAATAAGGCAATCAAGTTTGCTATGGAATTTTAGTTTTTTTCCTTTTTTCGCCCAAAGTCATTTGGGGACACATTGTGCTGATCCCTAAGGTGTCTCAGGTGGTTTCCGACTGTAGTTCCCTTGTGCTCTTCAGTTCGCTGGTGTAGCCGACATAACCTGTATCGCACAGGTTATTATTATTAGTAGCAGTAGCAGCAGTAGCAGTAGTAGTAGTATTTTTGTTGTTATTATTATTAATATTAGCATTAATTTGATTTGATTGATTGATTCGATTGATTTGTTCTTGTAACTTTACAGGTTATAGAATTTAAATAAAAAAAGGATTATTATTATTATTATTATTAGAATTACTAAGATTTGATGAAGAAAAAAAGGGAATGAATGATTAATGGATGGATGAATCAAAGTAATAGTACACCTTGATTCTTTACATGTACCTTGTATCTTGATTTAAAGAATGGAACAGAGTTTTTTTTAATTCCAGTTGCAATTTTTCCATTTCAGATTGTAGGTTCTTCATGGCATAGCTGAAGGATCCTGCTTCCCGCAGCTCATCGGTGACATAAGGGGGATCACAAGGAAAGTAACTGTTAAATATAATGGACAATTATTGGATGAGGATGAATAGGATTGAAATAGTTATTTTAAAAAATATGTAGAAATTATTAGATTCGCCTTCCGCAAGATCTGAGGATTGAATTATGCACAACAAAGAGGTTTTATCCACAAGGTCGAAAAGGCCGTGGCCTTGACAAAAAACTTCTTGATCTGCATAATTCTTCAGATCATGCACAAGCCAGATACAATAATTGTTTTGTTATTCATTCAAAACACTTCTTAGTTTAAAAACATGGTAAAAATTTTTTACGTCGATTGATGTTAAGTTTCCATCTTTATTTTCCAGTTTCTCACCGAATTCAGGTAATAAACTAAGGGACTGGATGTTTAAACAAGCAGATATTCTCGAAAAAGCAGATGTCATTCGAAAGTGACATTTTTGCTGTTCTTGCGATGTTTTTAGGCAGTACTTCAGCTGATTTCTTCTTCCCAAAAAGTGTGAAAAAACGTTAATGCCTTGTAGTATTGAGGTCATTTTATCGGATCTCTCAAATGCCTTTCAAATTTGATCAATGGAGGCTAGTTATAAAAAATCATTAGCCTGGGAATTTGAGACAATCACGAACGCAGAAATAGTTCGAATGAATGATAATAATCAATAATAATAATCATCATCATAATCATAATTATTATTGTCATTATTTATCTGTATAGGCTCATCTACCTGTAAACAAAACAATATATACCCCCCCACTTAAATGCATTGAAATGATTTGATTTTATTATGATGTTTTGAAGCTTAATTTTAAACCAGTAAAAGCAAAACATATCTGAATTAACATGTCTGGATTTTGATTAGCACTCTCATAGCTTGTTTCGAAGGGATTTTTTCCATTCCGGTTTAAAGCCACTAAAAGACCGCCAAAACCACTTACAAAGATTTTTAAGACCAGCGCAGAAGTTTACGGTAGCCGTACTGCATGGCCCATGACAGAAGTTGAAAAAAAAAAACTGTGCAAGAGTTTATTTCAGCTTACAAAAGAGGCACAAAGACTACCAAAAAATAGCTATTCCTCAAAATTTATCCCTTCACCCTACCAACACCAGCAAGGCAGGCTAACAAACTAACTTTGTATGAGTATTGTATGGCTGCAATTTTCAGGGCCAGAAACAAAAAACAGTCTCCACAAAAAAGAAAATTGAGTACCTTGTGTATGTAACTTCTGCACAAGTTCGATCCACTAGGAAAAATCATCACCGCACACCTTTGTGCTTCCCATCAAATACTACTTGTAATTGTAATGTACCTGTGACGGAATCCAATATGAGAATCGATGGCCTTTGTCAACAGGTCCCGAAATACGTCTCCATTTTCTGCTTTGGGGCCCAAAAACCAAGCACCAACGGATGCCCATTGTTTTTGCCTGTCGACCACGTGATCTCCTCTGGTAAATACTTCTCTTTGCTGCGAGTACATCGGGGCTTTCGACAAGCGTGCTCGCTTTGTTTCTGTATTACAGTCATCTTCTCGAGCAGAGCTTCTTCTGCGTCTAAGCATCCTTCCTTGAGAATAAAAAAATTAATAATAATATAATAATCATGATAATGATAATGATAATAATGAATTACTTAATAATTAAATTAATATCTAATTACTAGTTCATAATTAATAATTAATTAATTATAAACATATGGATAGAGGACTGTCAGCAAACGAGCCTAATATAGTGATCAAGGACCATGCCAACCGGTGTTGCAAACTTATGGATGTATCGGTACCAACCGACCAAAACACCTTGATGCAAGTCATTGAAAAGCTTTCAAAATACAAAGATCTTGAGATTGAAACCACGAGAATGTGGGGAATGAGGACAGAGACTGTGCCAGTTATTGTTGGTGTGCTGGATCTTATTAGAGGGGCAATGGACCAGAATTTCCCTGGAGCCAGTAACAATAATGAGCTGCAAAAGATCATCCTCCTAGGAACGGCGCACACTGAGAAGGTTTCTGTCCATCAAATAAAAAACTGCTCTTTTACCTCAGGACCAAGGATTGGCCCCGGTTCTAGGAGAGTGTAGGAAGCAATTAATAGCACTGAAAACGTTTATAATAATAATAATAATAATAATAATAATAATAATAATAATAATAATAATAATAACAAAAGCGTCATAATAAAGAACCACCGATGCGCACAACGACAATTAGCCAATAAAATAAAAATGTTTTACCTTTGCTTACAACAATGTTATGCGCTCTTATACTAAATCCGAGCTTTTTTGTTTTGTTTATTTACTGTCTATCAATTATTACTTTTCATTTATTTTGTCAATGTTCAACTTCTTTAAAACTCATGTTAATTACTGGGCTGCCCACGGGCAAGCGGCCCAGTTATAATTTCGTTTTCGGTCTTCTGATCAGAAAAACGATCACCCAGGGAAGGGAAGACAAGAGATCTGGGACCGAGAAATGATGTTCTCAGCCCCTGGGCATGATCCATTGAACCAAAATTCCGACTGGTCTGACCGGGAAAAGTGGTCCACCTCAAAAGGTGGATCATGGACCAGTTTTTTCAAAACTTTTATTTCCGGTTGGACCGAACCGATCCATTGAGTTTTGGACCGAAATTTCCAGAAAATTTGGTTGAATGGATCGCGCCCCTTGTTTCATACGGTTTTTCCTTGCATGAGTATTTTTTTTGTACCTCCACTTTGGAGGTCAAAATTTCGGATAAGGATAAAGAAGACATTGACAAAAATATGAACTTTGAGAATTTCGCATACAAGTTCAAAGCTCCACCCTCACAGGTAGGAGCTTCACAACAACCAACTTGACGGAAATAGCAGCTATTACTGACAAGGTTTGGGGACTATGTAGAGCTTATCAATGTAGCCCAGAGGTTTTCCTTTTTTGTTCGTATCTCTATCTTGCTAAGCTTTTATCATTAACTTTGTGCATGATGTTGATATCATTAATTTTGTTAACGTACTTCTCCTCAATTCTGTGTGTTCGCCCATTCCGCAAGCACAATGATTGATGTCAGCATTAGCGAGTTTTGATAAGCCCGTTGAAAGTTCACAGCTCGAGTAAAGTTTCTTGCCATACATACCATTTTATGTAGATGTAAACTAAAGCCACCACGAAATGGGAACTTGAAAAAGCCAATAATCGATTTATCTCGAAACATAATACATATGACTTTACACGACCTGTATTTTCCTATAGATGTTTTAAATATGAACGAATACTGTAAATCTGAAGGGCAAAAACAGTATAATATGCATCGCCAGAAATTTCAAATTGACATGTGCAGTGAGTAACCGCTGCCCGGTTAGCTCAGTTGAGTAAGCGCCGGTTGCCTAGCGGGAGGCCGCTGGTTCAAGTCCCGGCCGGACCAACACTCAGGGTCTTTAAATAACTGAGGATGAGAACGTGCTGCCTTTGTAAAGACATCTGCAAACGGTTAGACTTACTAATCTTCTCAGATAAGGACGATAAACCGTAGGCCCCGTCTCACAACCCCTGCATATATAAATTCTGTGGGACGTTAAAGAACCCACAGACTGTTCGTAAAGAGTAGGGGACGTAGTCCCCGGTGTGGTGGCCTATCTCTCATGGGGGGAGGGACTGTTACGGGCCCTCAGTAATTGGCGTCATGCTGTTCCGGTGACCCTGCCAATAATTGGCGAATCTAATAAAAATAATTTGTAAATAGAGAGGTGACAGTTTCAGACACTTGGAACTGATATCAAGGCAATTTTCATCACAAAGAAATGACTGAGAAAAGATCGAAAATCGAAAAAAAAAAAAAAGCTGTCCTAACGTTAGAAATGAATCTGCATTTATACTTAAGTTTTATCCGTTTCGGTTTTAAAGTAAACAGATTTGCAAATTGACTGTATAGGATTTGTATGGCTGTCGGCGATAAAACACTAAACAGAGCCCAGTTAAAGTGTTCCATTTCTCGTCCAAGTTCCTCGCATACAACGACCTCCGATCGGTTCTGGGAGTTGAAGATGCTTACTTTCAGGTCCAGTTACATTTTACACATGCCGATTAAAATTTCTTTCGGTTTTTAGCTTTGAAAACACCGTAAATTTCAGTATGGACTCCACGGCTAAATCTCCTGATATTCGCTTCGCAATATCCCCGCGAACAATCGTCCAAATTTCACGCAAAACCTCTCGTTCGGGAGATAATTTCTGGCATTTGAACACATTTCAGAACAATTGACAGTACTTTCGTTCAGCGGCCAGTTTTTGACTATAAATACCGTCGTGTATGTGTATCGTGACAATGAGCCCGTGAACTTACTCATGCAGTTAATCGGATGTACTACGTATAATATAAGCAGTAGAAAAAGTTTGTCCTGTTCCGCTTCTTCAATTATGAACGCTTAGAGGCGCTACCAGAACGTAACTAAGCCGATGAAGCTCCCGTTAAACAGATTAGTATCAAAGCTGGTAAATAATACGAGTAGTGCTGGGAAAAATGAAATTTCGAAATGTTACCAGTACGTCACGTTCGAGTCACGTTTCCTTGCGTTACTAGCTGACATAAACAATAGCGTCATCACCTGGTGCACAGGAAATACCGTGCGCAAAGTCTCGCTGAAAGCATGGATTTGATGGATACATCAGAGGTTTTGTCTTTCTTTCTTTCTATTAAAACTTGGTTGTACAAAGCTTATTAATCTCTTGTTAGAAGTGCATGTCAGGCATCTCGTTTCGGTGGTTTTCGGAGCAGGAAATAGTAATTTCGAAGCCTTCGAAATAGATGTAATATGTCATTTAGCAAGACAGCTGAAATCAAAGCAGGTCAGTTCGTAAAAAAGTAAGCAAATGGGAGATTTTTAACAACCATAAGTTCAATCTCTTTTCTGAAATGTTAAAATAAGGTTGCAATTATAATACTGACGCTAACCTAATCAGACTGTTTGCACACTGACGTTTTGTATTCATGCCTTATAATTAATTTCAATACTCAGCATTGACGTCAAGACAGCGCCGATTGAATAATTTACCTACATACGTTTTGGTAACGCAATATACAAAAAGGCGTGCAATTTTGCAAGAGTGCAACAAAACTGTATCGCACGAACTCTGGAAAAATTTACCTGCTTTAAGAAGCCCCGCTGCCTTCTAATATTTTCAGAATAATTGCCTTCAAATCTCTTTTTTTTTTTTTTTTTTTTTTTTTTTCCCTTCTTCTTTTTCATTAATACCGAATAATAATAATAATTCAACAATAATTCAGATAAAACTAAAGCGTTTAATCGCAAGACGAAAACTTACAAATCAAACGTGTTTTTATAATTTCCGATTACTTTCTTAAGTACAGTCTTCAATGCTCGATCGCTTTGTTGATTGTTGTTTTTAGTTAATCTGGCTGTTCTGGACAAGCAGGAGCCTCAAATAACTTTAGTCATGCGCTGTTAAAGGTCTTGTCAAGGGATTGTGATGAGAAAAAAATACTTTAAGATTTCAACAGAACAGTTAAATTGAAGTTCAGTTCAATTCTACTTTGAAAGCTTATCTATAAAGACTACGTACGGTTTCTGGTAAGTCGCTGGCATTGACCTTCTTTGAGCAACCTGATACAAGGACTCGTGAGTAAATTACAAAGTCATTTGTCTCTGTTATTTCTATTATAATTTTTTTAAATGTCCATTTCAAATACATTTGTCAGTTTTTCGTGCTGTTTCAGTCTTTTGTGTGCTGGTTCGTTTTAATTAACATATGAGGTTATTTTATTGTTTTTATTAAACTCTAACCCGCCTTATAGCAGCTTTTAGAAATTCGTCGATGTCAGTGCAAATCAGTGAATAAAATATTAATGTAAAATGCCTGTAAGGATGAAACAAAAAGTCGCTCTTACCTTAGTGCACTTGGAGTTAATTTTCCGTGCAGTTCGTCCAAATTCCGGCGTTAATTCAACATTACTTTCTAACTTAGACTAACTTAGTTAACCGATGACTTTATAACCTGCACGCGCTTGATTGATGGAACGTGGTTACTTGGCCGCTCCTCAGGGTAACCATGACGTGCCGTTTTACTCATCGGAGTGCCGTTTTAATTTTACACTGCATGGACCACATAAAATTTACATAGAGTGACCTTATGAGGAGTGGGAACGGATGTCATTAGTTCCGGCAAACTTTTGCTCTCGCAATTCTCGTGACTGCGAGGTTAGTTGTCACATGATCAATTCACACAGTTGTTTAATGGTACGACATATAGGTCATGTTCACACTATATAATACAATACAATACAAATTTCATTGTCAACTCCCCATGGGGGCTTTTCAGAGACAAATATTAATAGTACAGGTAATCAAACAAAAAAAATAAAATAGAATAAAAATACTCAAGAATTAATTGTCAATAAACAACTATTAAGAAACTATTTGCATATAGAATTTATGACATCACAAATTGATTACCAATAAACTATTAAGAAACTATTTACATATAAATTTATGACATAAAAAATTGATTTAAAAGGAAGGCTTTCATTTTACGTTTGAAAATGATAAGAGATTCACTTTATTTAAAATGGGGTTTAAACGCATTCCACATTGTTACAATTCTGTAATAAAAAGATCTCTGTCCCGACTTGGTTTTAAAAAGCGGTATATTGAGCTGGGAAGATGATCCGGTCGTCCGACCACTGATATTAATATTCCATATGCATCTGGAGATAAAATTTGAATTGAGGTAGTTTGGTACCTGACCTGTCATAGATTTAAAGGCCAAGATGGCGTCTCTTAGATACAGGTGGGACTTAACTGGTATCCATCTCAGGTCTTTCAGGGCTGGAGATACGTCATCAAACTTCCTTGTCCCAGAAACTATGCGAGCAGCGAAATTCAGTACTCCTTGTAGTTTACGTATATTGCTGGCAGAAGTATTCGACCAGACGGACGAGCAGTAATACAACTTACTAAACACGGGAGAATTAATTATTGTAACAAGTATGTCTTTTCTTAATATATGTTTAACTCGGCTAATTTGCTCTAGGGCAGACATACAAGATGATACTGTTTTAATTATGTGGTCGTTGAATCTACCGACCGAGCTCTTGTGCTGACACAAAAACCATGCCCCGGATAGTGCTTCTGTTCACTGTTCTGTTCATCTGACCCTGACCAAACGTTAATGCCATGGTTCTTAAATACCAACCAAGATTTCAGTGGTTCTCTTAATGGTTTAAAAAGTGGAAATAAATTAAAACAAAAACAAAAACAACCAAACAAACAAACAAGAAAAACAAAAGAATTGAAAAAAGAAACAAATGTGAAGAAAAGATTTTTTAAAAAAGTATTTAAATTAATGTGACTTTCTACAGTGACTTTGGTCCGACGGGAATGTCCTATGAATTTAGCCCTTAGCCTAAGCCGGAGAGGCCATGTTCCTACAGCTGCGTCATTGCTCATAAACCCTATTCTAGTTCTAAACTCCTGAATGTTGTGACGTCACGCCATTGTTTCGCACATTTCCAAAAGTGTAAATGTGATCAGGACTGCCGAACCCGGGTTCCAAAAAGCAAATTTGATGGGGCCATTTACCTCCCCACCCCTACCATGGTGGGTCAGCATGGGTTTCCTTGTGCTTCCGGGGGGTTGACGCGGATAGAGAAATAAAATCATCAAATTGAAAATCTGGTAAAAAAAAAAAAAAAAGAAGTAATTCTCATAAAACGTCTTATAATTGTTGCTGTATGAATGATAAATTAGCTAAGAACGATAATGTTTTCAGGGCTCTCATAGTGAGCTTGGGCTACCTGTGATTTGTAATGAGGATTTCTTCTTTGCTTTTGAACCAATATCAGAAAAACAGTCATGAATGGTTACCCTATTTGCCATCATGACCCTTACAGCAGCTGCCCCAGGTTTGGATCCCTCGATACCAAGGTCACCGAGAATGGTTTTTCCATGGTAGTAGAGCACTTTAGTGGTGATTGACAGAAATGAGTTCATCCTTCTGTCTCTATAACCGATTGCACCGCCAGGATAAGTTTGTGGGGATCAACAGTGATTGTATCACAATGGTGGAGAGCTGATTACTGTTCGTGGACAAAGGAACTCAGGTACATTTCCGGAACAAATCCTATTCTTTGGCTGTCGGCATATAGGACTGCTCTCTGGCTGCGCGCACAGCATACTGTAGAAATATCCTCCCCAGTCCCCGGCCGCGTGAAAGCTGAAGTTAAGACCCTAGTTGTTAAAAACATAAATGGAACGTTTAGTAGATCACTAATCCCATTGCTAGTTTAGGTAACAAAAACAAGGTGTATTGGCTCTATGTAGAAAAACGAAAAAGTGATGAAAAGTGACCTTGCCGACATAATAAACCGATCGTGATTACAATAAAGATAACAGCGATGATGATGATGATGATGATGATGATGATGATGATGATGTCATATAATGGTGATGATGATGGTGATGGTGAATTGGTTATTATTGGCCTAAAAATTACCTTTGTTCTAACCTTTCGCGCAAATGGACATTTGCAGTCACTGGATCCACAGCGCTTTGCTCTGTAGTTCCTGTAACAGCTTCTACGGTAATGACTGGCATTTCTCTATCCAATCTTTCTTTGGTGCGGTTCAATTCTAAATGTTGGTACAAAAAATAACCTTTAGTTTAAAACACTTTTTCTAATCTCAATATATATAAACAGGAAAAATAGTAACACACTGAAATTAAGCTTAATTCTGTTCACATACAAGAAAGGAAAACATGCCGACATGCATACATTTTTTTACGCATGCAGTTGCAGTTTGTTGTTCTTTGTTGTTCTCTGTTTAATCCAGTAGTGAGTGTCTTTAGAATAAAACCAAATACGAATTAAAGCACTGCATGTAGAAGACACAACGCTGGTCAGTTATGATTTATTCTATTTTATTACCTGCCAGTTTACTGATATAAACTCATTGATGAGTAACCACTTTCGGCTTACATAGATAACAGTAAAATTTAGTGGTGCATTATCATTTTTTTATACCACAACAAAGGCTACTGTCTTCCACTGAAATGAAAATTTTGTACCTGGAGTCTTCACGGTCCCGTTCTGCGCATCAGCTAGCTTGACGAAACTAGCGCTTTTCCCAACCTCTGTTCAAGGGAAACGAAAGCCAGCGCTTGATACGGGAAGGCTGCAATGATTGAAGTATACATCAATACAATATAGATAGAAAAAACAGTGTGAATAAAATGAGAGTTGTTTGTGGCTACTCGAAGAAAACACAATAAAACATTACCAGTAGGATCCTTCCCCGGGTTTTCGTCAACTGCTACAGAAACAAGGCTCTCTGATCTCGACCAAGTCCAAGGATAATGGCTGCTTTCGTTAAGGAAATATGTAATGTGCTTGGAACAACAATGTATGGACTTTGTGTTAGCATGCATATTTTTGTAGTACGAACTTCTGCGTTCCAATGGACTTGTAAGGGTTCTTGGACATGATTTCCGTAATTCATGATGTGCGAGGCTGGTCAAAACTTCTACATCAGAAACGGAAGCATTTTTAAGATAGTGTCGAGCTCAAGGTTAAAGAGTTCCCACTGTGAAGAGCTGATTACTTTTTCTTCCTTTACTCTCTGATGCAGTAAAACCTAATCGGAGAAAATTTAAAAAAGGTGAATTTTGTTTCCTAAGAATCTCCCTCTGGGAAAAAACATATTGAGTTTTGATCGACGGAAAAAAAATTCCGAGACAAAAATTGTTGACGTCCGGCATTTAAAATTTAAGGGGGTAATCTGAACATGAGCGAAAAAGTCGGGAGACTAGGCCGAGGGCCGTATAGAGTCAACCTTTCATCACACGGCAGAGAAAATTTGCAGGAAAGTAATGTTCTACCTGATAATATTTTCATGACTAAAAGAGGGACGTGACGTCATCAGCCACGTGATCAAAGCGTTTTGAATGTTTTAGCTCGTTTTTAAACTACTTTTTTGTCTTAAATTGACAAGTTTTGTTTTTTTTATTCAACAAGTCTTTACACTTTATTGTCTGTGAGTAATTATTATTCCATTTGTAAAGCAGTAGCAAACAAAAACTGAACCAAAAGTTGCGTAAATTGACCGATATTGCAACTTAAAATCGAAAAAGAGACCTGCTTTTGAGACTCTTGTAAAATCATTTTTTAATTTACCTGTTTGTTTGCCGAAATAAATGCTCAACGGATTCGTCGGAAGTGAAATACCTTTTCGGATTTCACATTAGATCGCAAAATTCCCAATCGAGCGTAGCCCAAGGACCACAAAAAATTTTTTTTCGTTTTTTTTTGTTTTTGTTTCTGTTTCTGTTTTTTTTTGTTTGTTTTTTTTTTTTTTCTAGTTTTTGTAGTAATAACTTAAATAGCAGAATTGTTCAAGAATGGTGTGTTAGATGTAAGACTGTAGTTCATACAGTGCATTGGCCAAAAGCATATATTGCCAGTATCACACAGAACTGTTGTGACAGAAATGGTTTCCGGTCATTTCTATACACAGTTTAAGGTTTCGATACAATTTTATAAAGTCGAGTTGCAAATTATAGTAACTGGCTTAAAGAACAACAAATATTCACTCAGTGTTTTTCCTGCTCACTTGCAAACTATACTTGATTAGTGACCGAACATTTTGTACATTTTCACTGCTCGAATTCGTAGATCGAGTTTGTATTGAGACGACCTGATAACACCAGAGATAACTCACACAGAAAATAGTTAACATGTTCCTTTTGCAGTGCCGGAGTTGTGCAAACGCTAGATTTTTAAGAGCATTTACAAAAATTATCAAATGAAGTCGAAACGCAGAAATATTTGGAAAGGTATCCTCATTCGGCACCTGAAGTGGTTGCTCGTGATTCACCACAAAGTGAATCAACCGATATTTATTCACTAGGACATAAAATAACCAAAGTTATAAGTGAAAAATTTGCTGCGAGTGTTCACCACATTAAATACATTTCTTTAAGCTGTATGAGCAGACAGTCTTGCAATAGACCAGGACTTAATTATTTTATTAATTACTTTTAACGAAAAACAGCACCTTGTTTGTAGGCTATACAGAGCCAGTTATTTACTGCAAGTTAAAGTAGAGTGTAGTCTTTCATAAAGTGGAATCTATTGTTATGTCTGAGGTTGTGCCTGGTTTGTGATGGGTAGGTAGGTTACAAATTGGAATGAGTTATTGGTGAATATAAATTGGCACCATCCTGAATGAGTTATTGCAAGTTAAAAAAAAAATTTATGTAGATTGCCATTGTTTTGTTTTGTCTGTTTCAACACTTAGTGGGAACCTGATGTTGAGCAAGGGCTTGCAAAGGGCTTCCTCTCATCAGAATAGCAAAATTCCCTTTTTCGCCACTTATGCACCACAATAATGCTGGGCTCAGACAGGATTCTCGCGCTTTAGTAAAAGAGAGCACATTGCCTTGCTGCTAGTCAACCATTACCCATTTCTTCAGGGGTCATTTGGTGCGGGCCATATAAGTATCTTTATTAAAAACTGTTGGCACTTTTATTGGCAGGAGTAAATAGGAATTCATCCATTTTACAGAGACACCTGTTTAACATAAACGGCTATTCTTGCTACAGTGTAAAGAATGACGAGAACTTAACACAAGAGCAAAGCGGTCTGATAAGCTAGCATCATGCTCCTATCGGGCATATGGATACTTAGTTTCCAGTCCTTTTCGTATAAAAACATTCTCTTCTAAGGAGATGTTGTGCAACTCATACAATTTGAATGATATTATCCTTTATCTCGTTTAAATGCAACAACAGTTACAATGCAAAACTGACAAAAATTTTACAGTTAAAAAACTGCAAGGTGTAACGTTTACATGTACTTGGGGAGTAACATTTATCGGAAGGGTAAAGGCCATAGACCCTTTCTGTCTTCCTGGTACATTGGAAGACAATATCCTTTGCTTTGCCGACTGTTCATTTTTTTGTGCTGTCATAAATATATTGAGATATTCTGCAGTTTCCAACAGCTAACATCACAGTTATGATCACATATTGAGCTTAGATTAGTCATATAATATTATCAGATTATGACTAAGTTTCCCCTTTCTCGGCAAGATCTAGGTAGGATTTTGGCCGCCGAGATTTAGGAAGCTGCTGCGCATTATTGACGACAATGATTTAGAGGATGAAAAAGGTAGCTCTGGAACTGGTGTACAAAAGACATAATATTACGCATCTCTACAAAGTTTTGAAAAACTAGTAGGGCAAAATTAAGGGGTATGTTAGAGCCATCTAAAGTTAACCTTAAGCTCTCTTGCGGTTCAACTGTAATATATATATATATTTTTATTTTCAGAAATTGAAAACCGTTGCATCATGGCAGCATTGCCCCACTAATTGGGAGAAAAAGACTCCAGACATCATCCAGGTGTTCAATTCTGGACATTTGAGCCGGTAAGTTTATAAAATTAATATGATTCTGCATTGCTGACAATTGCAATAAACTGTGCCGGTTAAGTCTGCATGGATTTCTCTCTCTATATATTTCTTGTATTATTAAGTAAATAGAGAATACTTCATGGAAAGTGCTGGCGTACGGTATTTACGCACGAGTTGTTGACGTATCAGAAATCGAACGAGTGAGCGCAGCGAACGAGTAAGATTTCTGATACAAAAACAACGAGTGCGTAAATACCGTACAAAGCACTTTCCATGTGGTATTGTGTTTATTATATACATACTGAGTCATTCATCATTTTGCGGGCCTTTTTATTTTAAATCTTTCAAAAATGCTAAAATTTGCCGCTACACACTTACCGCAAAATGACAACGAAAACGAAGTATCAGCTTTTTAGTAAAAACGTTTGTTAAAAACATAAATGACGGTGAGGATATGAGGTTTAATCCAAGAACTATAAGTAATCTTAACTGTTTGTTCTCAATGCACAATTGAAAATGAGTGAATTTAAGTAAAATGGCCGGTTTCAATATAAGCTTAAGCTTAAATGAAAGGCAAAGTAGCTCCGACAAAAAGCACAACAAAAGCTTACGTCTCGTTCTGTTTATCCCTTTCCGCTGTTGTTTCACCGGCTCTCTACCGTACTTTTTTATCGACAGTGAAACAAACGAAACTATTCCACTCCATTTCCGAAATGTTTTTCACTTTTTTAGCGAGAAAAACTCCTTGAGTAAAACTTTTCTCATTGATAAATGTGTGCGAAGCGGCGCTGCAAGCTGCAATAAAAGGCGGGAATTTTGGCGCGAAACTCCTACACCTCTGTGGCTTCTGATTGGACGTATCATTTTTCTCACACGTGAAAAAACATCGTTCGCGATTCTGATTGGACGTATCGTTTTTTTCACGTGTGAAAACCATCGTTCGCTCCTCTGATTGGCTATAACTAATTTGCGTACGAAAATTTACGACATAGCTTTTTGGTGAGTATTTCTCAGTATGTATATAATAAATATTAATATATTAATTAATATTAACAATATACATATATTTTTTAAGTAACAAAGACTTTTGGTAGTATTATCATTAAAAATTTAAAAAATCGTGAGACTTAAATGTGTCTAAGACCTAAACCTTGAACTACAGTCGACTCCTGATAACTCAAACCTTCAAGGGAAATCAAAAAAGGCTCGAGTTATCAGGAGTTCAAGTTATCGGGAGCTCGAAGAAAATGGCCAGAAGTAAGGAAAAACAGTTTTTATTGTAAAGTAAAAATTTTAATCGCATTTAATTGTAGAAATGTGAAGTAAAAATTGTTGTGAGAAGTAAAGCTGTTACATGTTAGACATTCGGACGCCAGTACACCGTTTTTTACTGTCTTTAATTTAAGCGCTCAAAACATGGCTAGAGTTATAGAGGGTAAAATTATTTAGAAATGATTTGAGAGGAAACAAGATTACTTCGAGACGATAATTATGTTGGCATACCCACCCTTATCAAAAAGTTTTAAAATATATGTCTTAAGTAGCTTTATTTACCCAATTTTACCCTTTTAGTCCTTAACATCAATTATTTCTTCTTCAAGCGGTACATATACAGCTCGGTCCGTGGGGAGGGCATTCCCTTACTTAGCCTAAACGGGCACCTGCCACTTAAAGGATTTGCTTTTCAAGGTCTTTAAAAATCTTAAACGGGTTATACAATTTCTCTATTTAGCGTGTAGGTCGTCAGAGCGGGACCCGAAGGCGGTTCTGGGGACGAGGTGTCAGGGCACTTAACAAAGTTTTATGCGTGAAGGCTCCACCCCGAGGTCCAATCGGTTTTTTTTTCTTTTAACTATCATTCAACAATACATGGCAAATAATCCGATTTTACTTATATAATGGCCAAATAAATGTCAGAGAAGTCATTAGAGCAGAAGTCCATAACTAGAAAGTCATTTAGAATTCTAGCAGCTGTCAATTTGCTCTGAGGTAGAACGAGCCTGCAATTCCAATTTTGGGGAAAAGTTATTCTCGCTGCCTGCTAATCATGAAACCAAACCGATCGTCGAGTGACTGATTCTTCGACATCTCAAAGTTTCTTAGCCATCGCGTTAAACCAAAGAATTTATTGCAAAAAGTTTGTCAAAGATTAAAATAGACCTTTATTAACAACGGAGCCACGAGAACTCAAGACAATGCAGCGTCTTTCTAACATGAATAAATCATCAAACCAGGAAGTTTTCTTGACTTTTTAGACCTGTACAACTCCTGTGCGCGTCCATTGTGTCTTTCAAAGCCTAATACGTTAAAAGTTTTTTTTAACAAGCATGTCTTTTAGCGATTTTTCTTTTCTATGAGAGAACAAGGGAGGCTCCTTGAATATCTCTCTAAGTCACGGCTGGGTCTGTATTAGATGCCATTTGTCCATAAGCATGTTTTTCAAGTTCGGAAATGACGGTTGAAATTGCGTGACAAAGGTTGGTATCTTTTGCGTTCTCAATTTTTGCTTGAGAGCTTCCTTCTTTTTATGTTTAACTTCTTTAAAATAGTTTCTTCTTACAAGACTGAGAGCCTCTCCTTTGACAAAACCTTTTTTGACGCCCGTTAGGTGACAGGTGTTCAAGTGCGTGCACTGAAGTGTTTCAGTAGGCTTAAAATGTGTGTGCACATCGAGGATGCTTTTTTCTCGAATCGTTCTCCCTTATAGACCGTTGTGTCCAAGAATGTAGTTTCTATTTCTCATCATGATACTTCAGTAGTAAACTTTGATAGTAGGATGATTAGCATTGGCTCTCTCAATGAAAAGTTTTATTACATTTTTCTTTGCGATCGACTTGGACTTTCAACTGACCGAGATTTGAGGTGAGTCAAAAAATGATTCCAAGGGAGAGGTTGACCCCTTGCCTAGCCTTCCTCCGTAGACCTTTGGGTAGCGCTTTGAAAAAAAAAAAAGGCTCCTCTGCAGACTATGTTCCTTGTACATGAGTACAACCACAAGTTACCTTTTCAATGCTTTATTTCAATCAACTGTAACACCGACACTAATTTCACAACTACATTTAATTTCGTTACATCCAGTTTGCTGTTAATGGGACACGTCAGCTTTCCAGTACCGTTGGCGTTTCAGTGACAGCATATTGCCACCACTAATAGGCAAAACCTTGTCTGCGTAAAACAAAAGTAAACTTTGTGAATTTTTTTACCTCGCCTTGTAAGATACTATAGTTTAAAAACACTTTGTTGATTTCTTTTTCTTATCACGTGCCAGGATTTTCATTGATTGAAGTTTCCCCTCTTTATCATTTGAGGTCAATCATCATTCACAAAACTATGACTACTTTCTTGACAAAACGAAGAGTAATCACTCCGCGGCTGGAAAACGCACAAAAGAACTCACCGTGAAACCGTAAATACATGTATATGATAGTCGTATAAAAACGATTACATGTAAGTTAATTAACTACACCAAACTACATAATTTTTCTGTAAAACTACTTCTCGACATCCAAGTCCAATTATTCAAACTTAAGACAAGAAAGATCTTACCTTTCTGCGACTGTGGGGCGGCCTCACGCACCACCTTAGGAGTGGTTGGCACTTGTTAAGAGAAAAGAATAAAACTATCAATATGAGTTTTACAATAATAGCTCAATGGTACGTTACTGAAATTTATCAAAACACCGTGTGCTAGGATTTTATTTATCGATGATACCATTCTTTTCCATTTGATGTCAGTCATCAGAAATAAACGACGGCTACACTTTTTAACAGAACGGTTATCGCGCTAACATATTTTATTCCAAATAAAATACGCAATTTCCTGGTTGAGCGAGCGCGATTCTCTCGACGCACTCCCGAGGACTCCACACAAAGAACCTACTTTTTAAGGGTGTTAAAAGGAACCTTTAACAAATTAAGTTAATTCTCCACATCCCAGTAGCCTGGTTAAAAATAAAGACAAGGGAGGGGATCTTACCAGTTTTCTTGGAATACGACCAGAGTTTGCCTCAGCAAGCTTGGCAATGTTTTCACCCTTCTCTTCATCTAAGTGCTCCTGGGCTGCCTCATCTTGAAATGGATTCTCAGCCAAAGTCAAGACTACCGCTCCGAGAAACAGAAGGAGAATTAGAGATTTCATTTCGAAACCAACATTCACTGCTAACAATATCAACTAGCAATGTGACCAGCATAGCTTTTCGCGCCCTTTTTATTGATCCATGACGCTGATGAACGTGAGGCATATGAAAAAGGCGAGGGCAAACACACATTTGCTGATTTCTGTTTATTTTTCGTCAGGCACGAAGTTGATAAATATCTTATTGATCCTTATATCAACAGCCGGGATGTTTATCCTATTTTTCCCTTTTGTGAGCAGCTGAGTATTTTTTTTAGCCAAACTCCTTTTGTTCAAACTTATGCTCTGTTTGCGCCTATGCTGGAAGGGTTAATATTTCACTTTGCGTTTGAAACGTTACTAAAACATTTACTTCAAGTATATTTCCGCACGAGCTCAATCAAAACCTGTGTACACTGGGGGAGGGGGCTTTGCCGGGAAAGATGGCAATAAGTAAATAAATATCTTATTGACTCTTATATCAATAATTATCGATCACTTTTTCCCCTTTTCTGCGCAGCTGAGTATTTTTTTCGCCAAACTCCTTTTGTTTAAACTTATGCTCTTTTTGCGCCTACGCGGGAGGATTTAATATTTTACTTTGTGATTGAGACGTTACTAAAATATTTCCTACAGGTACATTTGCGCACGTGCTCACTTAAAACCTGTGTACACTTTTTGGAGAAGAGGGGGAGGGGGATGGGCCGGGAAAGGTGGCAATAAGTTGATTAAGGTCCTTTGTATATCACGAATGGTAATTACATTATAACCTGCAACTAAAGAACTGAACTGGAAAGTGCTTTTAAAAAGAAGTTCTCTAAAGAAAAGATGTAGTCATAAGCTATTAAGGTGGCTCCCGTATTAATAAAGGCACATAATTCCCGAAAATTTTAGATGCAATTTAGCGAATTACGAAAAAGAAATTTTTTTTGATTCCTCTCTCCATCACATTTTTGAATCCGAAAATTTTAGGTTTCCTTTTTCCTACGAAAAATAGCCTAACTTAGGGTGTAAAATGTGAAAATGAAACTTCAGAAAATCGTAGAGAATTTATGAAATTAGCTTCGAAATTTGTACGTGAATGGAGCGGTCATCTAGAAATTTTTGGTCTTCCTCAAGTAATAGAAAATTCTAGGCAATACTTGCTTCTCCGAACAGATATTTTACAGAAAACAGTCGTTGGGCGCCTCTGAATTAAGATGCCATGTATATCACGAATGGTAATTGTATTCTAAGGTCATCCTCTTTATTTTCTCCGTTAAGCGACGTCCGACCGACCCAAATTTATGGCATTTTCCAAAAAAAAGTAAATCGTGGTTAAACAGCATAGAGAAAAACAGTAACAAAACAGGAATATTTTTTTACAGTATGTTGTGCATTATGTAAAATTTAATGTTAACTTTTAACGCCATCCTAGAGTAATAGGGCCTGCTATTTAGAGACTTCTTGTGGCTTTTCTTTTAGTTTTATTATTTTTTTTTTTCAATCCGACCGACCGACTCAATATCAAGAAACGCATTCGACGCTAAACGAAGAAAAAGGGGATGGCCTAACCTGTAACGAGATAACTGAACTGAAATGTGCTTTTAAAGGGGCCGAGTCCTTGGAAGAAAAGATGTAGCCACAGCTATTAAGGTGGCTCCGTTATTAATAAAGGCGCATTGAGCTAGGACGAACTTTTCGTCATAACGTTTTAGGTTTTAACGCGATGGCTACGAAACTTTGGGAAGAGCTACAAATATCATTCAGCAATGACATGAAATAATCCGATTTACTGTTGGTAAATTTTTTTTCTAGGAAATAAGCGTTCAGCACTACTGTTCAAGATCGCCTCTAAAAAAATGTTTGCGATATTTTTGACCGAAATTTGTGGTATCGCCTTCTATTGATATAAGTGTACCATATTGGAAGCAACGCACAGCAATAAGAGCCCATGAAGTTGCATTATAATACATTAAATGTATGTAGCAGCAGTTTTAGCCAAAACTGCCTGAACGATAATTCAGAAATGTCAAGGGACAAGTCATTCGACTGTAGAGCATGATTTGGAGCAATTGATAGTGCTTCTAAACCTAAAGAGTACCTTTTAAAGAATAGCACGATTATCAATCGGCCTTGGTGGTAAAAATTAGCAAACATTAGAATTACTTGTCGCGAAAATCCGAACTGGTGGCTCGTTCTTTCCTTGTCAAGGCAAATCTTTTTCGATGTTCCAAAACAATTCCAAAGCTGAATTCGGAAGGACCTTCTAATTGCAGACTTCTACGCCAAAGATTTCTCTGAAATTTGTACGGCATACGTAAAGTATCAATAAAACCTAATACCTGAAATATTATAAAACGTCAGCCAAATTTTTTACGAGACGCGATGTTTTTTGAACACTTAAGAGCTTATTTCCTAAAAAAATATTTTCCTTTGCTAGTAAAATCCGATTATTATTTCGTATTATTGCTGAATGATATTAGTAGTTCTTCCCAAAGTTTCGTAGCCATCGCGTTAAAACCGAAAACGTTATGACGAAAAGTTCGTCCTAGCTCAATGCGCCTTTATTAATAACGGAGCCACCTTAAGAGGGAATGTCCACTAAGATCGAGCCGAATCGAAATTTCTTAACACATGATGAAAAATCAAAATTCCTGATATTTCGTCCAGAGATACCCTATGGTGGGCTTAGGAACGTGGTGGTATTTTGTTTCCTGCAATATTTTTTTGAACGCCACAAAAACATAAAAAAAGGCGAGGGCTCCCGACTGGTGGGAAAAACACCTAAAATTAACTTGACGCATGCCTTCAAGCAAAGTTCGCTTTGTGTAATTCGCATTCGCATTCGGTTTAATCCAGGGGGGGTTAATGTCCTTAATAGAGAAGTCTAGAACGTTTAACCGTTTCCAGATATCATTCCAAAGGTAGCACTTTCTCCTTAGTTATTTATAGACCCAGGTTATTGGTCCTTCCCGGCTTAGTTAAACCCGTGGCCTTCCGCTAGGAAGACCGGCACTTATCCAACTGAGCTTACCGGGCAGCGGTCTAACTGTTACACCTGAGATGACAAAAGTCCAAAGAAAGAGCAAATACGATCTTTTTAATTAATACTGCTTTGTAAAGAAGTTGTAAAGCTTTTGGAATGCCAGCCCACACAGCGGATTGTAAGCCTCAAAAACAATATCAGCCAGGAGTTTATGGGCTCGTGTCTCAGGTTACCTACATGCAAGGGGTCTTTTTGGGACATTGCAATGCAGTTCCTTCATTAAGGGCAGGTGAACTTTGCGGTCAGCACACTGGCCAGACTCGTCCTCCAATGCCCTTACCTGTATACAACTCCCCGTGTTGCTGGCACTTAACCAATGGTGTCTCAGTAGCCTCTGTAGGCACCTTACCATACGATAACGGCGGCAACTGTGAAACTCCACTGAGGAACTGACTTGATATCCTTTCGAACTTGTACACTGTGCACCAATATTTAACCGTTACTCAATTGTCCTCAGTTATTTAGATCTGAAAAGAGGGGACTGTGTTTCAGCTCGCCTCTTGCTGTTCACGTTCTCTTGAAAACTGATCTTTGGTCATTTCACTTCGCAGTTGACGGAAAACGGCTCCTGTCGACGCCTTCGTAGTTTAACAAGGTCCCTAAAACCAAACCCTGTCCAGCGGCACATCCCTATATAGACTATATAACGTACTTAGTATTACATACATACATACATACGCTTTATACTGGTGGTGAATATTTTTTAAGAAATTCCCGCTTAAGTGGACCCTACTGTTCAAAGAAAATCGCGTCTAACAAAAAAAGTTCTTGATTTTTTGACCGAAGTTTCTGGTATCGGCTTTTACAGTGTAATAATAAGCATACCACATTGGAAGCAGCGCACAGCAGTAAGAGCCCATGAATGTAATATATTAAAATGTATGTCGTAGCAGCAGTTTTAGCAAAAACTGCTGAAGGATATTTCAGAAATGTCAAGGAACAAGTCATTCGACTGCAGAGCAAGATTTGGAGCAATTTATAGTGCTTCTAAAATTAAAGAGTACCTTTTAAAGAACAGCACGATTTGCAATCGGCCTTGGTTGTAACAATTAGCAAACATTAGAATTACTTGTCCCGAGAATTGGATTGGTAGCTCGTTCGAATTCTCTTTCAAAACAAAGTTCGTCCTAGCTCCATGTGCCTTTATTAATAAGGGAGCCACCTTAATAGCTTATGACTACATCTTTTCTTTAGAGAACTTCTTTTTTAAAGCACTTTCCAGTTCAGTTCTTTATTTCCAGGTTGTAATGTAATTACCATTCGTGATATACAAAGGACCTTAATCAACTTATCGCCACCTTTCCCGGCCCATTCCCCTCCCCCTTTCCTCCAAAAAGTGTACACAGCTTTTAAGTGAGCACGTGCGCAAATGTACAAATGTACAATAAATGTACACATTTATTTACTTATTGCCATCTTTCCCGGCAAAGCCCCCTTCCCCAGTGTACACAGGTTTTGATTGAGCTCGTGCGGAAATATACTTGAAGAAAATGTTTTAGTAACGTTTCAAACGCAAAGTGAAATATTAACACCCTTAAAAAGTAGGTTCTTTGTGTGGAGTCCTCGGGAGTGCGTCGAGAGAATCGCGCTCGCTCAACCAGGAAATTGCGTATTTTATTTGGAATAAAATATGTTAGCGCGATAACCGTTCTGTTAAAAAGTGTAGCCGTCGTTTATTTCTGATGACTGACATCAAATGGAAAAGAATGGTATCATCGATTAATAAAATCCTAGCACACGGTGTTTTGATAAATTTCAGTAACGTACCATTGAGCTATTATTGTAAAACTCATATTGATAGTTTTATTCTTTTCTCTTAAAAAGTGCAAAATACTCCTAAGGTGGTGCGTGAGGCCGCCCCACAATCCCATCAAGGTAAGATCTTTCTTGTCTTAAGTTTGAATAATTGGACTTGGATGTCGAGAAGTAGTTTTACAGAAAAATTATGTAGTTTGGTGTAGTTAATTAACTTACATGTAATCGTTTTTATACGACTATCATATACATGTATTTACGGTTTCACGGTGAGTTCTTTTGTGCGTTTTCCAGCCGCGGAGTGATTACTCTTCGTTTTGTCAAGAAAGTAGTCATAGTTTTGTGAATGATGATTGACCTCAAATGATAAAGAGGGGAAACTTCAATCAATGAAAATCCTGGCACGTGATAAGAAAAAGAAATCAACAAAGTGTTTTTAAACTATAGTATCGTACAAGGCGAGGTAAAAAATTCACACAGTTTACTTTTTGTTTTACGCAGAAAAGTTTTGCAAATTAGTGGTGAAGTTATGCAGACCCCGTGCTGGCTAGTCCTTAACTTGTGATTGAAACCCCAACGGCACTGGAAAGCCGACGTGTCCCATTAACAGCAAACTGGATGTAACGAAATTAAATGTAGTTGTGAAATTAGTGTCGGTGTTACAGTTGATTGAAATAAAGCATTGAAAAGGTATCTTGTGGTTGTACTCAAGTACAAGGAACATAGCCTGCAGGAGGAAGGGTAGGCAAGGGGTCAACCTGTCCCTTGGAATCATTTTTTGACTCGCCTCAAATCTCGGTCAGTTGAAAGTCCAAGTCGATTACAAAGAAAAATTCGCCTGCATTGCAGGCTACAAGGAATGTAATAAAACTTTTCATTGAGAAAGCCAATGCTAATCACCCTACTATCAAGTTCACTACTGAAGTATCACCAATAGAAACTACATTCTTGGACAAAACAGTCTATAAGGGAGAACGATTCGAGAAAAAAGCATCCTCGATGTTCGTACACATTTTAAGTTACTGAAACACTTTAGTGCACACACTTCAATAGCTGTCACCCAGCAGGCGTTAAGAAAGATTTTGTCAAAGGAGAGGCTCTCAGGGTTGTAAGAAGAAACTCTTTTAGAAAAGTTAAACATAAAAGGAAGGAAGCTCTGAAGCAAAACTTGAGAACGGTGAAAAAGATTCCAACCTTTGTCACGCAATTTCAACCGTCATTTCCAAACTTGAAAAACATATATACTTGTGGAAAAATGGCATCTAATCCAGAGCCAGCCGTGACTCAGAGAGAAGGAGCCTCCCTTGCTCTCTTATGGAAAAGGGAAATCACTAAAGAGACATGCTTGTTAAAACAAAACTTTAAACTTATTAGGATTTGAAAGACACAATGGACGCGCACAGGAGTTGTACAGGTCTAAAAAAGCCAAGAAGACTTACTGGTTTGATTATTTATTGAAATTGGAAAGACACTGCGTTGACTTCAGTTCTCGTGGCTTCTTTGTTAAGAAATACCCATTAAACTTTGACAAACTTTTTGTTATAAATTCTTTGGTTTAACGCGATGGCCGGATAGGAAACTTTGAGATGTCGAAGAATCAATCACTCGGCCTCAGAGCAAGGTTTGAGGAATTTATATTGTTTCAAAAAACGCAGGGTACTTTTCAAAGCCGGAATGGAAAAATTCACGATCGGCTTGGTTTCATGATTAGCAGGCAGCGGGAAGAACTTTTCCCTAAAATTGGAATTGTAGGCTCGTTCTATATACCTCAGAGCAATTTGTGGTCGAAATTCCAAAACAATTTGACAGCTGTTAGAATTCTAAATGACTTTCTAGTTATGGACTTCTGCTCCAATAATTTCTCTGACATTTATTTGGTGATTATATAAGTAAAATCGGATTATTTACCATGTATTGTTGAATGATAGTTAAAAAAAAAAGCCGGTTGGACATCGGGGCGGAGCCCTCACGTATAAAACTTTGTTAAGTGCCTTCACACCCCGTCCCCGGGACCGCATTCGGGTCCCGTTCTGACGACCTACACGCTAAATAGAGAAATTGAATAACCCGTTTAAGATTTAAGACCTTGAAAAGCATATCCCGTTAAGTGGCACATGCCCGTTTAGGCTAAGTAAGGGAATGCCCACCCCCCGGACCGAGCTGTAATATGTACCGCTTGAAGAAGAAATAATTAACAATTAATGAATGAGGCTGAGTATCTTATGAAGAATTATGGAGATCGAGGAGGCCTTTATCCGTCGAGGCCGTAGGCCGAGGCGGTTAACACCCTCCGAGATCTCCATAATTCTTCATGTGATACGAAAGCCGAATTCAATCATTGTTTTATTATTCATTCAAAATAGTTGCAAGTTTAAAAACAAGGCTAAAACAAGCTTAGCTGCATCGATGTTAAGTTTATCTTCGATAGTTTACGTTTAGGTTTGTCTAGCTCCGCAAATATTCTCCAAATAGCAGATGTCGCCTTCCGAGTTTTCTTCTTGCTGTGTTTGCTATATAAATTTTTAGCCATTATTTTGCCTAGTTCCAGCTGTAGTTCTTTCTCTTGAAACGGGTAAGGTGTCTGCCACTTTAGTTTTTACAACAAAAACAATTCAATCTCGTCCCAGGTCTTTTCGGTTAACGGTGCATTAACCTGCAGAAGGCTGCATTATTGACGTCATTTCCTCGTTAAACACAAATTTCTTCTAAATTTGGACAGCAGTAACTGGTAATGGTGAATTATGCGTGTGCTTTTAGCCAATCAGATTTGGGGAAATATTTTGAATGAATAATAATTGACGTTAAGGACTAAAAGGGTAAAAATTGGGTAAATGAAGCTACTTTAGACATATATTTTAAAACTTATTGATAAGGGTGGGTATGCCAACATAGTTATCGTCTCGAAGTCATTTTGTTTCCCCTCAAATCATTTCTAAATAATCTTACCCTCTATAACTCTGGTCATGTTTTGAGCGCTTAAATTAAAGGCAGTAAAAAACAGTGTCCTGACGTCAGAATGTCTAACGTGTAACAGCTTTACTAATATCACAACAGTAGTATAGGATATGGGGGTGCGAGAACATTTTCAATATTATGGATTTGACCTTGGGTTTTTGATGACGTCAGCATTTTTCTCCGAATTGGATTCCAGGAATTTGGCCTTGGGAATCCGGTTTGAACCGGTTTTGGGCGGTTTGATTTTAATAATATCTAAGCCCGACCATATCACTATACCGAAATAGTTTGCGACTATATATTATTTTGGTTTTTGAGTCAGGATCTGGCTGATAGTTTTGATATTTATCCTCATTTGTGAATACAACATGATAATGATTATTGCTTATTTTTTTGAGTCCAAAATCTAATCTGTCTATATTTGCTTTTCAATCATATCCAATATTTTGTCGACTATTGGATTTTCAATTATTTTCTTTTTATAAGTATCTAAAATAGGGCCTAGATAAAAGCTCTTACCGCATTTATAATCAGCTTTTTCTATTGCTTGCTCAGGCTCAATGAGTACTGATCCTTTGTATCCTTCACAAGTATGTTTTATGATGCCAGATAGTAGTAACAACCCACGGCACGAAATTCTTGGTTCTTTTAGCTGGTTTATTTGCTATAATGCTGATTTTAGAGCGGTTTTCGTGTGCTTTTGTACGACTTTTGACTTAATATTTGAGACAAGGCCCAATTCACTGGTTAATTTTTGTTTACTAAGGCTTACTCTACCATTTGGAGGAATATACATAGATATCAAACTAGTGCCTCCTGATAGAGATTGTTGTTTGGCTAAAAGACGGATAAAATCTTCCATATACATATTGTATATAATTATGGAATATAAAAAAGGTGTGTTAAATAGATACTGACTTGTTTTTAGTTTGTGGTAATTTTATTTTTCAATTCGGTGGATGACTTTATAATGCATTTTTAGTGTGTCCTTATTAAGGAATTGTTTGATACAATATTTACTCGGTACTCTGATACCTTTCATGTATTCATGAATATTTTTGCTAATCTTATCATAATCATTACTGAGTATAAATGCATAGCCATTATTAACGTGCTTCTTCTTCATCTCCTTTTGGGCTTCTGATACATAGTAGTTACCTGTAGGACTCTTGAATTCTATGCCCAGGCCTTTATAATCTTTGTGATAATTAAGTACCAATAGATCAGGCTGTCCTCTCATATATCCTTTTTTATATGAATCCAGTC